>CM033397.1:23708479-24308479 GCA_019426215.1 Buddleja alternifolia | reverse complement strand
AAAAATCCCCAAATTCAAATTAATTTTCCAGCCAAATGGTATTTTCCGGCGACATTTGTACTGAAATTGCCAAATTTCCCGCTGGAGTATACCAAATTGCCAATTGGACCCTTGTTTGTATGAAAAAAAAACATACACGACCTTTTGATGTACCAAAAGTGCAATTTTCCCTATGTCGAGTATATGTGAAATGCAATAGGAGGGTGCCATATCGTTTGTAATAGAAGATCCAAACTGACACCATGCATAACACTGCTTAACGGTACTGGAAATAGTTTCGTGGTTTGTTACTGATTCTGGTGAGGGATGATTCCAATTTTAGTTTTCAAAAATATAAAAGGGGAAAATGCGTTTTCCTATCCCTTAGCATAGGAGTGGTAAAAGTGGTCCCGAGTTTTATGGGCTCAGGAATTTTCGTCCTTAGGATAAGAGTGTTGGACTAACCCAGTGTGTTTCGACGTTTCAACAGATGCAAATTACAAAAATTTAATCAACGCAAATTATACCTTGTGGATATTTTACTTGGCATCATCAAATTATATAAACACATACAAATGGAGTTTTCAAGCTAGTATACCTTGTGGAGTTGTGTCGAAACAAACTCTTAGTATTTCTTTAGTACTTGAAAAATTAACCTCTTCAATTTCTTGAAATCGCGAGATTGATCTCTGTTGGTCCCAAGTGGCATACGAAAGGGTCTAGAAGGGGGGGGGGGGGGTTGAATAGACCCTGAAGTCTTTTTCGACTTCAAAAGATTTCGTATTAAAAAGGTTTTTGGACGCTTGAAATAGTAGACACTTGAAGTGTCTAACGCTTGACTTAAGCGTTCACTTAAAATATAGGCGCTTTGGCGAAGCGTCTGATGAAGACTATTTTTAGAAAGTTAACTTAGACTTCAAGATTTGAATACTTTAACCAAGTAGGTTTAAGCGTTCAGTTCTTTAATCAGTGTTAGCACAGCGGAATAATTTTTGGAGTCTTCTCTTTGAAAGCTTTAGCGTCACAAGAAGTTTCTTAGTTGCTTAGCGTTTGATTGTGTTTTACTTAATCAGTTTATGCAATGATATGATAGATAAAAGAATTGACTGAAAAGTAAATGACACAATATTTTGTAAGGTTCACTGGGTGGTGTAATCCCAGCTACGTCCTTCTTCTCCTCGAACACTCGGAGGCAATCCACTAAATTGATTCTCGAAGAGTCACACAGAGACTTCTACAAAATAGGGAACAGGGAAGAGATGGATATAGATGAGTTGAGCTCCTTGGTCACACATATTTCTGCAACAAGCCACTTCAATCCTCTACTTCTGGAAAGACGATCTCGAGCTCCTTGATCACACAGATTTCAGCTCCAATAAAGATCTTCTCCAAGATGGCCTTGAACTCCTTGATCACACAGACTTCAGCTTCAATAAAGACCTTCTTCAACAAGCTTCTCTTACTCAAAAATATTGCTTGTAGAAGTCAACAAACTTTCTCACTTAAATGAAAGATGTTGAGGGTTTATTGTAACAAGTTTGTTTGATGTTGGGAAGTTCAAACAACTTGGGATATCTCAATAATAGTTTGGGTTCTTCTTTAAAGAGGTTTGAGATATCGGGTGACTGTCTTGGATTGTATTTGAGAAGCTTTAAAGGATATTGGAGCTTCAAGAAAGATCTTCTTCAACAAGCTTCTCTTACACAAAAATACTGCTTGTTGAAAGAATTAACTTTCTTGAATTCCAATTGGCTATGGAGTTTGGAAGCTTTTTCTCTCAAATTATTTCAGCAAAGTTTTGGCTCTTCGTACATTCTCTCTCATGTCTCACTCGTCTCACTCGTGAGGTTTTGCTGAAGGGTACTATTTATAGGGCTTCTTGGGATTTGTCCGTTGGACACAATTGAGCGCAAATAGTCCCTTTTCTGACATTCCTTAATTTCTGCTGAAACCGATTTGACAGGAGCAGGATGAACTTGAAAAGCTGACAGTCTAGTCAAAAGGTGGCTTGTCCACAAGTCAGATCGCATTTAATGCACTTGAATTTATTTCCCGGTGGAAATAAATGACCGTTGAGGATTAGATGACTTGAGGATGTATTTCAGGTGAATCCTTTCGACGAACGCTTGAGTATCTGACCTCTCGGTTCACACTCCTGGAACAGTCCTTTAGCGTTAGCTAGGCGCTAAGAACATTCTCTCGAACGCTTGATTCATAACTCCTGAAATAGACTTTTAAGCGTTTGACAGACGCTTAAGACAAATCTTCATCTTCACTTGACTTCAGACGCTGATCTTCAACTTCATCCTTGATAGACTCACTCAGAATTCTATCAGTGATTTGGTATTAAATACTTAGTCTAAAATCTACAAAGATAAAGATTACAAGCCTAACAAGCTAATACACTTTCAAACGCTTATACAGATATTCTATGAGAGTATAAACTTACATTCTTTTGGGGTCTAACATGAAATCCTATCTTGTCATCATCAAAACATCTAACAATGAATTTCCTAACAATTTCCCCTTTTTTGATGATGTCAAGACCTTAACTCTTATAGCTCTTTTATAGATTAAGAGTTCAAAGAAAAGCCCAAAATAATGTAAATTAGCGTTTTAGAAAGTTAGATTAGTTAGCTAAATTAAGATTAGCTTCAACAAGGTGTTTCAGTGATAAATCATTCATATATATCTGGAAGTAAAAGCATAATGATTTATACTGAAGACTCATACCTTGTTTTCTTTCTTTTCCCCTTTTACTTCCCCCTTAAACTGTTTTTCTTACTTTTTCCCCCTTCTTGGCATCATCAACTTTGTATCATCAGAGGAAAGGCTGCAGAATCTGCTTGAAGCGTTTGGTTGTTGGGAAAGTACTGCTGGAAAGCGACTCAAGGAGATTGACTTTGGAGCGCTTGGGAAGGAAAACAAATTGGTGTGGGGATAATCTTTCGGCCACTTCTATAGACCGCTCAACGTCCACAGTCGCATCCACGTCTGGACGGACAGTGAGAAAAAGAAATTTTCCTAGCGATTTTCACGGTCGCTTCCACGTCTGGAAGGTCAGTGACCGTTGAGGATTAGATGACTTGAGGATGTATTTCAGGTGAATCCTTTAGATGAACGCTTGAGTATCTGAGCTCTCGGTTCACACTCCTGGAACAGTCCTTTAGCGTTAGCTAGGCGCTAAGAACATTCTCTCGAATGCTTGATTCATAACTCCTGAAATAGACTCTTAAGCGTTTGACAGACGCTTAAGACAAATCTTCATCTTCACTTGACTTCAGACGCTGATCTTCAACTTCATCCTTGATAGACTCATTCAGAATTCTATCAGTGACTTGGTACTAAATACTTAGTCTAAAATCTACAAAGATAAAGATTACAAGCCTAACAAGCTAATACACTTTCAAACGCTTATACAGATATTCTATGAAAGTATAAACTTATATTCTTTTGGGGTCTAACATGAAATCCTATCTTGTCATCATCAAAACATCTAACAATGAATTTCCTAACAATCTCGATCTCGTGTCCTCAATCTCTTTTCCTTGTTCTTGGATAAATCCTCTTCAAGCACTCCAGGCGTCGTGCCTAAGTTTATCCACACCCTAGTTATTAAATTTCGGTATCGGTGTAGATTTTGGAATGTAAATTTATGAAAATTTCAGGGATATCCAAACTTTCGATTTCAATTTTAGAAAATAATGAAAATTAATTAAAAATACTTGAAAATTTTCAAGTTTTTCTTTGGGTACTTTAATTACCATAATTATGAATCTTGTGTATATATAATATATATAGTGAGTTTTGTTAAGTGGTATGACTAAAATCTGCTGCGAATAATATAACATAAATATAGTTTGAGAGTAAAGTAATGACTAGGATCGTCATTAAAACAAAGTACCCAATTTTTATGTAAATCATAATTGAAAACCACGTGGATTTTCTTGGAGGATTGAAATCAAGTTGTTATAGTTGAAACTTGAAAAAAACTCCAGTTCAAGCTCATAAACATTATATAAATGTTATCTTCATCAAGCAATTTATTTTTCCAAGAATTCAAACTAAAAAAGTCTTATGCTTCGAGAAAGTGTCATAGGCTAAATTTATTAAAGCTGAGATTGTTAAAATAATATTTTCTTGGAGTGCTTTTTTCAATTTCATTATGAGCAAGTCTAATTGTAAAATTGAATTGTAGTCCAAACTCTCAATAATGCTATAATAAATGCGGACCCGTTTTGAAATTTGATTTTAAATATAAAATATCTACAAATAAAATGAATAACTATTATTCTAAAATTTGGACATTTTTTGGTTTCGGTCAAAATTTCATTGGATATTTTACAAAGTCATTTATTATTATTTCACATTTTGGGAAATTTCGGGAGATATTCTGCGAAAAATAGATTGAAAGTGAAATTTTTTGTTTGGAGACAACTGGAAATCAGAAATTTCAATTGAAATTTCAGATTTTCGAAGGAAATTTGAGACCATGTCCACACCCCAAGTATTTTCTTGAACCTCTTTAGTATAATATGGTGCTAGCTTAATTAAACTAAATTTGGCTTATGGAGAATATGAGAGGAAAAGATGTTTGCTTTAATGAAGAGAGACAGAAGAAGAGAGGAGAAAAATTGCACAAAGCAATTGTGTTTATCAATGTGTGTGTGAGAGTCGATCATGCCTCTCCCAACTTATAGGGAGGCCGCCAACCTTATCTCTCTTCACTAGGAATTTGACTTTCCTTTTCTTTTTGATCTCTTTCCATGTGTATTCAAATCTCAATCCACATCAAATAATAGTGTACACAAGATAATACTTTGATTCGAGTTTTATAATAATTATCCTGCTAAAGAATAATTACATATTTAGATTCCATAATTAATTTATCTACACAACATAATTAATTACTTGCTTTTAATTAATTAATCCACATAGGATAATTAATGAATACTATAAATACTTTTCCTTTCATTGATTAAACTAATTAATTAATTCTACTTAAGAACTAATTTAATCCATATAGAATTAATTCTCATTTAATTAATTCTACTTAAAAATTAATCTAATCCACCAAGGATTAATTCCACAGTTAATTCTACATAAGAACTAACATTTTCCATAAAGAGGTTCATACTGAAGTTAAATGTGTGACCCCTTAGGTTAATTTACATGCTAGCAATGAGACCTTTCCATTAGTCTTAAATAATTGTCGCACAGTGTTATCAACAAAGTCGACTCGAGGCTCCCACCGATCATGATTTGATGTCTAGTAACGTCGTCATGAAGATAAGATATAAATGAGTATAGCGAAGGACCTCTCCAGGTTAGGATCTTCTTATGAACCACTCCTTCCATCATTTTTATGATTCGAGTCTAGAGTTTAGGTTCAGTCCAAACTCAAGTAACTTAGATAACTATGCTTGTGTTGTGATCATAGTGATCTTCGCCATCTAAGAAGAATCATCACTTCTTCTTAATGACTTCGATACTTTGGCAAGAGATTTTTCACTGGTCATCTATGTCATACAACAACATAGAAAATCTCCCGATATCTGTTCCGTGGATGGATCCCCTTTTGATATCATTAGTTCTGTCCTACGACAGACTATACCCAAGCTTATTCTCTCTCTTGATTCTCCTGAAATTCGGAATAAGATCAAAGTGCAGTGGACCGCACCCATTGCAACCATGCCATCTCAGGTCACAAGGATTATATCACCTACGTAACCCTTAGGATTCTCAGTTCGGCATAGAACCAATATGGAATACTGCGAGGTTGTTTAGTCTTCACACTATATTCATCAATTGCAACTCCAACACAGATGTATTCCTTTCAATTTGCTTAGTTTTTGTCTAAATTTGAGAAGAGGCTCCAGTTTAATTTTCTAATATTAATTTGGTCATTTTTTTTTGTTTTCCTAATTTTATGATATTAATTTGCTCAGGTTGTACTCCTTCACTTTTGGTTTAAAATTTTCACAGCTTAAGCATGGGTACAGGTTCAGATTACATTTTCTGAGGTACGGAATTTGCCCTCATTGTGTTTGTACGTGTGGAACTGTATGTGGTTTGGAACTATTTAGTTTAATTTCACTTGGTCAATGTTAACTGTCCGTAACAATACGGAATCGAACAAATAATATAGTGAAAAGTAAGATCGTCTCCATAGGGAAGGATGTCAAGTACTAAACCAAGTTTATTCGATTATTTAGACTATTGATTAAAAGAGATGGGATTTTTAGACTAATAAAATCAGAAATAATTAAATTAATTAAAACAAAGATAATTAAAACGAGAAATCAATTAACAAAAAAAACCTACGGAGTAAGATTTCATCAAAGTATTTCTATAGATTATTGATTTTTATTGGGTTATCATTCTTGCTTAAATTAAAGATCCAATTTTCTTAATTACATGAATACTCTCCCGAGATCTCCATGAGTACCCATCTAAACTAATTCTGGTCACTCCTATGATCAACAGCTAATCTAGATGAATTCATTAAGTTCAATGTGTTAGGTATATGCCATAAATGCCAATGAGGACAAATAGTTAGATTAGGGTATCTCATTATGTTGTACAAGCTATTAAAATGATATTAATAAAGGCATCTGTATTTTGTTCATATAAATCTTTATGGCATTTAATAAGTATTGAACATATAGTCCATGTGAATAAAGGGTTGACTCTTTGCCCTTTATGGAATAAAGACGTGGCATGGGAAGAGTCTTACACCTTATCACTTAAAAGGGTTTGCAAGTCAAAGAATCTTAATTGGGCATTAAGATTCGACTTGTATGACACATGCTCTGACGATGAGTGCCAGTCGAACACTATAGGGATAGTGGGAGCAAGTATAATAGATATGTCAATGGAATTGACATATTCGAACACGGCTCGTAGTAATCCGATCACATGTGTATTTACTCAGTGACTGTCAATGATTGTAATAGTATGTGTGAGCCTTAGACTTGAGGGTTCATGATCAATGTGCTTGTATTATTGGATCTGTTACTAGAGTAGTTAGGCCCATATCACCCGTCGGTGGGGTCGACCTCGAAGTGCGATATCAATGAGACAAGTAGCAGTTGATCAGTGATCGCCAAGATGGGATTCACTGTCTCGATAGTAAACGAGTAAGTATCCTGTGCGATTATAGGCTAATGAAATTATAAGTCTTTGGCCAAAGCATAACAACTAACTCATGTGGGACATTGAGGGTAGTTTGGTAATTTCATTATGCTATAATCTAATGCAAAGTATCAAGTTTAGTGAGTTTGACATTTTCCATGACTCTCACTTGATCGGGATACGTCAGTGAAGGGCTTATACTCATACGACATTTATGATCAAGAGGTTCGTAAAATAATTCGTTCATTTCGTACTCAATTGGGTTACGATGTGAGTCCACGGGACTGGCTAGGTGACACTCACATCCTTAGGTAATTCCTCCCCTTGCCAATTGAGACGAATCTAAAGAGTCGCGCTATAAGAAACGAGCGGGTTGTATCTTTTTGTGTAAATCTTTTAGAAAGAATTAAATGGACTGATTAATTTAATTAGATTAAATCAATTAATTAAATATTTAATTCAATTAGGTTAAATTAAATTGTTTGATTAGTACATTAATTAATTGGAATTAATTAATAGTATATATTATATTTAAATTCGATTTAAATTTAAATATATACTGATGAACTAGAAATTAGACAAGCCAATTGAAAGCGCACCCAGTCCAAGGAAGCCCTAGGAGGGGCGGCCACTTAGGGTTTTGGAGTAGCCTCCAACTTGTTCCACAAGCTAGTTGAGTTTAAATAGGACTCCTACAGTGAAACAAACCCTAAGAAAGTAACAAGATAACATTACACAACACAAAAAGAAAAGAATTTTCTCCCCTCTCTCCTCTCAAACCGTCCACTACTGTAAAGAAGGAGGAGTCTCGGGATCTTTGGAAGGCTCGTTTCGTGTGAAGCTTTAGAGAAAAGAGCCCTTGGAGGATTGCTGTTCTGCAGAATCAATAAACGAATCAAAAGGGTATGTTTATTCGTTCTAAATTTTGCGAAACCAATGAAAAATCATTAGATCTATTTTTGTGATCTATCGGTAGGAATCCTCGAATCTTCCACTGCAATTCTCTGTTTTCTTGTACGGGATTCCTAATAGTGGTATCAGAGTCGACTTAAACGGATCTGATGATTTTTGCATTTAAGATTATGTTGGTTAAAATTGGATTTTTATAAAATTTGATTTTATGTATTTAATATTCGATGTTAAATTTGAAATTTTGAAAATATTCATCGCCTTGAAATCATCGCACGATTACATGTTTTTTCGCCGCCGATAACGGCGAATCGGGGTGGAACCACCGTGTGTTTTTGAAGAACACACAAGGACCACCGCTGCTCGTGTAATTATAAAAACAAAAAAAAAATAGGGACAAAGGTAGGGTGGCGGCGCTGATTTGCGCCGCCACCACGGCGTAAGACTAGGGCGGCATAAGCCGCCCTAGCCGTGCGCCCTAACGGGCGCTGGGCAGGGCCCAGTATATTAATATATATATTTATTTTTATAGTTTTAATAATTAAATTTATATATAAATTAATAAATTTTAGGGTTTGACCCTAATAGACGAATTTGACCTGTGATTTGTCAAAAACCACTTTTTCTTAAAATGTTTTTCTTAATATTAAATTGGATTTAATTAAGTTAAAATTGGATTTAACTTTAATATTAAATTGGATTTAATAATATGATAAATTAATTTGGATTTTTATTTATGATTTGCGACGACTAAATAAATAGGATTTATTTTAGGTTGATTATATTTTTCCAAAATAAATTAGGAATAAGTTTGATTTATTTCCTAAATAATAAATTGGATTTATTTTCTTTTAAAATTGAAATCAAAATTCATCTTTTCTAATTAAATTAGATTTAATTGGTTTTTGAATTTCTTTTCGATTTTAAACTCAAAACCAACATAAACTTAAATAGTTTTCTTACATGCTTTGATGTATGTTGTGGTGGATGCTTCCATGGACTTAGGATTTTACCGTTTTAGTGTTATCTGGGTTGTATTGGGCAATTGCCCCCCAGTTTGTACTTTTAATTTTGGTAGTATGATGTATAGAGTGCTTTCTGAGTTGTGTATATTAGAGGTAGGACCTTTTCAAGCTTGGAGCCCGAAGATCTATTAGAAATTAGATTTGTAATAGACCCCTATCCCCTGATTGATCTATTGGCTTGGATCAATCAAGAATGTCCATGGAAATGCATGTTGTTAGAATAACTAGGTTTTTCCATGCATGCATGATTATAATCCATATATGCGCATGATAAGAGGTGTTTTTACGTGTTTTTAAGACCGTAATTCTTATGATTTGGATTCACTTATTGCTTAAATCATGTCACAATTGCATTTAATAAGTGTGTTAAGTGAATACAGCTAATAAATGAGAATACATGAAAAAAAGGGAAGAAAAACGATGTACAAAACAAGTTCAAACATGTTTTTCAACACTTAGGTGGTTTATGCATCTCCTACCACATTCGAGCGATAATTCTGTACATTTCGAGACCGAATTGGACAAAGTTTCCTTCTATAAAGTTTTAGATCTATGTCTTAGTTTCAAATGGGAACTTGAATCATCCAAGTAGGAGGTCTATAGAGAAAATTGTGAAGGAAATACGATTGCTGCGCTGAACAGAGAAATACATGCGCCAAGACACGCCCCAGCGCCCTCCGAGTCACGCCTAGGCGTGGGAAATCCGAATCTTAACTCCTTTTCTGCCAAAAATCCAGCTCTTTATGATGGGAAGGAATCACGTTTAGTCATAATTCAGTACATGTGTTGAGGGGATGTCATAAGTGTGTTTCTTGGTAGATCTACTTTATGGAATTTTATACTACACACTTTAGAGTAATGGAGGACACAAGAGAGGAACAACACATGGGAGGGAGGGGAATCTACACCTATAAAGCTAATCATCTCTTGCATTCATTCAAAAAAAAAAAAGAGGAAATAGGAGAGGAAGTGACCGATCCATGGGAGAGAAAGGAGAGGGAGAAGGAATCTTGGATTCATTATCATCATTGGAGAAAGAGTATTCACTTGGAGTTCTATCATCATTTAATTAGAGGGAGTTTTTATAGCTTTTCATTTCAATTATGTCTATGAACATGTGTATTAATTCATTTATGTTTTTCATATTATCCATTATGAACTAAATTCATAAGACTAGGGCCATGTAAGGCCAAATTGTGATATATGCTTATAATAGATGATTGTTGAGGTTGTTCTTATATTGTTATGTGATGTGAATTTGTGTTTTTGCCTATCTTGCATATACTTGATCACTATATGTTAGAATCTTATGCCTAGGTTAATATTTCGGGAGAAAATTGACTTAGGGTGCAAGAAATTCACATCATGACCCGTAACTAATGAGGAATTGCCCTAGACATAGGTAAAGATTCCCGGGTGAAGTTGTTCGATTCAAATCGAGTGAACTCTAGTACGTTTATGCATGTTTAGTGGTTAGATTTCTAGATAGGCATATTTGGGAAATCACGATCTAAGCATAGGAGTTTATACGCGAGACATCGGTTATTCTCTACCCTCAGAGTTTTCACCATAACAATATAAGCGTAATCCTTCAACTAGAATCTTTATAAGTATAATTGATCAATTTGAACCTAGCATGTGCCTTAGTCTCCCTTTATAATTTGTGTAAAATCAATTGTGTAATCTTGTTCTTATTGTATGCATTTTACCTATAATTTACTTTAATTATATTTGTTCTTTTTTCGTTAAAATCATAAACTAAAATTCAAGTCTCCGTGGTTCGACAACCCGGACTTTTAGTCCACTTATTACTACACACGACTAGTGCACTTGCTACAATAGCACGTTAGCTTTTAGCGTGTCAAGTTTTTGGCGCCGTTGCCAGGGACTTGTTCATTTTAGTTTTTGATTTTTCGTTTAAATTTTCATAATTCTTAGTTTTTCATTTATTTCTAACCTTTCTTTTATTTTATTATTCTAATTTTGTTTTTGTGTTTAATTTTTAGGTGTAATTTGTGGTGCATGACTCGCTCTTCTAACGAGCCTCTATACAATTTTGAGCCGGAGATAGAGCGTGTTCTTCGATCTAGTAGACGCGCTCGAGAAATGGCCGACAATCTAAATCCAAATGGGAATTTTCCTGACATAAATCTCCCGGAAAACAGGGAATGGTTGCAAAATCTATTCCAAGCTATGCAACCGGCACCTCCTCAAAGACTTCCGTCGGTCCGGGAAAGTCTACCTTCTATGGAGAGACCAATGAATCACCTCATGAGCATTTGGAGACTTTAGACGACACTCTCATGACTACCCAATTTCATCCACGGGATCTTGATGCAATTCATCTAAGAGTCTTCCACTTCTCATTAAAGGAAAGGGCGACCATGTGGTACAAGTCTCTACCACCCCAATCCATCACAACATGGGGACAATTGGTTGATGCCTTTTTGAGCAAATTCTTTCCACCTTCCAAAATCAACGAGCTAAGGAGAAATATTAAAGAGTTTAAGCAAGGGAATCATGAGTCCTTAGCCGAGGCATGGGCTAGATATAAAAACATGCTCCGAAAATGCCCGGATCACAACCTAAAGTTGAGCGAGCAAGTACTACGATTCCATGATGGAGTCCGATCGCGCATCCGAAATAGGCTCAATGCCGGCGCCGGTGGTGATCTCCTTGGGCTCGATTGCCAAAGTGTGTGGGACAAGATTGATGAGTGCAATATTTATATATTTAATTCCCTTTATATTTAGCATTTTATTGTGATTATACACCCATTTGAACTAATCTTATCTTATTTTATGAATTGGGTAGGTTTTAAATTGAATTAATCATTTTCAATCAAATTGGGCAATTCGGCGCGACAATGGAATTACAATCCTATCTGGAGCTAAACACCTCTTGTGTTAGTGATTTTTATATGGTTAGAAATCAAATGAAAATCTCCATAATTAATATGAAGAATACTAAACCGAATTAGGATGGGATAGGGCTCAAATACACTCAAGAACTCACAGCTGTTTCTGTTGCGGGCTGGACTGCACCACTTTGGTAGAAAATTCATATCTGGCGGTACATGCATTGTATTTGGACAAAACCAGCTGAATTGGATAGCCAACATGCATATCTACAACTTTCTAAGAGGAGGCAAAGTCAAATTCGGACTGCAAATAGTCCAAATCAGTGTTCTAATTCCTGCATTAAAATCTGGCGGCTAGAGAAGGCAACTTCAAAATGATCTCTAAGAGAAGACAACTTCAAAATGATTTCTAAGAGAAGACAACTTCAAATTGATTTCAAAGAGAAGACAACTTAAAATTCTTATGAAGGAAGCCTATTCTCTATAAATATAGCACATTCTTAGAGCTAGAAAAAAGAGAAGAGAGTTAAGAAAAATACTATATCAACTATTGTACTTTTATTAATGAATAGTTAATTTTCTCTTTCGATTCAAGGTAGTTCAATTTAATTCATATGTTGTGAGACACGGAGCTTCATGATCTATCTACGGGTTGATTATCTTTTGTTTCTTATTATTAATGTTCATGGTTGTGTAGATGATAATCTAAGATGCATATTAGTTGATTATCTATTACAATCTATTGCTAACAAATCTTCATAATCCGTAATTGTTATGCTTGATTTGTGCTCGTAGCAATTGAGTTTTCAAGATTGCGATCCCAGTTTTCATTGATTACTCGAGGGAAACATTAGTGTAAATTAATAGTTGGCGCTTGCTTAAACTATTGTTTATCCTTAGTCGCTTCTAATTCATTATGCTATTATTGACATGATTAGGATTGCTTAATACCGATTCAGTTGATAATAAGAATTTAACCGGGTGCTGGGCTTTGGTTAATGATATAAGGAAGTCAATAAGGATCTAAATAGCTGGTTATTTAGGTTCTTGGCTAAGTAATCGAAAAATAGATAGTATTTTAGGTGTCTATGATCGACTTGAATTAAAGAACGAATTATCCTTGAATCGATATTTTACGTTTATTGAAATTTCTATTTAGTTCCTGTCGTTTTTAGTCATTGAATTCATCCAAACAACACCCCCCCCCATTGAATATTATTTTGATCAACCAATCTCTAGGGTTCGACCTGGACTTACGAGTACTACAAATCCTTGTGAGAACAGTAAATTTTATTTTGGCACATTCGACACGTACCAAAGATTGAGCAATTAGCCCGAGAAGATGAACTCTATCCCGATGATGAAGAAGTCACACCCACTAAAAAGATTGCTTGTGTTCAAGAGTTGGGCGAAGAAGTTGCTTTGGAAACAATGGTTGGCAATGTAAAATATGTTGGAAATGCTAATCGACCTCAATTGAACTTCCATGTGCCCGAAAATTTTCCAAGGAGGCCCAATCCGGCACAAAATGCCCATCCCGGCGTCTATCAAGCACTAAGGCCCCCATTCAACAATAACCAAGCTCAAAGACAAGGTAATCCTCATATACAAAGGCAAGTAAGACCTCTTACAACCGATGAGCGTCTCGATGAACAAATAAAGAAATCGGATTCAGCAATCAACGAACTCCGTACTATGATGAAGGATTTAATGATGGAGATGAAGGATATGAAAACATAAATGGGTCAATTATCCTCCGCAATGAGCGGGAGAGCCCCGGGAACTCTACCAAGTGACACGAAAAAGAACCCGAAGGAGCAATGTCATGCCATTACCTTAAGAAGTGGCAAACATGTAGCAAATGATGCTGTTCGCACTTGCGCGCCCGAGCGCCCCGATTGCCACGCCTAGGCGCCGGAACCAACCCACAGTGAACAAGTGCTTCGCACTTTCGCGCCCGCGCGCCCCGATGATCACGCCCAGGCGCCAGAGTCAAGGCGCCCTGGTGCCGAATGTGGCGCCCAGGCGCCTAACACATCACAACAGGAGAATTTATTTCGCACTAATGCGCCCGAGCGTCTGTCGAGTCCCGCCCAGGCGCCCGAGTCACAGCGCACTGGCGCCGATTGCCGCGCCCAGGCGCCACCTCCTGAACCCTCCACCACGTGCCCTTCAACTCCAACGCGTCCTCCCATCGAGGTCCGTCTGCCATTTCCAAATGCACATAGAAAGAAAAAAAAGGAGATGGATCCAAGTTTCCTTCGGATCTTAGCAATTCTTCGTGAGGTTAGAATTAATATTCCTTTTATAGACGCAATTTTACAAATGCCAAATTACGTGAAATTTTTCAAGGATATTTTATCTAACAAACAAAAGTGGGAAGAAAACGAAACGGTGTGCCTAACCGAGGAATGCTCCGCCGTATTGCTTAATAAATTACCAATGAAACTTGAAGACCCTGGGAGTCTCACTATTCCTTGCACGATTAGGCCATTATCCTTCGAAAAAGTTTTGTGTGACTCTGGAGCTAGCATCAACCTCCTCCCGTACTCTCTTTTCAAAAAGTTGGGCCTTGGTAATCCAAAGCCGACTTCAATGAGCCTCCAACTTGCCGATAGATCAATCAAGAGACCACGGGGAATAATCGAAGATGTAATCATTCAAGTCGACAAGTTCTACTTCCCGGTTGACTTTGTGGTCCTTGATATGGAGGAAGATGTTGAGGTACCCCTGATCCTAGGAAGACCATTCCTAGCCACTGGTAAGGCGGTAATTGATATTGCCAATGGTAAGCTAACCTTAATGTGGGAGATGAAAAGGTCACCTTTGATGTTTTTAAAGTGCTTAAACACCCATGTGATCCTGACTCATGTTTACGCATCGATGTATTTGATATGTTGATTGATGAGACTTTTCAGGCACAAATGGTAGATGACCCATTGGAGACATGTCTTTCCAAATCTATGGATGTCGATTCAGCGAGTGAAGAACAATTGGAAACCATGTTTAGCGTAGAGAAGCCACCTCTTTACCACGTCATTGGAGCTGAAAAATTAGAAAGATCACTCTTGGCTCCTCCTCGCCCTTCTATCGAAGAGGCCCCTATCCTTGAGCTTAAACCATTACCATTACATTTGAAATATGTATTTTTAAATGATAATGAGACTCTACCTTTAATTGTCTCATCTTCTTTGACAGGAGAACAGGAGGAGCAACTCATGAGAGTTTTGAAGGCCAACAAGAAGGCTTTCGGGTGGAAAATTGCGGATATAAAAGGCATAAGTCCAACGGTGTGCATGCACAAAATACTCATGGAGGAGTCCGAAAAACCTACACGCCAACCACAAAGACGGTCAAATCCACAAATACAAGAGGTGGTAAAGAAAGAGGTTATAAAACTACTTGACGCAGGTATAATCTATCCTATCTCTGAGAGTGCATGGGTAAGCCCGACTCAAGTAGTACCCAAGAAGGGCGGAATAACTGTGATAGAAAATGCGAACAATGAATTAATCCCTACTCGAATGCTTACCGGGTGGCGTGTATGTATAGATTATCACAAGTTAAATGATGCCACTCGTAAGGACCATTTCCCCCTCCCATTCAATGACCAAATGCTTGAAAGGTTAGCCGGACATGATTTTTATTATTTTCTAGATGGGTATTCCGGCTATAACCAAATTGCTATAGCCCCCGAGGACCAAGAGAAAACAACTTTCACTTGTCCCTATGGCACGTTTGCTTATCGACGGATGCCGTTTGGATTATGCAATGCCCCGGCCACATTTCAACGATGTATGATGGCGATCTTTCATGACATGGTTGAAGAACTCCTTGAGATTTTTATGGATGATTTTTCTGTTTTTGGAACCTCGTTTAACACATGTCTTGATCATTTGGATCGTGTTCTAAAACGCTGTCAGGAAACAAATCTTGTTTTGAATTGGGAAAAATGTCATTTTATGGTCCGGGAAGGGATTGTGCTAGGCCACAAAATCTCTCAAAAAGGGATTGAAGTGGACCAAGCCAAGATTGAGGTTATAGAGAAGCTTCCCCCTCCTACCTCGGTGAAAGCCGTAAGGAGTTTTCTTGGTCATGCCGGCTTCTATAGGCGATTTATCAAAAAATTTTCAAAAATTGCAAAGCCGTATCTAACTTGCTTGTCAAAGATGCACCTTTCAATTTTGACCCCCTTTGTTTACAGGCCTTTATGACTCTTAAGGAGCAATTAACATCCGCTCCCATCGTGGCACCTCCCGATTGGAGCTTGCCCTTCGAATTGATGTGTGATGCTAGTGACACCGCGGTGGGTGCGGTCCTTGGCCAAGGAAGGATAAGGTATTTCAAACCATCTACTATGCTAGTAAGACTTTAAATGATGCACAAATGAAGTATGCAACCACGGAAAAAGAATTGCTAGCCATAGTATTTGCATTTGACAAGTTCCATGCTTATCTCATTTTGAATAAGGTAATTGTGTACACCGATCAATCCGCATTAAAATACTTGCTTGCCAAAAAGGATGCAAAACCTAGACTCATTAGGTGGATTTTACTTCTTCAAGAATTTGACGTAGAAATTAAGGATAAGAAAGGAGTAGAAAATGTTGTTGCCGAGACCACTTGTCTAGGATAGAGGCTCCTAACCCTGAGTGCATGTATGATAAACCTATTTGTGAGGAGTTTCCCGATGAGCAATTATATGCTATACTTCATAATGACGATCCTTGGTATGCCAATTATGCAAATCATCTTGTCACGGGAGTTCTCCCTCCAGGTATCACTTATCATCAAAAGAAGAAATTCCTATTTGATGTAAAGCGATATTTGTGGGATGGACCATATCTATTTAAGATTTGTGCAGATGGCCTCATTCGACGATGTATCCCCGAGGAGGAAATAGCATCAATTCTCACCCATTGTCATGATATGTCGGTAGGTGGTCACTTTGGACCTTCTAAAACAGTGGCTAAAGTGATTCAATCAGGTTTCTTTTGGCCTACTATTTCTAAAGATGCATTCTTGTATGTTCAATCTTGTGATAGGTGTCAACGAACAGGTAACATCTCTAAAGACACGAAATGCCATTGAATAACATGCTTGAATGTGAACTATTTGATGTGTGGGGTATTGATTTTATGGGACCTTTCCCTAGTTCTTATTCTAATAAGTATATTCTTGTTGCAGTCGATTATGTCTCCAATGGGTCGAAGCCGAGGCTTTACCAACTAACGATGCTCGGGTGGTTACTCGATTTTTAAGAAAAAGGATTTTCACTCGTTTTGGAACTCCTAGGGCAATCGTTAGTGACGGGGGCACCCATTTTTGCAACAACAATTCGAGCACTTATTCAACAAGTACGGGTATGGCATAAAATCTCAACCGCATATCATCCCCAAACGAGTGGTCCAGTGGAGGTGTCAAATCGGGAGATTAAACGCATTCTTGAAAAAAGGTTAACGCATCTCGAAAAGATTGGTCCCTTAAACTAGATGACGCCTTGTGGGCATATAGAACCGCTTTAAAACTCTGATTGGCATGTCCCCATATCGCCTTGTCTTTGGAAAAGCATGTCACTTGTCGGTTGAGCTCGAACATCGCGCTTTTTGGGCTGTTAAATTTCTAAATTTTGATTCCCAACTCGAGGTACCAAGCGTTTACTCCAATTACACGAACTTGAGAATGGCGCCATCAAGCGTATGAGATGCCAAGCTTTACAAGAGCGAACGAAAACTTGGCATGATAAGCATATTATTCCTCTGGAATTTCACGAAGGAGACAAAGTGTTACTATACAATTCTCGCCTTTGACTTTTTCCCCGGGAAACTCAAGTCCAAATGGTCGGACCGTTTGTTATATCTCGTGTTTTAGCCTCCGGTGCTATTGAACTTATAACGTAAAATGGACGACCTTCATGACAAACGCCCAAGGTTAAAGCATTACATTGGAATTGACGGGTCAGGGATAAAGTGACCATACCCCTCCGGGATCCTTAGCAACTCTTTGTCTCACGTCGAGCTACCGACTCTAAACTATCGCTTCTTGGGAGGCAACCAAGTTTTCCTTCTTTTCTCATATTTTGTTTGGTTTGGCTATTTTTTGATTACTCTTGCTTAATCCTTGTTAGTTTTGTTAATTTTAGTGTGAATTTGTTATTTTTCCTTTTGTCTATCAGGAAATGAATGAAATTTGCAACACAGCCACATCCACGCCTAGCGCCTGTCCTCCCGGCCGGGCGCCCTCTTTCTTCATACAGGACTGCTTCGTATTTACCCCCCAGGCGGACGGATTACACGCTCCGCCCTAATCATAGCGCCCAGGCGCCAAAATCCTACGCCGGGGGCGCCACTAGAGCTATTTTTGTCCAATTCCTTTCGCAGTCCCCCCGACCTCCCCCCAGCGTGCCTCCAATCGCGCCTTGGTGCCAAACCCGCGACGCCCCGGGCGTCACCCCTTACACTCCCAGGCGCGGCGTGCCTCTAAAGTGTCCATTGGATTTCGTTTTGAGGCGCCTGATCTGGCCGATTACTGCGCCCCCCGTGCCAGAGAAGAAGCTCTTGCGTACGTCAATGATAATAGTGAAGGCCATAGAGCCACCAAAGATCGAGAGCAAAGAGCCACAGTGCCAAAGAGAGCGTCGGGACTGGGGGCCAGGTGTGAGAAACCACCTTTTTGGGTACACCCCCAATCAACAAGGTATTATGCCTAGTGAGGTATCAGCAGGTACTAAATAAATTTTGAACACTATCGTATTTCCTATATTTTCCATAGAACATTTTTGAGTTGGCCATGAGCCAAGCATTGAGTAGGCCGCCCCCGCCAGCAGACTTACCTTTACCTGATTTTGAGGTGCCTATGTGTACCCCCTGACATTTTGCATTGATGTTTGGATATTTCTGAATTTTTGCTATCTGCCTGTTAATTGCCGAGAGGCACCTTTCTCATTATACTGTTGTGTATGTTAGTTTTATTTGATAACGTACTAGCATATCACATGAATGTGTATGGCGCTACTGAACGGGTGACTTAACAACACCCAAAAAACGTTACTTAGTTTTTTTCATAGTAAATGCCTACATCATCAAGATTAAGTCATGTATAATATTGCTTAATTAAGACAAAACAACCTTCTTTTTTACATCTAGGGTGAAATATACAACCTCGGGACCAATGATTTCGATCGAAGCTATTCACAAAACCTAAGGCCCCTTCAGAGGGTAACATAGGTGGAGCAACAAAAGTCCCTCGAAACAAAAAAAACTCAGTTGAGGCTAGCCCACCTTATAATCCTCCATAGCACCGAGGGGTAATGAGGTTTGTAAAACTACCCCCCCCCCCCCCCCACCCCTTTATATGGACTTTAGACCGAGATTATCAGAATACTCTTGTTCCTAAGTTCTGAAGGATCATATATTAGGCCGAGGTAGTACAAACCCAATCAATCCTTGGATCAAGCTAATACGAGCCTCAACTTTTTCGAGTTTAAGGAGGACTAGGACTTCAACGAGCTCTAATAGTTGCATATGAAAGAACATATTGACCTAACTACTAGTCATATAAGGAAATGTAATGGGCTGGAGATAGACCCAAGGTGAGATAGGGATGAGAAATGAGAAACAATTCAGACATAACTCCATCCTTGACAAAAACCCAGCTAAAATTGTTCCCAGGGCGACAAGTATCAATATGACAATTTCTAAAAAATTATACATCTCATCTTGTACCTGAAAAGAACGGCATTCACCTTGAAAATTAGCTAGTTTGATTAAATGATGGAAACAATCATCTTATATAAAGACATCATAAATCCAGAGAGTTGGTCGGTGTCAGCTTCAGTTGCTCTAGACTCACCAAATTTCCTGAGAAGAGAAACAAATAAACTAATATATGTTTTTCTTACAGAAAATGCTCAGAGATTATCAAATTAGAAACACTGACCACTGCTGCTGACCAAGATTCATGGAAATACAAAGCAACATTAAAAATGTAAAGAGTACTGCCCCAACAATCTCTATTTGTCTATCTTGTGTCAACATATCTCCACTATATATGCATACACTGAGCTTTTAAAGACACGCATCGGCATGTTCTACAGCTAACCTACTACATGTCGATATTCTACCCAACTTCTTTTTCATTAAAATACGGGCATAATGCACTTCACCCCCTCAATTCCATCTTTCAGTACTAAACCCCATCAAAACCCAAAAAAGAGACTATACCTCATTAGAAAAATTACACGTGGCACTTTTTCCCAAAATAAATATTATAGAAAGGATTTCCATGTGAATATATTTTCACTAATAGTGTTCATTCAACTTCTTTTTTTATCCTCGCATGGTAATCTTTATTCAGGATATTGTTCTTTGAAAATTAATAATAGTTGCATGAGATCATGTTCTTAAAGAACACATGAAGCTGATTTCAAGAATTCACAATTTCACCACGTCACTTGTGGCGCCAATTTGCATTGTAAAGTGTAACAAATTCACATAGGATCTAATAAATGACATTCATGACCTTACAAATGCACGATTGCTGGTTTATTTGGGGGGGGTTTGGGGGGGGGGGGGTGTAAATACAAGGATTCATGAATATATAATCTTAGATAGCTGCAGGAGGAGGCTGCCTAATGAAGTATTAGCAGTTGGGTATGGTTGGCTGGCTAACCGGTGAGGGAGATAGGAGGGACAGTGGATGTATAAGACATGCATGAGAAGAGGGCTCGACTATTGAGCATGTCCTTTCTGGTCCAAGCAGGCACTTGCATACTTAATGTTCAGTACTCCAGTAGAGTTGATCACTATTATCTAACAGAAACTGAAAGTGCTATGATGCACACATGTGTGATATATGCAAACCATATGAAATCTGTCTCTTTGAGCTACTAAAATCTAAACCTTTTTTTTGTGAAAAAGACCTTGAACATAAATTCTAGGCCTCTAACTCAACAAATAAGGCATGTGAACAGATCGTGAGCTTTACTCTACATTTAACATATTCCTAACAATCACAGTATGAATTCATCAAAACCAAAAAGGGTTTGCTCAAGTTCCATAACTTTATAGATAAGTCATATGATTTCTATTTGGGGCCATCTTCTCATATCAATCTAGTGAATTAACTCTAAACAACAATACACACAAATGCTAAGTTCACTATACAATACAATCCAAAGTCTCAACACTTCTAGAGAAGAACATAAATTGCATTGAAAGCATCACTAGAATATCACATATTTGCATCCATAGAGCAAACTAAAACTGAATCAATATTATTCACATCGATGAAATAAAGATCATCTGGTTACACGTTACCTGAGCCATCAACTTCAGCAGCATCCAACTTATCTTCCTTTTTCACCCACACCATGCCACTATCTCTCTGTTCCATTTTCCTGCGATTTTCAAATCTTCCAGGCCTATCGTATCTCCTGCTGTAACCAACATTCATTTCCACTCTCGATCTCACATTATCACCTTTCCATCCATTAAACTTTAAACCCCCATATTTTCTTCCATTGTTTCCCTTCCAGTTACGGTATCTCCTTAATTCATTTCCTCCTTCGCATTTTTCGCCATTTTCTCCACTGTCCACCATTAAAACCACATTCTCCACCTTCTCCATATCCACCCTATTATCATTCAACCCTTCTTCCCCTTCAATTCTGTTCGATATAATATTATTCCTCTCTACTCCCTTCGTACCATCTATTTCACCGGAAACCTCCAACATTTCATTATCTGCCTTCTTTCCTGAATTCAATTCTACTTCATCACTCTCCTTCAAACTATAATCCTTCTCCCTATTGTCACCACTCACTCTTTTCTCTTTCCACTTCTTACCATAACCTTTCCCATCTTCCATCTCCTTTTCCGAATCCAATTTCACTTCAGTGTGCTGTTTACCTGTATACCCCCTTTTAGTCTTATACGACGAACTACCCCTATTATCACCATTTCTCCGATACCCACCTCTAACTACCATTCTTTCCACATTTGGAACACCCCTCCTCAATTCATTTCTGGGCAAAACATCCACTATATTCACACTAACACTTTCCTCAATCCCTTTCAACTCACCTGACTCTCTCTCTTTTCCACTGTTTTCCCCATTCAAAACCCCCCGAATTCCCACTTTTACCTCATTTTCTGGAATAATCTCAAGCCCTTCACACCCATCGAAACCCTCATTATAGTGTTTAATCTCACTCACAGGCTTTTCATTTTTCGCCCCATTTCCCTTTTCTCCATCTGCCGCCGCAGATTTCTCCTTCTTCCTGTAATGTTTCTTCTTCTTCTTCTTCTTCTTTTTGTCACCATTTCCAAAACCACCGATTACTATCTCCTTCCCCTTTCCTTTTTCATCAATCGCGCCAATCTCTCGGCCATATTTTTCTATTCTTCTTCGCGGCACATCTCCTATAGACCGACGACCCTCCAATTTTTCATCATGCCCATCACTTTTCACCCCTCTATGATTTTTACTCTCGTTTTGGGTCGCTATTTCACTCTGTTTTTTCTCCTCCTCTTCATGTTTCTCTTTGAGCTTCTTCTCTTGTTGTTTTTGGAGCCATCGCTCTTGGAGTTGGGCTAATGAAACGTAGTCCGATGGAAGCGATGGCTCCTTTCTTTTCTCCTCTTCATCCATGAATGAACGATATTTTCACTTCAAAATTCAAAAATCAAGGTGAGAAACCCCACGAAAAGTTAATGCTCGGCTTTTGTTTCTCACCTTCTGAATGTGTGTGTGTTTGTGCGGATACTTTAATGCATATGGACTATGGAGTATATGAGAAGAATACAGTATACGAAAGTTGTTTGACTTGTTGCGACTTTGGGAGCCAAGGGAATATCGTCAAAATGTCAATTGCATTAGTCATTCATCTTCAAATCACATCGATCGATTGAGTCCCGCTCAACTTTAAATAAAGTTACGATATAGTCCTTCAATACAATTTCAGATTAATTTCACCAAGGTCATGTTTTTGTTAAAGAAAATGCAAAAGAAAAGAAAAGGCAACTCAAACATTTACTACTCAACAAACTCAACACTTAAACAAAATCTTGATGGGAGACTTCAAACAAAGGGTTCTTGAGTTCACCACCTAATCACCAAAACCTCGATGGGAAGACGAGTCACATGCAAATTCCATCTTGAATTTTTGAGTAATCGCAACCAAGGCCACCAAATCAGCTATAAAGGTTTGGGATAATGATGACTTTGAAGGCACACCAAATAACCATAAGTTGAACCAAGCCTCTTGGCCCAGTACTATAAGGCAACCACTAAAACAACTTGGGGTCGACCCGTTGTGCTCCCAAAATCGATTCTCAGCGCTGTCAAAATAATGTTTGGCCAGCAGCAGCCACGCACCGCGAGTAGGAATTAGTCAAGGTGCGCGAAAGCTGACTCGAACACCCCGTGGGAAAAAAAATAACCATAAGTTGTAAATATATTTTTTATATAAGTATTGAATATTATGAAGTGCTACACGTAATTTGCTTTAAAAAAACGTATATTTTGTGTGTGGAATTATGTCGGGGGGTTTTGTTTGAGTTGGGTTTAGGATTTTTGTTTGATTCTTGAAATTGGTTTATTCAATGCTATTGAAATTATGTTTATATGTAATTGTGTGTTCTTTTGAAGTCTCTTTATGGTTGGGGCCAGGGACGGAGCCAGGGGGACTGGAGGGTGTCACCGCCCGCCCCCTGATACGTGTCGAATGCACCAAAATATAATTACTGTTCTCACAAGAATTTGTAGTACTCATAAGTCCAGATCGAACCCTAGACATTGGTTGATCAAAATAATATTCAATGGGGAGGTTTGTTTGATGAATTAATAATGATAGGAATTAAATAGGAAGTTCAATAAATGTAAAGCATCGATTCAAGGATAGTTCGTTCTTCAATTCAAGTTGATCATAGACACCTAAAATACTATCTATTCTTTGATTACTTAACCAAGAACATAAATAACCAGCTATTTATATCCCTATTAACTTCCGTATATCATTAACCAAAGCCCAGCACCCGGTTAAATTCTTATTATCAACTGACTCGGTATTAAGCAATCCTAATCATGTTAATAATAGCATAACGAATTAGAAGCGACTAAGGATAAACAATAGTTTAAGCAAGCGCCAACTATTTAATTTACTCTAATGTTTCCCTTAGGTTATCAACGAAAATTGGGATCCTAATCATGAAAACCTAATTGCTACATGCACAAATCAAACATAACAATTACGGATTATGAAGATTTGTTAGCAATAGATTGTAATAGATAATCAACTAATGTGCACCTTAGATTATTATCTAAACAAGCATGAACATTAAGAATAAGAAACAAAAGATAATCAAACCGTAGATAGATAGATGAAGCTCTGTGTCTCACAACATGTGAATCAAAATGAACTCCCTTGAATCGAAAGAAAAACTTAGCTACTCATAATTGTAAGCATAAAACTTGAAAATACTATTTTTCTAACTCTCTTCTCTTTGTTTTCTTCTTGTTTTTGTTGTTCTTCTTCAACTCTTGCAAGACATATATATAGGCAATGAAAAGATGACATAATCATAGAGAGAATATATTCTCTCTTCCTTTATCAAGACATGGAGAATATATTTTTCCCTTTAACATCAAAGCATGGAGAATATATTCTTCTCTTTAACATCAAAGCATGGAGAATATATTCTTCCCTTTACATTCTGATTTGTCACCTCTAATTCATCGAATCTGACTTTGACTCCTTCTAGACATTTGTAGCTTTATGTGTTAGCTTTCATTTCCAACTGGCCTTGACTGAATCCAAGACACATAACTCTAGTTATGAATTTCTCACCAAAGCTGCGCATTCCAGTCCAGTCCAGAACAGAAATCTTCATTAAATTCTTCAACACTTTCGAGCCCTTTAACTTCCGAACTGGGTCTGGACTTCTTCATAAGAAATATAGGCCTTTGTCTTAGCTTTCCAACTAGATAAAATTCAATAGAAACTAATGTCTGCATCTCCAGATATATTAATATTTCCGAAACATCGCCAAATCTGTCATTTTGATTGAAATTGATATTTTGCACTTCAACTCTTGCCCAAATCACAAAATGAGACAAAATCAGTTCCAATGGCCATATATTCACAATAAAATGCTAAAGATAAAGGTAATAAAATATATAAATATTGCACTTATCAAATTCCCCCACACTTAGCTCTTGCACGTCCTCGAGCAAAGATAAAGAGAAACTAGGGGAAAAAAAAACTAAAACTAAAGCCAACCACTTTCGTAGGTAACACAGTTGCATTTAGCATATGCAACAAGCCTTTAAACCCCTAGGTTACCCCTAGTGGACGAGTTTAGTCTCGTGAGGGTTTGCAGAAGATATACCCACAAAATCAATCTCTCAATGTACAAACAAGCAAGTTCATGAAATTTTCTTTCCAAACATCAATTCGTAACAAAATTCGATAGAAAGGTCTATCATGTCTCCACCATTACTCTTGCATTCACACAAACTTCTCAAGAATTCACTTAATTTCGTAACCGCTATACTATTAATGCAACATCTAACTTAACATCATCCCTTTATATTTCCTCTATCATAAATAATAAATTAAAATGAGCAACATTTTATTATTAAGCACACACTTGTCTTTTGACGCGAATACAAACATTACTCATGAATGCACCCGGTTACTCAACAAGCGGATCATTTCATTCTGGACATACATTGAATAGCCCTATTAGATTTCCAACACAGTAGCAGGTTTGGGCCGATAGATCCCAGACTAGATAGTCTTAGGTTACCAAGCTTGAAAACTCCTCAGGCTTAATCCCTTCAGTGTAGATAATCCCAGGCGCTATACTATATTTTTAACATTACGCAATTTACGCCTCAAGCTTTACACCGAGGAATTTCATCCATTTTTAAGTCACTATCAACCAGATTAACCATGAGGAATTTGAAGGGATTTCAGCAAGTCAAAAGTCACATACAAAGTTATGCTAAATTACGAATTCACACGAATTTCTCTAAAAGCCTGTACTTCAACAATCATAACAATTTAAACACTACTTAACTTCTCTATTGAATCTAGTTTATTTTTCAATCAACCACTGATGAAGGAAAATAATTTTTCACTACCTTACTTGGCTGCACAATAAAGAAATTTTGTTTTTTTTTTTAACTCATAAAACAAATAACTAACCATCTCCCCCACACTTAAAATCTGCATTGTCCTCAATGCAACACAGAATGAAAATAAATAAATAAAAAAAAATGAACAAACGAAATTAAAAGAGATAAGGAAAAAGAAAGCAAATCTGATGGTGGTCGTTCAGTCACTCTTGGGTTGCCTCCCAAGCAGCGCCTTTTTTTAAAGTCGTTGGCTCGACTTTGCAGCCTTTTAATCCAAGTAAGTTGGATTGATCAATGAAACTTCTTCAATTGTATGCTCTTGGAAACTTTCATAGAAAGGTTTAAGTCTATGTCCATTTACCTTGAACAACTTGTTAGTTTCTAAGCTTGGAATCTCTACTGCACCATAAGAAAATACATTAATCACAACAAAAGGTCCAACCCAACGAGAACGTAACTTACCAGGCATTAATTTAAGTCTTGAGTTGTAAAGCAACACTTTTTGTCCAATCACAAATTCTTTCCTAGAGATCATCTTGTCATGAAACCACTTGGTCTTCTCCTTGTAAATTCGGGAATTCTCATAAGCATCAAGGCGAATCTCCTCTAACTCTTGTAGTTGCAACTTCCTATGTATACCAGTTTGATCTCTATCTAAATTGCAACTCTTTACAGCCCAAAACGCTTTGTGTTCCAATTCCACCGGAAGATGACACGATTTACCAAAGACTAACCTATATGGAGACATCCCAATAGGTGTTTTATAGGCTGTCCGGTACGCCCATAATGCATCTTCAAGTCGAAAACTCCAATCTTTTCGATTAGGATTTACAGTTTTTTCCAAGATGGACTTGACTTCTCGATTGGACACCTCGGCTTGCCCATTTGTCTGAGGGTGATAAGGTGTGGATGTCTTATGAAACACCCCATATTTTTTTAGCAAAGTATCCACAGCTCGATTACAAAAATGGGACCCCTGATCACTTATCAACGCTTTTGGTATGCCAAACCTACTAAAAATGTTAGACTTGAGAAAACCTACAACAGCTTTAGAATCATCAGTTTGGGTGGCTTTAGCTTCCACCCACTTCGAAACATAATCAACCGCAAGTAAGATATAAACAAAACCAAAGGAGGAAGGAAAAGGTCCCATAAAATCAATACCCCATATATCAAAAATCTCACAAACAAGTATGGGCGTTTGAAGCATTTCATTCCTATGACTTAAATTCCCGTTCTTTGACATTGTTCACAATTTTTACACATGACATAAGCATCACGGAATAAAGTAGGCCAATAGAAACCACTATCTAACACTTTTCTTGCAGTTCTCTTAGGTCCAAAATGACCACCACACGCATAAGCATGACAAAATTTCAAGACAGACTCTAATTCAGAATCAGGCACACATCTCCTAATAATTTGATCGGAACAAAACTTCCACAAGTATGGATCATCCCACACATATATTTTGCCTCACTCTTAATTTTATCTTTCTTAGCTCTACTCAAATCATCAGGTAATGTTCTAGAAACTAAATAATTCACTAAATCAGCATACCAAGGAACCATACCTTGCAGAGCAAACAATTGCTCATCCGGAAAGAATTTTTGTAGTGGCACCAGATTTTCTTTTCGCACTAATCGACTCAAATGATCTGCCACCAAATTTTCAGCCCCCTTTTTATCTTTAATCTCCAAATCAAATTCTTGAAGAAGAAGAATCCATCTCATTAACCTCGGTTTTTGATTCTTTCTTCGCCAAAAGATGTCTTAAAGCTGCATGATCAGAAAATACAATCACTTTAGATCCAAGTAGATAAGAACGAAATTTATCTAAAGCAAAAACAATAGACAAAAGTTCTTTTTCAGTAGTTGAATAATTGCACTGAGCCGCGTTAAGGGTCCGGGAAGCATAATGGATCACATGAGGTTGTTTGCCAACTCGTTGTCCTAAAACTGCTCCCATTGCATAATTACTCGCATCACACATTATTTCGAATGGAAGAGACCAATCTGGTGGCTGCATCAAAGGTGCAGTGGTTAACGCTGATTTCAGTTTATCAAAAGCATCCTTGCAGTCTTGGGTGAATTCGAAAATCACATCTTGTTGTAAGCAACTTGGATAGAGGCAATGCAATCTTCGAAAAATCCTTGATGAATCTACGATAAAAACCTGCATGGCCAAGGAAAGATCGCACATCCCTCACACATGTGGGGTAGGGTAAGTTCACAATTAAATCTACCTTAGCTTTATCTACCTCAATACCCCTACATGAAATAACATGTCCTAATACAATCCCTTGTTCTACCATAAAATGACATTTTTCAAAATTCAAAACAAGATTTGTGTCAATGCAACGATCAAGCACACGAGATAAATTTTCAAGACAAGAATCAAATGAATCCCCATGCACAGTAAAATCGTCCATAAAAACTTCAATGTACTTTTCGATTAAATCGGAGAAAATACTTATCATGCAGCGCTGAAAAGTGGCTGGTGCATTGCAAAGTCCAAACGGCATCCTCCGATAAGCAAATGTTCCAAATGGACACGTGAATGTGGTTTTCTCTTGGTCTTCAGGAGCAATCACAATCTGGTTATAATCTGAGTAACCATCAAGAAAACAATAATGAGATTTACCGGCTAATCGTTCAAGCATTTGATCAATAAAAGGTAAAGGAAAATGGTCCTTTCTAGTTGCTGCATTCAGCTTGCGGTAATCAATGTAAACACGCCACCCATTTTGAATCCTCGTAGGAACTAGCTCATTATTCTCGTTCTGCACTACCGTCACTCCAGATTTTTTTGGTACAACCTGAACAGGACTGACCCACTTGCTGTCTGAAATTGGGTAAATAATTCCTGCATCCAACAACTTCAGGATTTCTTTCTTTACTACATCCATCATCAATGGATTCAACCTCCTTTGAGCCTCTCTACTTGGTTTTGAGTCATTCTCTAACAAAATCCGGTGCATGCACATGGAAGGACTAATTCCCTTGATGTCTGCTATAGTCCATCCAATTGCTGTCTTATGATCTCGAAGCATCCTAACGAGTCTTTCCTCTTGCACCGTAGTCAGATTCTTTGCAATTATTACTGGCAAGGTCTCGGTTTCCCCTAAGTACACATACTTCAAATGCTCGGGTAAGGGCTTAAGTTCTAAACTCGGTGCCTGCAACACAGATGGCAACAATTTTGTGTGATTAAATGATAACTCAATTTTTGACACATTATACCTGCTAGGGGCTGGTGGTAAGGACTGCAAAGCCATAATCATCTCTTCAACTTCATCACTAAAATTCATATGTTCCCCGAATTGCCATAAACCATGACTGAGTACTACTTCCAATGCATCCACTTGATTTTTCTCAAAAACCCCCTGGGCTAACACATCAATAATATCAATAGAATAAACTGAATTCACATCAGGGGGATACCTCATGGATTCGAATATGCTAAATTTGACAATCTGCCCATCGAACTCCATTGATAAAGTGCCATCATGAGCATCAATCTTTGTTCTTGCTGTTTTGAGAAAGGGGCGTCCTAGGAGGATCGGGGCTGGATTTTGGGATCCATTATCTTCCATATTCAGAACGTAAAAATCAGCTGGAAAGATTAATTCGTTCACCTGTACTAACACATCGTCAAGAACCCCCTCGGGATATGCATTAGATCGATCCGCCAATTGTATAATAACACCAGTTTGTTTCAAGGGACCCAAATTAAGAGATGCATAAATTGAATGAGGCATGACGTTAATTGATGCACCTAAATCTAACATGGCACGTTCAAACCTATTATTACCAATCACACAAGGGATAGTAAACGTACCTGGATCCTTACACTTAGGCGGCAGTTTTCGCTGGATTATTGCAGACACATTTTCATCCACCTTAATCTTCTCGTCTCCTCGTAGCTTCCTCTTCGTGGTGCATAGTTCCTTAAGGAATTTTGCATATCTCGGAATCTGACTAATAGCATCAAGCAGTGGAATGTTTACTGCTACCTTCCTGAATGTCTCCAATATCTCCTTCTCTTCATTTTGTTTCTTGGATTTACTTAACCTGCTCGGAAAGGGGATGGAAACAGGAACAGTGTTAGTGGAATTATGCATGTTTGAAGGAAAACTTACCTTAGGAGCTTCGAGACTAATTTTAGCTTCTGTGGGTTTTTCTTCTTCCGACACACTTTGAGTTGGGCTCTGAATTTCTTTTCCACTCCGCAAAGTTACTACACTGGCATTCTCTCTAGGATTTATGATTGTTTGGGAGGGTAATTTGCCCGAACCTTGAGCTTCCATCTTGCTCATCGAAGTTGCTAACTGACTAATCTGTTTCTCTAAATTTTGGATGCTGTTTCTTGTTTCCTGTTGAAATTGTTAGGTATTGTTAGCGAGAACTTTAACAATTTCATCTAAAGCCATACCTGAATTCAAAGATTGATTTGTTTGATGTTGCTGTCGAGGCTGGAAAGAATTTTGATAACGATTTTGTCCAACTTGATTTCCATAACTGAGATTGGGGTGATCTCGCCAACCTGGATTGTATGAATTGGAATAAGGATCGTACTTTCTTTGTTGCTGACCTGGGAATCCTCCAATGGCATTGGCTTGCTGGTTCGTTTCTTCTTGCAATGTAGGACACGCATCAGTGGGGTGTCCTGTAACTGAACAAATACCACATACCTTCGCTACTTGCAAATTTCCTACGGCCATCTGACGAACTAATGAAGTTAACTCAAAAATTTGATGCTCAAGGTTAGATGTACTTACGTCGTTGATTTTTTTAGGTGTATGATCTAACCTCATGCCAAATTGTTGTGAATTTGCTGCCATGTTGGGAATTAAAGTCCTAGCAGCGGTGGGGGTTTTATCCACTAGAGCTCCTCCACTTGCTGCATCAATCATGTTCCTTTCCATGGGAAGTAAGTCTTCATAAAAATATTGAATTAATAGTTGCTCACTTATCTGATGGTGTGGACAGCTTGCACATAACTTCTTAAATCACTCCCAATATTCATATAACGATTCTCCGTTGTACTGCCTTATGCCACAAATCTCTTTTCTTATGTTGGCAGCCCTTGATGCTGGAAAGTACTTCTCCAAAAATAGTCTTTTGACCTCATTCCATGTTGTTATCGTCCCTGAAGGTAAGTAATAAAGCCAATCTTTTGCATCATCTGCTAAGGAAAATGGGAATGCTCTTAATTTAATTTGTTCCTCAGATACTCCCGTCGGTCTCATGCTCGAGCATACAACATGGAATTCCTTTAGGTGCTTGTTTGGATCCTCTCCTGCAAGACCACGAAATTTAGGTAATAAGTGAATCAATCCCGATTTCAATTCAAAGGCAACATCTAAATCAGCATATTCAATGCATAAAGGTTGTAAATTAAAATCTGGAGTAGCCAACTCCTTCAAAGTCCTATTATTTCCAGCCATGACTTCCTCTTCGTCTGATTCACTTGAAAATAAGTGAAGAGATATGGTGCTTCCGTGTGGAGATAAGATAGATTCTTCTGATTGCACGTTTTCCACGTTGCTCGTCTTCTTAGCGTCTTTCCTCAATCTACACAATGTTCTTTCAATCTCTGGATCAATTTCCTGGGTCTTAGATTGAGAAGAACGAGTCATAAAATAAAAAAAACTCAAAAGGTAAAGTACAGAAATAACGAAAAAAATAAAAATAAAATAAAATTTTGACCGAAAACCAATCCCCGGCAACGGCGCCAAATTTTGATACGTGTCGAATGCACCAAAATATAATTACTGTTCTCACAAGAATTTGTAGTACTCATAAGTCCAGGTCGAACCCTAGAGATTGGTTGATCAAAATAATATTCAATGGGGAGGTTTGTTTGATGAATTAGTAATGATAGGAATTAAATAGGAAGTTCAATAAATGTAAAGCATCGATTCAAGGATAGTTCGTTCTTCAATTCAAGTTGATCATAGACACCTAAAATACTATCTATTCTTTGATTACTTAGCCAAGAACATAAATAACCAGCTATTTATATCCCTATTAACTTCCGTATATCATTAACCAAAGCCCAGCAACCGGTTAAATTCTTATTATCAACTGACTCGGTATTAAGCAATCCTAATCATGTTAATAATAGCATAACGAATTAGAAGCGACTAAGGATAAACAATAGTTTAAGCAAGCGCCAACTATTTAATTTACTCTAATGTTTCTCTTAGGTTATCAACGAAAATTGGGATCCTAATCATGAAAACCTAATTGCTACATGCACAAATCAAACATAACAATTACGGATTATGAAGATTTGTTAGCAATAGATTGTAATAGATAATCAACTAATGTGCACCTTAGATTATTATCTAAACAAGCATGAACATTAAGAATAAGAAACAAAAGATAATCAAACCGTAGATAGATAGATGAAGCTCCGTGTCTCACAACATGTGAATCAAAATGAACTCCCTTGAATCGAAAGAAAAACCTAGCTACTCATAATTGTAAGCATAAAACTTGAAAATACTATTTTTCTAACTCTCTTCTCTTTGTTTTCTTCTTGTTTTTGTTGTTCTTCTTCAACTCTTGCAAAACATATATATAGGCAATGAAAAGATGACATAATCATAGAGAGAATATATTCTCTCTTCCTTTATCAAGACATGGAGAATATATTCTTCCCTTTAACATCAAAGCATGGAGAATATATTCTTCTCTTTAACATCAAAGCATGGAGAATATATTCTTCCCTTTACATTCTGATTTGTCACCTCTAATTCATCGAATCTGACTTTGACTCCTTCTAGACATTTGTAGTTTTATGTGTTCGCTTTCATTTCCAACTGGCCTTGACTGAATCCAAGACACATAACTCTAGTTATGAATTTCTCACCAAAGCTGCGCATTCCAGTCCAGTCCAGAACAGAAATCTTCATTAAATTCTTCAACACTTTCGAGCCCTTTAACTTCCGAACTGGGTCTGGACTTCTTCATAAGAAATATAGGCCTTTGTCTTAGCTTTCCAACTAGATAAAATTCAATAGAAACTAATGTCTGCATCTCCAGATATATTAATATTTCCGAAACATCGCCAAATCTGTCATTTTGATTGAAATTGATATTTTGCACTTCAACTCTTGCCCAAATCACAAAATGAGACAAAATCAGTTCCAATGGCCATATAATCACAATAAAATGCTAAAAATAAAGGTAATAAAATATATAAATATTGCACTTATCACCCCCTCCCCCCCCCCACCCAATTTTTTTTTATTATTACAATTTATAAAATTTTCAAAATATCCATTTTCGCCCCCCTCCCTCCACACACAATTTTTTTTTTGTTACTACCCATAAAATTTTCAAAATATCTATTTTCACCCCCCTCCCCCCCCCCCCCCCACACACAATTTTTTTTTTATTACTACCCATAAAATTTTCAAAATATCTATTTTCACCCCCCCTCCCTCAATGACATAATTATCCTCTATATTATTCAAATTTATTGTAATTGAACCTAGTTCCTTTTTAGATTTTTCCCCATAAATATAGCATACCGTACCGCGGGGCAATCCCCCCGCACCCCCCTTGAATCCTTCGTCTATTTGGCAAAAAAAAATGTATAACTATATTACAACAATCTCACTCCCCCTCGCTGAAAATCCTGGATCCGTCCCTGGTTAGGGCAAGCAAAAAATGACAAAAAAACACAACCGTCTTTAAGTTTTATAAGCTCAACAATGGCAATGAGTTCTCAAGAAGACCGGAACGTACAAAACAATTTCCGTCAAGGGAGAAAACTGAAAAATTATTAAAATGTTTAGAAAACAAATTGGTAAAGACAAAACTCGGATTAAAATATTGAACAGACATTTTTACCCTTAACTGATTTTAATGCAGAAATTAATAGACTATAGATTACTATATTTTCTTTTCTTTTCTTTTTTGGTTACAAAAAGTTTAGGTAGGATCGGCACTATATTTTTTTTTTCCTGAACAGTTTTTCGTCACTCTATTTCATTGTTTTATCTATTAATGCCATGCCAAGACAATTTTGATTTGGATCGATAATGATGAGAGATGTACTAGATTGTTGAGAGAGGGATTTGTGATGAAATTGAGAGGAGAACTATCTTAGCAAAGGGAAATTATAAATCAACTATAAAGGAAAAGTTTTATGAAATAGAAGCTTCCATAAACTATTTCACAAATTATAATCATTAAATTTAATTATTCTTACTTTTAACAAAAAAAAATTATTTCTTCTCTTTTAACAAACCATTAAAATTGGTTATTTCATTGCAGGATTGGAATTTTTTTTAGTGGAAGTGCCATAAAGTACGAACCAAGATCCATGATATGAAAACAAAAATTAGAATCACAAAGTTTTTCATTTTTTTTCTTTTTTTGAAATGGAAAACGATATTATTAATCAAAAGAGGTGATATCCACATATATCAACGAAATAATAGAATCCGGGATGAAAGGAAAACCAACAGGAAAACAGGAAATGAGTTTTAGCCAAACTATGTGCCACACGATTGCCCAACTTGTGAATATGGGAAAATTGACAAAACAAAAAACAAGAAACCAAGGAGAGAATGTCCGCAATAATATCGTGGAAATATTAGATTGTCGCTGTTGCAACTTATAAATCACTTGAACACAATCCCCTTCAATAATGACGGAATTCCAACCTTGTTGTACCATTAATTCTATTGCTTCCCGGGCTGCCAAAAGTCTCAGCATGCTCAACATCCGTGATAGCTCAAAATACGCAAGACGTCCACCCAATGCACTGGCCCAACGAATCACATGCAATGACCCCCACACATAGTTCAAAGTCGCGGTATCGGTGATAATATCGGCATGCGTTGTTCCATATCGGTTGTGGTGTATCGGGATATTATTGGGCGATACGAAATAACGCATAATAGGTTGCTAAAAAAATTATAAAAAGTTTATATAATTGTAGAATAGATAGAAAACAAAAGTTTCCATTAATTGATATATTGTAAAAGAAAATATCACATTAGATATAAATAATTTAAATATAATATTATTGTCGAACTTAAATTTGTAATAAAAAAGAGTACTTTGATAATTATATTATAAGTTTTCAAGGTATATGTAATAATATATAACATTACTACAGAAATGACCTATAACAGCGGTTTTTTTGGGCCTATTACAGCGGCTTTAACCGCTGTCATAGGTACCGCTGTTATATGATTTTGACCTATGACAGCGGTTCCGGAAGAAACTGCTGTCATAGGGTTAAACATAAATAAAAAAAATTGGACCCTATGACAGCGGTTTCGGCTGAACCGCTATCATAGGGTTGTTTATTTTATTTTTTTAACCTTATGACAGCGGTTCCGAAAAAAAAAATTGGACCCTATGACAGCGGTTCCGGCTAAACCGCTGTCATAGGGTCGTTTATTTATTTTTTTTAATTTTATTTTATCGTTTATAATGTTACCATGTCGGAATGGCACGAAATTCGCACCGTCATAGCGAAACGGCATTCTGAACAAAACGCAAGACAATCTTGCGATCTTGTGATTTTAGCTATCTGAGATCGTTTAAAGCTTCAAATTTGCCTTTTATTACAAAAATAGGGTATTTTCGTAATAAAACATAAATTTGAGGTATTAAACCAGTTTAGATGGCTAAATTCACAAGACCGCAATGCATAGCATGCGTCTTGTTCAACACACCATTTTCCTATGATCGTCCGAATTTCGTGTCATTCCAACATCGCAAAATTTCAACCGAGAAATATTTTCGTAAATACACAAATATACATACACCCACACATACACAAATATACATATACCCATCCACACATACACAAATATACATACACCCATTAACATATACATAAATATACATACACCCATCCACATATATACATACACAAATATACATACACCCATCCACACATACACAAATATACACACACTCACACATACACAAATATACATACACCCACATATACACAAATATACATACACCCATTAACATATACACAAATATACATACACCCATCCACATATATACATACACAAATATACATACAACCACACATACACAGATATACATACACCCATTAACATATACACAAATATACATACACCCATCCACACATACACAAATATACACACACCCACACATACACAAATATACATACACCCACACATACACAAATATACATACACCCACATATACACAAATATAAATACACCCACACATACACAAATATACATACACCCACACATATACAAATATACATATATATATATAGGGAGAGAAAGAGAAGAGGCTTACGGTCGTGATGGTGGCGGCGGCGGCGGTGGCGCAGGTATGTGGTGGTGGTGGTGGTGGCGGCGGCGGCGGTGGTGCCGGGCTTTTGGGGGGGGGATCGAGAAAGACCGAGAGTAGTGAGAGAGAGGTTGAAATGGATTTTAAATTTTGAGAGTGAGAGAATTAGGGGGGTTGCCGGGTAACCTAGCTAAAAACCCGACCGCCTATGACAGCGGTTCGGGTACGAACCGCTGTCACAGGATTTTTTAATTTTTTTTTTTTAAACAGACACTATGACAGCGGTTCTCCCCGAACCGCTGTCATAGTGTCGTCTATGACAGCGGTTCGGGGAGAACCGCTGTCATAGCTCGGAACTATGACAGTGGTTCATGGCGAACCGCTGTCATAGCCCGGACCTATGACAGCGGTTCGGGGCGAACCGTTGTCATTTTTTTTAACCCTATGATTTTTTTTTCTTAAAAATTTATGACAACGGTTTGTGGCGAACCGCTGTCATATCCCGGCACTATGACAGCGGTTCGGGGCGAACCGCTGTCATAGGTCCGAACTGAATAGCCCTATTTTGCAAAATCGCTGTCATAGGTACGCTGTTATCGGTCATTTCTGTAGTAGTGTAATATACCCATTAAATTATATCCTAAAGCATATCTATGAAAAATCAATGAAAGTTTTGTTCTTGAAAAATAATATACGAGATGCCCTATAGTAATAGCCGATATCATCACCGATAATATCCATATACGACCGATAATATCATTGTATCGGCGATATCATCCAATATTATCGAATGTTATTGACGATATGCATAACCTTAGATAATATTAGATATCGCCTCATATTATCAGATCGGCAAGGGCTGATCCTAATATGTATCAGCTGATACTTTGAACCATGCTCCCACGCCCGCATCACTAATATCCTTATACAATGATGTATCAAAGTTTAACTTAACCGATAGAGGAGGAGTGTACCATTGTGTCGCACTATTTTCTCCCGAAGTAGGAATGAGTCGAGCAGGTTGTGCCTCCATAAAAGATTCTAAAAAGGATGAGGCGAAATATATTGTTTCGGTTGGTATCAAGTTCTTAGCCTCCTAAAGTGCCTTATCTCAATACGACCAAATAGATCAACAGATGACTAAGAAGAGGGCAAACTGATCCCTGTCCAACGTATTTTGAACCTTACAAACCTAGGCTTCAGGCAAACCCGACCAATCTGAGACACAACGCCATGAAGGTTGGAAAGTGCCCAAACCTGTCGGGCAAATGGAAAGGTCAACATTGCATGCTTTGTGGATTGCTCGAACCCGAATAGTTGGGATATTCACTATTCACATTGCAACGGCGCGTCACTAATTATCGGTAGTAGGAAGAATATCCTTGCAAAGCTTCCAACCAAAAACCCGAACTTTGTTTGGCCCTTCCGCTCGCCAAATAAAGTTCCAGCCCTCTTTGTTATTTGAGCTAGTCGAACCAACATGATGTGTAACACTATTGTCTCGCAATTGCATCTTGAGGCGATATGCACTTCTAACCGTGAAAAAACCATCTTAGAATAATATCAGACCTGTATATCAATTGATACTGACGCCTAAGGGGTATAGAGAGAATAAAAGCTGCATCTTCTTCCCAAAATACTTCTTAAACCAAGTCCAGGTGCCAAGCATGAGTTGCTTCATCAATTAAATCACAAACTTTTGCTATTAAAAGTAAAAGATCACTACAAGAAAAGTTACTTTTGACAAAGGCCAAAAGCAGTTGCCTTTAATCCATAGACGTTGTCAATAATCATCCGCAACGACTTCGTAACGGCTTATTAGCCGTTGTATCCGTGAGGGTTGCTAATACTTCCACAATTGCTTTTAGCCATTGCGGAAGTATTCACCACCCCTATAACAACGGCTTTGAAGCCATTGTCAATAGAGGCCAAATTATGATTGTGACCCCCACAGAAAACGGTTAAAGAGCCGATTGGATAAGTGGTAGATACAATTACCCACAACGGCTATCAAGCCGTTGCCAAAGTTGATTTTTCTTCTTTTTTTTAATTTTTTTTTCAATTTTTGATATAATTGAATTAAAAAAATACTATATCAAACCAAAATTACAAAATTGAGCTAAATTGTACAACTATTTTTTTATATAACTAATAGCAAAATCACAAAAAATACAATACATCACAATAGTAACCCGAAATATCTAAAGAATTCCACAAACTTACAAACTGATTATAACAGTGGCAAAATTTCTAACATACAAAACTTAGCTAACAAAACTTAAGCTAAAAAATAACTAGAAAACATCACCCATGAACCATCAAGTGAAAAATAACTTGTTGCCTATAGTCACCTGTTTTGAAAGCCACCTACACATAAGAAAGATAGACAAGACAAAGAAAGACAAGCAAGTTAAATAACCCACATCATAACTGTAAAAAAATTGTATTAATTATTCATGATTTATCCATGATATAATTCACCACACTATGTAAGAACGAAAGTAACAATTAAGCTAATTATGCACCTACAAGAAGACCAAAATCACATGTTCTAACATGAGCCGGGAACCAGGAAAGAAAAAACAGAACTCATTAAAGAAAAAAAGGTAAACACTTTGACACTTTGACAATATTATCTTCCTCGCAACCCTTCACTTCTACTTTACTTCCCTTAGCTGCAACTTTTTCATGTTTTAATCCAGCATGTGAATTTTTATTACATCATATTGATTACTTTATAAAGTCAATCCTTCCCAATTAAGCTAAAACAGACCACTTTTAGGAGGTCATTATGGAGTACTGCTCATGGCCCTAAATAAACAACATGATAATGTAATTCATTTACATGCTAATATTAGATAGCAAATTCTATTTCAATTTGTTGAAGTCTTAAGCAACAGATATGCATAACGATGTTAAAGTTGAGAAACATCAAGATCTTAAGTATATAGGAGGAACCCAAAACCTGTCGAAGGCGCATTAGAAGATCAAATATGTGAGCATAGTTATTCAACACCGTCCCTGCTTCAATATATCTGCAGATAGAAAATTATATGGTGACAACAAAACTGAGCTCAACTAAATTTTCGCATTATATAAGAGAAGTTAAAACCTTCTCATATATCATTAATCAATTACAAATAAAGAAAGAAAAGAAAAGGATATGATCATTTCCATTTTCCAAAGAACAATTCAAAACACAAACAGCAAAAAAAGACCCCCTTTCCCTAGAATAAGCATATAGAATTCACGTTCAGAACAATCACGGCATACGTGAGGACTTGATTTTCCATTCCTAAATGAAAAATGATGATAAGCAAAGAATCCAAGAAAACTCAATTGGGCAGGCAGCACATAATCCATGGAAGAATTTTGATGCACCAAGTGTGCTATCCATAAAAACCAGGCCATCTAAAAAGACAAGACAGTGTACCAACTCCAAAAAGCGTGAGACCCTTTACCAGACATAGTTGTAGCTCAAAAAGTATGTCAAGCTATTTAACAAGTTCAAAGATAGAGGGGGGAAATAGATGACATACGTATTAAACTGTGCCTGACTCTCGTTGTATAATGCTGTATAATAATCTTCTTCAGTAACATCCAGAGCATGTCGTCTCAAAGTAACCTGAATTCCAATAGATCAGTAAATACTAAAATATTTTAACAAAGACGGTTTAACTTCAAAAGTTTAGAACAAAAACATACAATTCTAGGGGGGAGAGCGAGATCAGCTGCCCTGCCCTTTTTCGTACGTCTTAACAAAAAGCTTTTCAGAATTTTGTGCTTTAACAATAACAAAATCATAGCATCTCTACCGAACCCAGAATTTCCAGAGTCTTGTATTGGAGAGGAAACATACTGAAAAGGGGAAAACGTCACATTTCTCAACATTGTATCACCTGTCAAGTGCAAACAGGACTAACAAGTAAAAGTGTCACTAGTTTTGGTTGAGATACTTACTTTATTCCACCAACAGAAGTGCCGAACACCTTTATGAGGACAACCTGGACACTCTGCTGAGGTATTGTATCAGATACAAGGTTAACATATTTATGCTGCTGAACAAGATTGCAAGTACAATGCAGCAAGGAATAAAACCAGCTAAAAAGAAAGGGAAAGAGATAGACAAAGTTAGAAATCTCGTTCGTGGTGGTTTCATTGACTTGCTAATCATAATTCACTAAAGTCGACAGCTATGAATGCTGGCGCACGACTGATAAACAGGGTTAGGGTTGTCAAAGTTCCTTGTAAATCCTTATGTGCAATTTCAACTATGAATATCGGGACCTATTAAACCGAAAACAACAAAAAAGTTAATCTGTCTCTAGTTTCCTAAAGATTCAACCATAGTTGAATAACATACTCATTTGCAGTTAAAAAAAAAATCACAAAAGAAAAAACTCATATTCCATATCAAGTTGCTAATCTCCCTATATCTAAAAGCAGAACCCCTTGGTGAAGAAACAAAAGCTAAAATAGATACTGTTTTTTATGTATACAAGTAGACGATATTAGATATGGTAAATATAGTCATGGAATACCTTGGTGAAGTAAATTGATAGCCACCCCGTTGTACAAAATCCACATGATACTCTCATTGTTTGCTTCCATTTCAAATCCAATAGTTCCAATCATTATTAAGTAGTTAAGTAATACCAGATAATAGTTGTTTAGGATCAATACTAACAAACTTACTCCTTTACGGCCATGTAATCTGCAATTTTACCATTAGCGATTGCACCAATCATAGCTCCAAAAGTTGATATGGAGCCAAACATTGAGTACTGCAAAGACACACAATACACAAGTTCAAAAAAAAAAGGTTCAGAATGTCATAAATTGATTCAATCTAATGATATGTTCTATAACCCCTAACTTCGACTCGCGATACACATGGTGATGCAGGTGCTTGCCCTCCCACTCAGTTCAAACATCTATGTTGAACCAAAAACGCAACGCAATTGTTAGGAATCTCGTACAGGAAAATAGAGAATTGCAGCAGAAGATTCGAGGATTCCTACCGGTAGATCACAAAAATAGATCTGATGATTTTCCATGGGTTTCGCGAAATTTAGAATGAATAAACATACTCTTTTGATTCGTTTATTGATTCTGCAGAACAGCAATCCTCCAAGGGCTCCTGTCTCTAAAGCTTCACGCGAAACAAGCCTTCCAAAGATCCCGAGACTCCTCCTTCTTTACAGTAGTGGACGGCTAGAGAGGAGAGAGGGGAGAGAGTTTTTTTCCTTTTGTGTTGTGTAATGTTATCTTGTTACTTTCTTAGGGTTTGTTTCACTGTAGGAGACCTATTTAAACTCAACTAGCTTGTGAAACAAGTTAGAGGCTACTCCAAAACCCTAAGTGGCCGCCCCTCCTAGGGCTTCCTTAGACTGGGTGGGCTTTTAATTGGCTTGTCTAATTTCTAGCCCATCTGTATATATCTAAATTTAAATCCAATTTAAATATAATATATACTATTAATTAATCCAATTAATTAATGTACTAATCAAATAATTTAATTTAATCCAATTAAATTAAATATTTAATTAATTGATTTAATCTAATTAAATTAATCAGTCCATTTAATTCTTTCTAAAAGATTTACACAAAAAGATACATTCCGCTCGTTACTTATAGCGCGACTCTTTAGATTCGTCTCAATTGGCAAAGGGAGGAATTACCTAAGGATGTGAGTGTCACCTAGCCAGTCCCATGGACTCACATTGTAACCGAATTGAGTACGAAATGAACGAATCATTTTACGAACCTCTTGATCATAAATGCCGTATAAGTATAAGCCCTTCACTGACGTATCCCGATCAAGTGAGAGTCATGGAAAATGTCAAACTCACTAAACTTGATACTGTGCATTAGATTATAGCATAATGAAATTACCAAACAACCCTCAATGTCCCACACGAGTTAGTTATTATGCTTTGGCAAAAGACTTATAATTTCATTAGCCTATAATCGCACATGATACTTTCTCGTTTACTATCGAGACAATGAATCCCATCTTAGCGATCACTGATCAACTGCTACTTGTCTCATTGATATCGCACTTCGAGGTCGACCCCACCGACGGGTGATATGGGCCTAAATACTCTGGTAACAAATGCAATAATACAAGCACATTGATCATGAACCCTCAGGTCTAAGGCTCACGTATACTATTACGATCAGTAATCCAATCATTGACAGTCATTGAGTAAATACCCATGTGATCGGATTACTACGAGCCGTGTTCGAATATGTCAATTCCATTGACATTTTTATGATACTTGCTCCCACTATCCCTATAGTGTTCGACTGGCACTCATCGTCAGAGCATGTGTCATACAAGTCGAATCTTAATGCCCAATTAAGATTCTTTGACTTGCGAACCCTTTTAAGTGATAAGGTGTAAGACTCTTCCCATGCCACGTCTTTATTCCATAAAGGGCAAAGAGTCAAACCTTTGTTCACATGGACTATATGTTTAATACTTATTTAGATTCCATAAAGATTTATATGAACAAAATACAGATGCCTTTATTAATATCATTTTAATAGTTTGTACAACATAATAAGATACCCTAATCTAACTATTTGTCCCCATTGGCATCTAGGGCATATACCTAACAATCTCCCACTTGCACTTAATGCCAATCGCTTTGGTATCTTATACCCATCTTCTCAAAATGTTGCTTTAGCACCGCCTACGCTAATGGCTTAGTGAGTGGGTCAGCTACGTTATCCGCTGAGGCTATTTTCTGCACGGCGATGTTGCCTCTTCCAACGATTTCTCGAATTATGTGATATCTCATCTCTATGTGTTTGGATTTGTTGTGAGACCTTGGTTCCTTTGCTTGCGTGATGGCTCCGTTGTTGTCACACCATAGTGGCAACAGAAGCTCCATGCTAGGAACAACTTGAAGTTCAAAAATGAACTTCTTTATCCAAACAGCCTCCTTGGCTGCCTCCGAGGCTGCCACATATTCAGCTTCGGTGGTTGAATCTGCACTTGTGCTTTGCTTGGAACTTTTCCAAGACACTGCTCCACCGTTCAAAGTGAATATGAACCCAGAAGTGGATTTTCGGCATCGATGTCAGATTGGAATTCTGAATCAGTATAACCATCCACTTTCATTTCTCCATTGCTATATGTGAGGATCATATCTTTAGTTCTTCTTAAGTACTTTAAGATTGATTTCACGACCATCCAATGTTCTTTGCCTGGGTTAGCTTGAAACCTACTTACTATGCTCACACAGCGTATGCAAGATCTGGTCTCGTGCATAACATAGCGTACATGAGACTTCCCACTGCTGATGCATAAGGGATGGTATTCATTTCTCTTCGATCTTCCTCACTTTGAGGACTCATCTTTTTGGAGAGATGAACTCCATGTTTCATGGGCAAAAGACCTCTTTTAGAATTTTCCATTCCAAATCGCTTCAGGACCTTTTCTAAGTAGAGGACTTGGGAGAGACCTATTGTCTTATTCGATCTATCCCTGTAGATTCGAATTCCTATGACATTGGTGGCTTCTCCTAAGTCTTTCATGGAGAATGTGCTTGAAAGCCATGCCTTAACCAAAGTTAGCAAACCCGTATCATTCCCTATAAGTAGAATGTCGTCCACGTATAGTATCAGGAATGATATCTTGCTCCCACTGACCTTTCTATAGACACATGGTTCATCCTCGTTTTTTATAAAGCCATTGTCTCGTACTTCTTCATCAAAACGAAGGTTCCAACTGCGAGAGGCCTGCTTCAGTCCATAAATGGACCTATTTAACTTGCAGACCTTATGAGAATCGGCATTGGATAGAAAACCTTTGGGCTGCTCCATATAGATATCCTCCTCGAGGAATCCATTTAGGAAGGCGGTTTTCACATCCATTTACCAGATCTCATAATCCAGGTATGCAGCTATTGAAAGTAGAATTCTAATGGATTTGATCATAGCTACTGGTGAAAAGGTTTCCTCATAATCAATGCCCTCCTTGACAAAATATTTTAAGAAAAAGGGGTTTTTGACAAATCTTGTGTCGAATTCGTCTATTAGGGTCAAACCCTAATATTTATTAATTTATATATATATATTTAAATGTTAAAAATATAAATATATATATATATATATTAATACACTGAGCCCGGCCCAGCATCCGTTAAGTCGCACGGATGTGCGCTGGGCTTCAGCTGGGCCAGGCCCAGTGCCCGTTAAGGCGCACGGAAGTGAGCCGGGCTAAGGCCTAGCGCGACCCAGCGCACGACTAGGGCGGCATATGCCGCCTTAGTTCCGTCGCCGCAAATCAGCACCGCCACCCCCCCTTTTCCCTTTTTTTTTCAAATTACATGAGCATCGGGATGGTGCTCGCGTGTGCTTCAAAAACACACGGTGGTGCCACCCGATTCGCTGTTGCCGATGGCGAAAAAACATGTAATCGTGCTACGTTTTCAAGGTGATGAATATTTTCAAAATTTCAGATTTAACATTGAATATTAAAAACATAAAATCAAATTTTATAAAAATCCAATTTTAACCAACATAATCTTAAACGCAAAAATCATCAGATCCGTTTAAGTCAGCTCTGATACCACTGTTAGGAATCCCGTACAGGAAAATAGAGAATTGCAGCGGAAGATTCAAGGATTCCTACCGGTAGATCACAAAAATAGATCTGATGATTTTTCATGGGTTTCACGAAATTTAGAACGATTAAACATACCCTTTTGATTCGTTTATTGATTCTGCAAAACAACAATCCTCCAAGAGCTCCTGTCTCTAAAGCTTCACGCAAAACGAGCTTTCCAAAGATCCCAAGACTCCTCCATCTTTACAGTAGTGGACTGCTATGGAGGAGAGAGGGGAGAGAGTTCTTTTCCTTTTATGTTGTGTAATGTTATCTTGTTACTTTCTTAGAGTTTGTTTCACTGTAGGAGTCCTATTTAAACTCAACTAGCTTGTGGAACAAGTTAGAGGCTACTCCAAAACCCTAAGTGGCCGCCCCTCCTAGGGCTTACTTGGACTGGGTGGACTTTTAATTGGCTTGTCTAATTTCTAGACCATCTATATATATTTAAATTTAAGTCCAATTTAAATATAATATATACTATTAATTAATTCTAATTAATTAATGTACTAATCAAATAATTTAATTTAATCCAATTGAATTAAATATTTAATTAATTGATTTAATCTAATTAAATTAATCAGTCCATTTAATTCTTTCTAAAAGATTTACACAAAAAGATATATCCCGCTCGTTGCGTATAGCGTGACTCTTTAAGTTTGTCTCAATTGGCAAAAGGAGGAATTACCTAAGGATGTGAGTGTCACCTAGCCAGTCCCGTCGACTCACATCGTAACCCAATTGAGTACGACATGAACGAATATTCTACGAACCTCTTAATCATAAATGTCGTATGAGTATAAGCCCTTCACTGACGTATCCCGATCAAGTGAGAGTCATGGAAAATGTCAAACTCACTAAGCTTGATACTATGCATTAGATTATAGCATAATGAAATTACCAAAGAACCCTCAATGTCCCACATGAGTTAGTTGTTATGCTTTGGCCAAAGACTTATATTTTTATTAGCCTATAATTGCACAGGATACTTTCTTGTTTACTATCAAGACAGTGAATCCCATCTTGGCGATCACTGATCAACTGTTACTTGTCTCATTGATATCGCACTTCGAGGTCGACCCTACCGACAGGTGATATAGGCCTAACTACTCTGGTAACAAATGCAATAATACAAGCACATTGATCATGAACCCTCAGGTCTAAGGCTCACGCATACTATTACGATCAGTAATCCAATCATTGACAGTCACTGAGTAAATACCCATGTGATCGGATTACTACGGGCCGTGTTCGAATATGTCAATTCCATTGACATTTCTATGATACTCGCTCCCACTATCCCTATAGTGTTCGACTGGCACTCATCGTCAGAGCATGTGTCATACAAGTCGAATCTTAATGCCCAATTAAGATTCTTTGACTTGCGAACCCTTTTAAGTGATAAGGTGTAAGACTCTTCCCATGCCACGTCTTTATTCCATAAAGGTCAAAGAGTCAAACCTTTGTTCACATGGACTATATGTTTAATACTTATTTAGATTCCATAAAGCTTTATATGAACAAAATACAGATGCCTTTATTAATATCATTTTAATAGTTTGTACAACATAATGAGATACCCTAATCTAACTGGTTGTCCTCATTGACATCTAGGGCATATACGTAACAGCAATAACTAGGCAATAATTACAATCTGTTAAACTCTTCCACACTCATAGACCCAATTTGTTACAAGTATTTTGTATTTTTCTCAGCCATCTGCATCTAAGAACTCGAATTTATTTATATCTTCCCCGCAATCAAATTCTCAAAGGATTAATTCAGTATTGTCATAAAACACCACTTCCTGCACAATCTAATTCTTCATGAGCACGTATGCAAGTGACTCTTTATAAGCACATAACAAAATCAAAACCAAACAAGCAACACAATGACTAGGCAGTAACTACAATCACTTCAGATTCACCTCGCGCACAAAACGAATACAACATTTGCTTTCCAAACTGAAACTAAATCAACACAGATTTGAAAAATTACTTGATTAGGTTTTTAGAAGTAATACGAGGAGCTTTGATTGCAGCACTGATTAAATTACTCCCTGTTATATATATTCCCCTAAATTTTCACAAAATTCAAACGAGATTAGACAAACGGAAAGCTTTATCAGAAATCTAAATGTATAATCGTTTGTCAAATTACTAGGCGGCGCCCAGGACTGAAACGACGATGGAGAGTACGATTCCGATGATGGAGAAGGTGTAGGGAGAGATCTGAACCAGTGCCTGCGACCATGAGCTCGATGACGACACCATTGTGGCGTGCACTTCCACTCTCTCTCTTCCTCTCGTGAGATCGGCGGCATAAAAAATTCAACGGTAGCAGCAATACGACGACGGCGGCGGGGGCGGCGATAGGACCCAACGATAGCAACAATCGTTAACCGAAGATTGGAAATTGGATATTGAATAGAGAATTCAGAAGAAGCGATTTTTCCGAACGGCGGCGGTAAGGCGGATGGCGGAGGCATTGATAGGAATCCACCGGCGCGCAAGCAATCGAAAATTGAAAATGGAAAATCTGAGCGATTCACAAATTAGGGTTTTCAGAGGAAGAAAGAGGCAGAGCTCGTGTAGTATTCTGATTTCTGGGAAATGAAAAATACATTTTACACATTTCTTTTTTATAAAGAATTATTAATGAAATAGAGCTTCCACAACGGCTTTAGCAGCCGTTTTGGACGTGATTTAGAAATTAGAAAAAGAAAAATAACAACCACATCCAAAACGGCTTCTCAATAGTCGTTGTGGATGTTTAGCATAAGCAACGGCTCCCTAGGAGCCGTTGGCATATGTTAAATATCCACAACGGCTCATAAAGCCATTTGTATTAACTCTTTCCACACCAGCTAATTAGTCGATGTGGATAATCATGTGGTGAATAGTCATATTTCTTGTAGTGGATGTTGTGGGGTCGTCGACTATTTGAATAGAAAAGGCCTAGGCAGCAACCTATCCTTCCAAATATGAACCGAAGTACCATCACTAATTTGCCAACGAGAGCCCATATCAATCACATCCTGAATCCTTCGAATGCTCGACCAAGTAAAGGTCATATATCCTTTGGATTTGCACCTATAGAGATAGAGCAAACAGGGCGATAGAACTCTCTCAAGCCCTCCACCTAAAGATTGTCCCAATTCAATGGTTGATGGCTAAACTGTAGGAGAGGTCTCTTGCCTATGAGACATAGACCTCATCTCTCTAAATCTATGAAAAGATCAAAGAGAGATGTGTGGCATGGCCTATGCCTTGGAGGTATAATGACTCATGTTGGCAATGTTATGCACGAGACAGGATCTTGCTTGCATTTTTAGCGAAGAAAGTAGGTTTTAAGCTAACCTAGGATAGAAGCATTGGAATGCGATGAAAAGTATTCTATGGTATTTAAGAAGAACCAAGAATGTATGAACATGGAGCGATTATATAGTTTCAGATTTTGAATCTGATAATGATGATCGAAAAATCCATTTATAGGTCTGTATTCTCTCTGAATGGTGGAGCAGTGTCTTGGAATAGATTCCAAGCAAAGCACACCTGCTGATTCCACAAATAAGGTTGAATGTATGGCAACCTTTGAGGCTGCCAAACAAATTGTTTGGATTGAGAAGTTCATAGATGAACTTTAAGAGGTTCTTAGCGTGGAAATCCCTTTGTCACTACATGATGACAATGGAGCTATCGTGCAGGCTAAGGGACCGAGGTCTCACAACAAATCTAAACACACAGAGAGAAGTTATTCGAGAAATCGTTGGATGGCAATATTGCTGTGGAGAAAATAGCCTCAGCTCACGACGTGGCTGCCCACAGTGCTAAGCCATTATTTATATTGTACGAACATATATATGAAAGTGTTATGTGCCCAACAAGCTATATGTTGGCTTGAACATTAACACTGTGTCAGTCTTATCATTTAGATTATATCAAACCTATTACTGAGTGCTTCTTTATTGTTATAACGAGTGTTAGTATAGACAAAGATCCCATGATTACATATGGTTGGGGGAGCGGTTGGGATACCTATTGAATGCTCTCAAAGACCGTAATCCTAAAACACGTCCCAAGTCATAGAGGTTGTGAGATGTGGGATATTACTGCCTCGCCAAGACTTGTTCATGCATATAAACTCTCCCAAGAGGTCGACGTGTTCCATTATCTATATCTTGTATTGCAATACATGTATGAAGATTCATACTTTGGTATGGAATTGAACGGCCCTGCAAGGATTCCTCATTGGTGCTATTGAACTTGGAATCTTTCGGTTTTCATAGTGTGAGATAATCCTTAGACCTGAAATGTCGTTGGAAAGGGTACTACACACTCTGCTTTGATATGCATGTGCACTCCAGGAGAGTTATACGGCGTGTATGTTGGGTATAGGCTGATAGTACAGCGGAACAATCGACAGTCGAAGGGGATTCATCCAAGGTCATGAGTACACGGTATTTCCTATGCTATTGAATGAAGCTGAATGATCGAAAAGTCTCTGGCCAGAGCATTGTCTTGTAAGAGGGATTAGTGATCCCTACTTAGAAGCCCGGGTTATTAGTTGAGCCAACATAGTCATAGTTTCTGAGGCTATTAGGGTTTCAACAGTCTCCAAGCCCTAGGTGTTAGACGGGAAAAAAATGAAGGGATTCGACTCACACAAAGATCGAAATTTGGATAGGTTTGCATTTTTCCATCATTAACATTTAGGAAGTCGTGGCGACGTTGCTAGGCATCGAACCACGACCAATAGGTGCCTTGGGTTAATTGGTGAAATTAATCCAAGGTCTAGTTAATTATTATTAATAATTAATCTAGCCTATGGAAAGACTTATTGCTAGCTTGTTAATGATCCTAAGGGGGTCACACACAATACTTAGTGTAGTACCTATTGGCTAGTTAATTCTTCATGAATTAATGAAGAGATTAATTAATTGGAATTAATTAATCGGGAAAAGGAATAAATTAATTAAGTGGTCTTAATTAATAATAGTCTTATAATTTAATATTGGGATATTAAATTGGGAAAGACTAGTTAATTAATTAGTGGTCTAATTAATTAATATGTGAAAGAGAAAATAAATATACATTAGGATAAATATTGTAGATATGGAGAGATCTTATTTGATAAGATATGGTATATTTGATATGTATCAAATATATGGAGATATCTTTTTAGTTGGAAAGATATTCAATTAATTAAGGAAAAGAGTTTGAGAAAGAATGAAAACAAAGTAAAATAACATACATACATATATCACACGTGTGAACACACACACTAAGGCGTGTGTGTGTAGGGTGTGTATGCCCTATATATGTGTGTGTGTGTTGTTGTTTTATTAAGACAATTAATTTTAAGTTTTTCTCAAGAGTTTTTTCATAAACTAAAAACCAAAAGTTTCAATTCTTTCTCTTCATCTCTTCCTTCACTTTCACAATAAATTCTTCCAACTCATGTGTTGAGTACGAAGAACGTAACACCAAAATATATTCCTACCCATTTCTCATAAGCCAAAATTTGATATTCTCCTTACCAGCACTGGTGGAGATAATTGAGGGTATGAGCTAAGGTGTGGATAAACTTAGAGGAACAACACTTGGGGCGCTAGGGCAAATCCATCCGGAGAGGTGTAGCAGGGAGTTGCTTAAAAAACACGTTGCTACTTTAAGGTTCTTCAAGAGGTAAAAACGAGTAAACTAATCTCTAGGATAGTTTTGAATCCGATGGTACCATGTCTACCTATCCCTAATTTCGGGGATGCCACTTTATTTTTAAATTTATACCTTACGCTGCGCCAGCGTCCCCGGGGGGTTCATACTGAGGTCCCAACAGTGGTATCAGAGCCAAGGTTTTGACATGGCTCAGATTCTTTGTATGTGTTTATGTTTATGTGTATTAAATTTTGTTTTATCGCATGTAAAATGGGGTTTTCTAAAATTTGTTTTTAAAAAATAATGAATTGGTCCACTAATTAAATTAGATTATCTTTAATTAAAGCCGGTAAATTTATGTTTATGAAAGCATGATGTGAGCATGTATTATGTGATTATGTTGTGATCCGGGTCGAGTCATATACTAGCCGTTTTTAATTTGAGGCCTGTGTGCCATGTTTTAATTTTATGTACATGAGAGGGAAAGGTTTCTTCTCTATTGTATTGTATCTTGAAGACAAAGATGAAGACATCTCAAAGACAATGATGGAGACGTTTAAGCTCAAGGAGCTGTGAAGACCTTAGTGTAAGGTCCGGGTCCTTAGATTAGATTGGTGGACAACTTGATGGCTCGGGGTGTTTTTAGGATTGACTTGACTAGGTTCACATTTACCGCTTTATGTATAACATGCTTGTTGTTATTTATCGTTAGTATCTTATATATGGTATGCTGTGTTGCATGATCACCTAAGAAAGATAAATAACTGAATATGGTGAGACCTTGTATGTGAAAAACCCCATATTCATATTAAGTCCCTAAATAGATAAATCGGGGGCCCAGAAGCCCCTTGATTAGGTCCAGTGCCTTCCATCATTAGATGTGAGAATGGTGGAAAGTCATCATTGTCTCACGAGTCGTGGAATGGTGGAAAGTTAGTGTACTAATCTCACAACTAGGCCTTCTACTATGACAGGCAGTCATACAAGAAGTGCACACGGTCTCAGTTTTGCTAAGGAGTCGTCCATGAGTCGTGGGACCACCTGAATACTGTTATTGCGTGAGAATTTGATGGGTCGGACTTAAACACAGACTAGTTTACGGTTGCATCGTGTTCTTGGGACGTACATGAAATGTGAGGCAAATATCTCGAAAACCACCTGGATGTGGATGGGGCCGTCATGCCTGTTTAATGTTACCACACATTGTCTCTCGAGTCGTGGAATGAGGTCAGGACATTTGACGCTCGAGCCCACTAGAAATTGTTGCATTTCCCGTCTTTCTATCAGTGGGGTGATGGAAATTAAAAAGCAGTGGGAGCACACATGAAGTTAAAATTTCCATAATTTCATGTGGATATAATCTATGATTGAATGCTAATGTTTTTCCGTTTTCGCAAAGTAAAGTCAAATGGTTAAAACTCCACTCTCGATAATCGAAACTAATAAGCTAAATGGCTCGAACTTCCCTGACTGGTACCGCAACCTTAAGATTGTGCTGCAATCTGAAAGTCTTAACTATGTCTTAAATCAGCCTATCAAGCCTGCACCTGAGGCAAGTGCTCCAAAGGCTACACGTGATGCACATGAGAAATGGCACAAAGACGATATATATGTGTGTTGTCTCATTCTGGCCTCCATGACTAATGTGTTGCAGAGGCAGTATGAGACTGTGGAACATGCATCGAAGATTGTTTTTGCAGTGGAAGAGTTGTACGGCGTTAAGACACACCGTGAGAGGTTTTCTGTCTCTCGCGAGTTGTTTAGAGCTCGCATGACTGAAGGGACATCGGTCACCGACCATGTGTTGAGAATGATTGCCTTGGTAAACAAACTCAACGATATGGAAGAGTCGATAAATCCTGACTTGGCTATTGATTTAGTACTTCAGTCACTCTCTCCTGTCTACGATCAGTTCGTAGTGAATTTCAACATGAGCCAATTGGTTACCACTCTTCTTGAGTTATTGGACATGTTGCGCATTGCTGAGGCAACGGTCAAGAAGGTTAAGCCTGTGCTGCTTGCCGACACTTCTTCATCTCCCACTATTAGTAAGAAGAATAAAAAGTGGAGAAAGAAGAAGAAGAATGGCAACGAACTGCAAGCAAAGGACGGTATCAAGAAAGTCAAAGGGAAAAGTGGGAAATGTTTTAAATGCAAGAAGAAGGGACACTTGAAAGATCAATGCCCTGAGCCTCCTTGTGAGCGCACTAAAGGTACATTTGTTGTAAAGTTAACTTGTTAATTAACTATGCTTCTTAAGTGTCATGACACTGTTATGGTACTCACTTATGCAATGGATTGTAGATGGTGAGAAGAAGCAAGGAACAAAGAAATGAGGTCGTAGTCCTGAAGATGCGAATGAGGCGTTTTTTCGCGGCTGAGGCTGAAGGACAAGAAATCATTTATTTGTCATTTCTAAATTATGAGAACATGTTTTGAAGATTTTTTTTATCACGTTTTTGGATTAACGTTATGAACCATGTTTTACTCCACCTTGGTTTATGGGTGGAGATTCAAGTTTTTATTAAAACGCGTTTTGTTATTTATGGTTCTATAATTAATTCTTATTACATGCTATCTTCACAACATTTGACTCATATCGCACAACAAATGTATACATTGATAAAGTTGCCAAGGTAATAACCGAGGTGAGCATATTAATTTATTAGACATAGAATAATGAGTGTAACCCTAAAATGGTCCCATTAGATGTGACAAGGAAGCCACACACATCAAGGATGTAAAAGGTATTTCTTGTGTCAAGCAAACACTGGGGGCAATTGAGGATAATAGATCCTCTTGTCTTGTGTTTACGAGTATCTTCATGTTCATTACACCTTGGAACGAAAGGGATCGTTTCATAATATCCTACCTTCAAGGTGAAAGAGTTCTTTTATGAAAGAATTAGGATAGTAATGAAAACTAAGGACTCAATAAACATAAACACCACTGGCAGTTAAAATGAATAGACTAGTAAACCTATAAACCTATGAACACAAGTTCCATATCCTTTGAGCTGAAAAATGTTGACGGTGGATATGACAAAAGTCAAGAAGACTTGACAAGTAGTGGAAGCTGGCCTACAACGTAAGTGCTTCAAAGATCGATCTACTGATTGAAAATTTTCTGAACATAAGTTCTAAAGGTTAATAGGTATACAACTGGTTTGTTAGTATCATATGTTGGTAACGTTACATGAGTAACGTACATGTGATCATCATCTCAATTTTCCAAAATAGACTTGAAAAAGGGAAAGGCGCCCCAATTACACGAGATAGCAATACGTGCGGGCTATTGGGTTGCCATAATCCTTTTCTGTCTAAACACATAGATGATATGTTGACTAAGCTCAACATAGAAGAATTAAAAGGTAATTCTTCCTGTAAAGCATAACCGAAAGGTACATGCAATTCTATGAGTTAAAATTGGTGTTGACTAATACATCCCTTGTATAAAGTTGAACTCCTATTTGATCCAATAGATTGGATTAGTGTTGTTTATTGGATAACAACATGGGAAAATTGGAACAAGAAGCTCTAGTCTTAAGACATGAACTTAAGTGATGATCGAAGATTTTTTTTACGCCAAATGGGAAGGTAAAGGCTGAGGACGTCTCTTAAGAAGAGACAGAGGCTAACTGTACTATTTAAGTCACGCATAAGAATGCGGTGATAAAAGGTAGTTAGATAGGTGAACCTATGATGTTCTGCCAATCGAATATCGAGTACATAAATACTATGATTATCGATAAGGGTGTAAGATCTTATAAAGGAGCAGAGGTCTCACCAACTACCTAGACATACCTAGTGGCAAAGCAGATAATCTGAGAGATTATTTGAGCAGAGTCAACGTTCGAGTGGAACAAGTCACCTCGACAAAAATGTGGCAAACCCCTTTCACCAAAACCCTTGAGTAGTAGTTCTGATCAATAGGACGATGGACCTGTGTGGGAACAGTAGGCTCATGGTCAAGTGGGATATTCAAAGTGTTATGTGCCCAGCAAGCCATCTGTTGGCTTGAACATTAACACTGTGCCAGTCTTATCATTTAGATTATATCAAACCTATTACGAAATGCTTCTTTATTGTTATAACTTGTGTTAGTATAGATAAAGATCCCATGGATTACATAAGGTTAAGGGAGCGGTCGGGATACCTATGGAATGCTCTCAAAGACCGTAATCCTAAAACACATTACAAGTCATAAAGGCTCTGAGATGTGGGATATCACTGGCCTCGCCAAGACTTGTTCATGCATGTAAACTCTCCTAAGAGGTCGAAGTGTTCCATTGTCGATAGCTTGTATGAAAATACATGTATGAAGATTCATACTTTGGTATGGAATTGAACGGCCCCACAAGGATTCCTCGTTGGCGCTGTCGAACTTGGAATCCTTCAGTTTTCGTAGTGTGAGATAATCCTTAGACTTGATTTGTCATTGGAAAGGGTACTACCCACTCTACTTTAATATGCACGTGCACTCTAGAAGAGTCATACAGCATGTATGTTGGGTATAGTCGGAGGGGATTCATCCAAGGTCATGAGTACCCGGTATTTCCTATGCTGTTGAGTGAAGCTGAATGATCTAAAAGTCTCTGGCCAGAGCATTGTCTTATAAGAGGGATTAGTGATCCCTGCTTAGAAGCCCGGGTTATTAGTTGAGCCAACATAGTCATAGTTTCTGAGGCTATTAGGGTTTCGACTGTCGTCAAGCCCTAGGTCTTAAACGGAAAAAAAGATGAAGGGTCTCACACAAAGATCAAAATCTGGATATGTTTGTATTTTTCATCGTTAACATCTAGGAATTCGTGGCGACGTTGCTAGACATCGAACCACGACCAATAGGTGCCTTGGGTGAATTGGTAAAATTAATCCAAGGTCTAGTTAATTATTATGTATAAATTAATCTAGCTTATGGAAGGACTTATTGCTAGCTTGTAAATGAGTGTAAGAGGTCACACACAATACTTAGTGTAGTACCTATTGGCTAGTTAATTATTTGTGAATTAATGAAGAGATTAATTAATTAGAATTAATTAATTGGGAAAAGGAATAAATTAATTAAGTGGTCTTAATTAATAATAGTCTTATAATTTAATATTGGGATATTAAATTGGAAAAGACTAGTCAATTAATTAGGGTCTAATTAATTAATATGTGAAAGAGAATATATATATATATATATATATGATTATACATGTATACGCGTGTATTTGGATAGATATGGTGGAAAGATTTTATCTTGTTCACCAAGTCTATGTATATATATAGTTTTGACATTTCATGACTCTTACTTGATCGGGTTGCGTTAGTGAAGAGCGTTTACGCATACGGTATTTGTAACTTAAAGGTTCATGAGGACATCTTCATCTCACACTCGATTGGGTTTCAGTATAGCTCACGGGATTGGCATGGTGATAACTATATCCTTGGAATCCTCCAAATGCCAATCAAGATGAGCCTAGAGAGTCGCGCTATATGAAGATGACATGATGAAATGGTTTTAATGCAAAAGGGTATTTCGGTAATTTTACATGAATGTGAAACTACTGATAGTTTGGGATGTGTTGATTTAATAAATATATATTTAATGGTATGAGTTAAATATATTTATTTAATCAATATTCATAGTTAAATTAATTTGAAATTAATATATACTATTAATTAAAAGAATAAGTATTTAATTAATTGTCTAATTGGATTAGACTTGGATTAATTAATTAAACTACTCAACATTGGCATATACATTGGATGAGCCCGATAAGCCAATCCCAGTAGGCTTGGACGCCTGACCCATCTTGGAGAGTAAGCCTCTTGGTTTTGTTTAAATACCCTGGTCATTATTGACTGAATCAGTTTTTTACCCTACAAATTGGAGTTAGGTTTTCGTAGAGAAAATCAATAAAAATAAAATCCCCTCTCTCCCTCATAAGCCCTAGCCATCCGCCCCGTTGCTAGGAGAGGAGGATGGAACTTTTGAAGATCATCATCTTCGCGTGACAGTCTATGAAGTAGGAACTCACGGGTTTCTACTCTCATGAACATGATTCCGAACATGCTACAAGAGGTAAATTGTTCTATCTCGTTCTTCAATTAAAATCAACGAAAAACCTAAATTGATCCATGGCTCAGGAATTGAATAAAATTTTTATCTGTGTGTATTTTGAATAATGATTCCCAACAAACAGAACATAAAAATCGAACGCTTCTAGACATGGTTCGATCTATGTTCAGCTACACTGCTTTATCCATTTTCTTATGTGGACATGCACTCCTTACTGTTGTTCACATCTTAAATAGATGTCCTTCCAAATCCGTTCCTAAGACTCCATATGAGATATGAAGGAATAGAAAACCAAACCTCAAATACATTAAGGTCTGGGGATGCCTTGTCCACATCAAGAAGACGAAGGTAGAGAAATTGGAAACAAGGTCCCTTAAAGGATATTTTGTTAGTTTTCCTGAGGATTCCATGGGATAACTCTTCTACATGCAAGATGATCAAAGGATCATTGTTGCACTGAAAGCGTACTTTCTTGAAGATGAGTTTATTCAAGAAAGTGGTGCAGGTAGAAAAATTGTTCTTAATGAACAAAATGAAACACCTAGGGAGACAAGTGATCAAGAACCACATACTGAACCTATTAAAACACAACCAACATTGCAAAGATCAGGTAGAGTACCACATCAATCTAAAAAATTCTATGGGTACATGCTACAAGAGGAACTAGGTGTCCACACTATAACAATGGGAGTTCATGGGGACGACTCTTCTACTTATGATCAAGCAATGATAGCCATCGACTCTGCAAAGTGGCAAAAATCTATGTAAACAGAGATAGATTCGATGCATTCCAACCAGGTCTGGATTCTGGTAAATTGTCCCGAAGGTATAACGCCTATAGGGTGTAAATGAATCTACAAGAGACAGATAGGCCCAGATAGAAAAGTTGACATATACAAGGCAAGGCTTGTAGAATAGGTTATAGTCAAAATGAGGGAATCGACTATCAAGAAACCTTTCCACTTGTGGTAATGATCAAATCTATTCATATTCTGTTTGCAATAGTTGCACACATGGGCCATGAAATATGGCAGATGGATGTGAATACGGCCTTTCGGAATAGATTCCTCAAAGAGGATATCTATATGGAACAGCCTAAAGGCTTCATATCTGGGTCTGATATTCATAAGATGTGTAAGCTTAAGAGATCCATTTATGAACTTAAGTAAGCCTCTAGGAGCTGGAATCTTCATTTTGATGAAGCTGTTAAGGATTTTAGTTTATCAAGAATGAAGATGAATCATGTGTTTACAAGAAGGTTCGTGTGAGTAAGATCACGTTCCTAGTCTTATATGTGGATAACATTCTACTCATGGGAAATGATGTAAGAATGTAGACTTCAGTCAAAACGTGGCTTTCAAATACATTCTCCATGAAAGACTTGGGAGAAACGACCTACATTCTAGGAATTCGTATCTACAGAGATAAAACAAATAAAATTATAGGACTTTCCCAAGCCTTTTACTTAGAGAAGGTCCTAAAGAGATTTAGGATGTAAGACTCTAAGAAAGGTTTTTTGTCGATGAGACATGGGGTGCACCTTTGAAAGTCGATGTCTCCTCAAAGTGAGGAACATAGGAAGGAAATGAGTAAGGTTCCCTATGCGTCTGCAGTTTGTAGTCTGATGTATGTCATGTTATGCACACGGCCCAACATAGCTTATGCAGTTAGCGTGGTAAGTCAATTTCAGGCTAACCCGGGAAGAGAACATTGGACCGATGTCAAAAATATACTAAAGAATTTGAAAAGAACTAAGGATATGGTACTAACATATGGATATGGAGATTTGAAATTGGATGGATATACTGACTCAGATTTCTAGTCTAATGTAGATGATCAAAAATTCACTTCAGGGTTTATATTCACGCTTAATGGTGGACCGGTGACTTGGAAAAGTTCCAAGAAAAGCACAACCGCTGATTCCACTACCAAGCCAGAATACATAGTAGCTTCTGAGGCTTCTAAAGAGGGTGTTTGGATTAGCAAGTTTCTTGGAGAACTTCAAGTGGTCCCTAGTGTAGAGTTGTTATTGCCACTTTATTGTGACAATAAAAGGGCTATTGCACAAGAAAAGAAACCAAGGTCTCACAACAAATTCAAGCACATAGAATAAGAGAAATTATTGAAAGAGGCGAGATAGTTGTACAGAGAGTAAATTCAGCCGACAATGTCACTGACCCATTGACCAAACCTTTGACACAGGCAGTGCTGGATCGACATCTTAAGAAGATGGATATTAGATACCATAGTGATTGGCAATGAGTACAAGTGGGATATTATTAAGTTTATGTCCTCAATTACCGTTAAAGGATTTGAGAAAGAAAGGACATTATAAAATTGTAATTATTATTATTCTTTTAATAAAAGACCTTTTAGTTGTTTACTATATTATTGATATTTATATATTGTAATCATTTATGAGTCCATGAATACAGAGTTAACTCTCTAAGGCGCTAGAGAAGTTTAATACTTGTATGCTAAAATGGTCTGCAAGTCGAGGATTCTCAATTGGGCACTGGAAATCATCAAGACTTGTATGATATGAGTTTTGATGAGAGAAGTGCCCATCAATCACTAGGAAGTAGTGAAGAACTCATATCATAGGTGCACTGAAGAAGGTTGTGGCACTCAGACATGATTTGCATCGATTCTGTCACATGGGTTTTAACACTTTGACAATCAATGATAGAATTGATTAAATTGTAATATGTGTGTCTGAACTTTAGACCTGAGGAATCGATTAGAAGATATACTTGTGACATTAGGTTTGTCATTAGAGTAGTTAGACACAATTCACCCTTTGGTGGGGTCAACCTTGAACTGCAACCTAATGGGCAAGTAGTAGTCTTAACTGATATCTAAGATGAAATTCGTTCCCTCGAAAGTGAACGAGAAATTATCCTATGCATTTATAAGTAAGTTAGATCTTAAAGTCCTTGGCCAAAACATATACTGATCTGGAGTTATTATAAATATAGCATAGATTCAAGTTTATGAGTTTGACCTAAACCATGACTCTTACTTGACTGGGATAAGGAAACGAAAAGTTTGCATTTACACGGGAATTACAATAGGAAAGGTAAACAATGATCTAATAATTTCATTTTATTTGAGATACGATGTGGGGCCACTTGACTGGCTAGGTGTTACCCACCTTTAATGGAATCCCCCAATTGCCAATATAGATGAACCTAAAGAGTCACGCTTAAAAAGGAAAAATCGAACAAAATTATGATGTATTTCTTGTAGCAATATTTTAAGTATTGGATACTTAAAATTAATTAAATGAAGTTAATTATTTGAAAAAATAAGATAATTCATTTATATTAATTAATATATTATTTGTTAGAGAAATAAAGTTAACTAATTATCTCATCTATTATTTAATTATATTAATTAATTTGATTGAATTAATTAATTACATAAAAGATTGGACTGAGCTTAAATTGGTGCACCATGACCGTGTGGGGCGGCCTAGTAGGCGTCCAACATGGGCTCTTCAAGCCCAAGGTTGTAACTTAAGTGATATAAATATATCACTTAATTAAACCTAGGTAATAACAAAAGTTACAATACAATTGAGCTACAAGAAATAAAAAAACCCTCCCTCTCCTCTCTACTAGCCGTCGGCCACCATAGCCAAAGAGGAAGAGATTTTTTGTTGAAGTTTTCTGGCAAGATAATTTAGAGGCAGCACCTTTGTACTGCTCATATCATCAATCAGTCAGCCGGATCAGTTCGCAAAAAGTTTGAAGAATTCAAGAAGTTGAGATTCTTCAACCATTTCGCTACAATGGGTAAAGTATCGATATCCCTATCTTATATACGCATGATAAAACCACGGGTTGATCTTGAATTGAGAAATCTGAAAAAATTTAGATTACACCGTTTCTGCTGCGTTTTCTTTATTTTTCCCAACACCTTGGTCTATCTTTTGCAATAGAATTCATTTCTTGAGTAGGAATCGGCTGCAAGGGAGGCGTAATTGGAACCTCCAGCTCCACCTTCTCGGGTGATTTCTCAGTACTTGCATCATCATAAACTACATTGTCCTTTTTTTTGTTTTTTCCAATTTCATTAAAAAATAAAGGATTTACAAGAAAAGTGCACAAGGTACTACCTTGCCACAATCAAACTAGAACCAATATTAGACCCCTCACTTGATAACCGATCCCTCCATCATCAAGGTACATTGTCCTTTCTCAGACTCATCAAGGCAAACTCATAAAAGATAACATCTCTGCTCATAATTATTTTACATGTTTTAGGACACCAGACCTTGAACCCCTTAACATCCAAAGTATAACCAAGAAATATACATATCAGAACAATTTCCAACATATCGTTCATCATAATATGCCTTTTTAATTTGTTTTCTATGGAAGCTTATGGCCCCATTATGGTGACAATTTTATTGTGGTTTTATGAGATTGATTTCATAAGTATTTGGCCATTTTATTCTCTGTATTAATGTGGCCTTATCTGTAGTAAGTTTATTTTGATATTATTGAGTTTTAATAGGCGCTATTAGTCTTTTGTTAAATGGTCAAATTCTAACTTCTATTAAAGAGCCATCAACTTTTCATTTAGCACATCGAAATTAACTAACACTCTATTTCGTTGAAGAAAATTGGTAGGAATAGGAAAAGAAAACACAAGAAAATTCATTTTTTGTTGTTTGGTTACTAGAATAAAAGAAAAAGAAAATAAGAAAAAAAATCAAGCTGAGTGAATATATTTTCCTTACTATTTGGCAAGGAAAAGGGTGACAAGAAAATAACTTTCTTGAGTTTTCTTTTCTTTTTCGTAATAATTTCCATGAACCCAAACCGAACATAAAGTGTTTTGAGAGACTACACCTTATATTCATTTTCCCACAAAAGTTTGCATTTTGGCAATGTGACGGTTAACTCGTTCTTGATCTGCCCGTGGATATCTCCATGAAATGAGACATCGTTGTTTGATTTATTGAGTTTTATACTGCTTTCTTTATAATTTATTCATTATTAATTTATGATATCATATCGAGTCTTTTACGGTTATACGATATTTGTTTCCACATATTCGCCCAGTGGAACGTAGGTTTCTTTCAGGAAAGGATAGAACGCCACGAATGTTTTTGGGTCAGTAATACATCCAATTGAAGTAAATTTTGGAGGGGGCTTGTCTTGTGCGTGATTGGTCGGAAAAGCAGGCGTGTTTTATAGGTGGTTAATGCATCAAGACAAACTATGTTATTGCTCATGGACAGGCCAGTCACGTGCCACTCGTAACTTTCACGTGTTATCTCCCTATCTCCAATCTCCACAATCTTTTCTTTCTACGATTCAAATCAAGTAAATCCAAACTCATCCGTTGCTTTTGGAGAATCATACTCTACATTGAGTACATATACACCTAATTTATCAAATAACTATATATATATATATATTTTATTTATTTATTTGTAAATTGATAAATAATGGCTCGGATCTTCTATAACTCAAATAAATAAGAGTTGCCAAAAAACCTAATTTTACTGGCGAAGTTGAAGTCTCACAATCTATTAGAGGTCTTGGACATTACTCCACCAATAGTTGTTATTTTCTTAATTAGTTGATTGCAGTAATTATTAATTGATTTGTAAATTATTATTATTTAATACTCATATCATGTTCTTAATTAGTTGATTGCAGTAATTATTAATTGATTTGTAAATTATTATTATTTAATACTCATATCATGTATCATTTATTGAATTTATTAAAACAATAACAATAAAAAAATAAGAGCTGATTTTGTGTTGGAAAGCAATTAGTGATGAGAAAATCGTGACCATTACAGCTAATTAGGCACGTATTTTGAATTAAGCCAATAAATACATCAAAGGAGGGAGAAAAACCGTGACATCATCTTAAAATTGATAAATTTACGTTCTCCATGCTATTAACTAGCCCACTCCCGATTCGGCCAAATCTATGTGTATTTTATAAAATAATTTATTAATTAATTAATAAATATAATACACTCTCCTTATAAAATACACTTAAATGCAATCAATTCGGGCTTGAACTAGAATTTTTCGTCCATGCTATTAGCTAGAATTTTCCGTAGGATAGGAATAATAAAGTCAAGCAAACAATTCCCTGATAGGTGTAGCCATGCATGAAGCCCTACTACACACGCGTTACTATTGAAAAGGGCCCCATTCAATTCAAACGGTGCAATGGGGATCCGCTCTGTCTTTCTCTCTCTCTCTCTCACCGTCTCAACATAAAGGAAATTAAAGTTAGTAAAAACTCATTAATTTGTACCCATCTGTTCTACATTTTTGTTTGTTTGTCAACAGTATAAGAAAAGCTCCCTGTAATCTCTCTCTTTGCCCTCTCTCTCTCTCTCTCACGCAGAAAATGCACATACACCGCATATATATGTGTACATATAATATAGAGTGTCAAGTGTAAGCATGCATGTTGTTTAATAACCCCTTCTGAATCCCACATGTCCCCGTCCCAAACACGTGTCGTTTCACCTTCTCATGTTGCCGCTTTCTCATTCGTCCAATCCCCTGTTAAAACCCCCGGCCCACAACCATATTCACCACCGCCTTCTCACACCATTTCTTCTTCCTCTTCCTCTTCCTCTTCGTCCCATATTTTGGTGATTTTTTCATAATCGCAAAAATGATCCAAACAATCAATCCTTACGCCACCGCAAGAACTGCTGAAATCATGTCCAGGTACAGGCCTATAGCCCCCAAGCCTGAAGCCTCAACTGCTAATAACACCATGGATGACCATGATAACTCCGGTGCAGTACTGCCCCACAGTATACGGAAGTCTCCTTATCTCAGGAACGTGTGGGCCCACCTCCAGGCTCGCCCTACCCGAACCCGGAAGCGAGGCCGTACAGCCGCCTTTGCTCCGCCGTCTGTCAAGAGAACAAGGACTACTTGTCTTCATGGTCTCTCTCAGGTAGCCATTGATTCACCTGCCAAAAACTTAGCCATGCATGGATTTGCTCACACAGCTGCAAATGGGCTGCCTCAGATTTCTATTGTGCCGCTCAACTGCGGCCTTGACGCCGCCGTGGCTACTCTCGCCGAGTCGGTGGCGCTCCCTCTCATCCGATGCTCTCAGCTCCCTGTTCTTGTCAACAAGGGAAAAGAAAACTGCAGCAAAGCCATAGATCTGAACATGGAAGCTGATCATCAAAGCCCTGAGGAATTGGATTTCATGCCACAGCTGAAAGAGCCCGTGAAGCCAAGCGTCATTTCTCCTCAGCCGGTTCGACCGGTCGGCTCGAGTGTAACTGTGAAGAGCATCACCGGAGATTCAGGGAGGCGATCCCCCACGGTGATGGGGGCAGAGGAGGTGGAGAAGGAGGTTGAGGCGGAGGAGGTACCTGCCTTCGTATCTGATTCCAGCAACAAGGTGAGATTGACTAATTCTGCGTACAAGGAAATGGTGGGACAGCCGGAATGTTGCTGGCTCGATTGCGTGGCGGCGGCGGTGTGTGCTGGAAAACATGTGCGGAAGAGAATTGGTGGCGGAGTAGTGCTGCATTTTGGGGATTCGGAAGTGGAAATGTGGATGCATGGGTTTACATGCAGGGTGAAGATAGAATGGGAAAGCGATGGGAAGAAGAGGTGTGTTGATGCATTTTGCAGTGCAGTGAAATTAGCCTGTGAGGCTAAGGACTATCAGTTCATGTGGAGGTTCCATACTAATGATCAGGAAGCCTTCAAATCTGCTTCAGTACATATTATTTGAGACTTGTAAATGTATATATAGAATTAGATTAGATCATAGAGTTAATGTATATTAAGTCTATCATGCTGAATGATATACTATGATGAATCCGCTTTACTGTTTATATATAAGAATTTATAGATATTTAAAGATGCATATGGTAATCCTTCTCTAGTTTCTTCAAGATTATGATGGATGATTTTTATGTGCCTTTTATATATATGCTATTAATTAAAGTTGTACAGGCACTGGAAAAGCGAGCTAGGATGAGTGATTAATTTCGCATGTATGGAAGCTAAGCATAGTTTGCAAGGCATGACACTCGCAAGGGATTAGTGGGGACGTAGAATGATTCGAGCAAACCATTTGGCACTCACGGTGTTGTATCTTGTATTACATATTATGTTATGTTATGTGTGTGCGACAAGGTGTTGTATCTTGTATTACATATTATGTTATGTGTGTGCGACAAGTGTGTATCTTGTATTACATATTATGTTATGTGTGTGCGACAAGTGTATATAATTTATATTGAATTTATATTCAAGGAATTATTTTATATATATGTTGAGTGGAAAAAGTGCATTATTGGTATAATAAAGGGTCGTGTACATTTTTTTTTCATACAAACAAGTGCTCAATTGGCAATTTTGGTACACTCCTGCAAGAAATTTGGCAGCAAGAAATTTGGCAATTTCAGTACAAATCTCCCTGGAAAATTCAAAATGAATCGGAAAATGTTTATGTGGCATTCAATTTGGGGATTTTGGCATGTGGAGGGAAAATTGCCGAAATTGCCTATGTGGCACCAAAATTTGAAGGGAAATGAGTGGAAAAGTCATATAACCCCCAAACCTCATTTGAAAATAAAATTAGCAAAATAAAACAAATAATTCTAAGAAATTAAAAAATAATAAGATTTTATATTTGAAACTAATTTAACTTTTAAAAAAACAATTATTTATTGAAAATATATATCAATATAATACTTATATAAATGCGAATATAGTTACAAAAAGTGTTTTTATTTTGAATTTTTTTTATTTCTTATTTAAATTACCAAATATATTAAAAACTTATATAAATATCTTAAAAACGCGAAAAATTGAAAAATCAAATTATGAAAACTTATATCTTAAATAAATTTATTTTTATTGACGATTTTTTTTTTCATTGACTAATAACTTAATTAAAAACTATAAAAATAAAAACAAAAAAAAAACCTAGAAAACAAAAAAGCTTTTCTTTCCTTTTCTTTTTTCTTTGAAAAATTCAGAAAAATAATAAAAAAATAATAATAATAACTTAGATAAAAAATATTTGATTTAAAATTTTCAAAAAGTGAAACAAATTAAACAAAAAAAATTGAAAGAATTTGAGTTAAAATCCCAAAATTAAAATCATTTTTCCCCCAAATGCAAAAATCCCCAAATTGAAGGTCAATTTTCCTGCCAAATGAAAAAAATCCCCAAATTCAAATTAATTTTCCAGCCAAATGGTATTTTCCGGCAACATTTGTACTGAAATTGCCAAATTTCCCGCTGGAGTATACCAAATTGCCAATTGGACCCATGTTTGTATGAAAAAAAGCATACACGACCTTTTGATGTACCAAAAGTGCAATTTTCCCTATGTCGAGTATATGTGAAATGCAATAGGAGGGTGCAATATCGTTTGTAATAGAAGATCCAAACTGACACCATGCATAACACTGCTTAACGGTACTGGAAATAGTTTCGTGGTTTGTTACTGATTCTGGTGAGGGATGATTCCAATTTTAGTTTTCAAAAATATAAAAGGGGAAAATGCGTTTTCCTATCCCTTAGCATAGGAGTGGTAAAAGTGGTCCCGAGTTTTATGGGCTCAGGAATTTTCGTCCTTAGGATGGGAATGTTGGACTAACCCAGTGTGTTTCGACGTTTCAACAGATGCAAATTACAAAAATTTAATCAACGCAAATTATACCTTGTGGATATTTTACTTAGCATCATCAAATTATATAAACACATACAAATGGAGTTTTCAAGCCAGTATACCTTGTGGAGTTGTGTCGAAACAAACTCTAAATATTTCTTTAGTACTTGAAAAATTAACCTCTTCAATTTCTTGAAATCGCGAGATTGATCTCTGTTGGTCCCAAGTGGCATACGAAAGGGTCTAGAAGGGGGGGGGGGGGTTGAATAGACCCTAAAGTCTTTTTTCGACTTCAAAAGATTTTGTATTAAAAAGGTTTTTGGACGCTTGAAATAGTAGACACTTGAAGTGTCTAACGCTTGACTTAGGCGTTCACTTAAAATATAGGCGCTTTGGCGAAGCATCTGATGAAGACTGTTTTTAGAAAGTTAACTTAGACTTCAAGATTTGAATACTTTAACCAAGTAGGTTTAAGCGTTCAGTTCTTTAATCAGTGTTAGCACAGCGGAATAATTTTTGGAGTCTTCTCTTTGAAAGCTTTAGCGTTACAAAAAGTTTCTTAGTTGCTTAGCGTTTGATTGTGTTTTACTTAATTAGTTTATGCAATGATATGATAGATAAAAGAATTGACTGAAAAGTAAATGACACAATATTTTGTAAGGTTCACTGGGTGGTGTAATCCAAGCTACGTCCTTCTTCTCTTCGAACACTCGGAGGCAATCCACTAAATTGATTCTTGAAGAGTCACACAGAGACTTCTACAAAATAGGGAACATGGAAGAGATGGATATGGATGACTTGAGCTCCTTGGTCACACACATTTCTGCTACAAGCCACTTCAATCCTCTACTTCTGGAAAGACGATCTCGAGCTCCTTGATCACACAGATTTCAGCTCCAATAAAGATCTTCTCTAAGATGGCCTTGAGCTCCTTGATCACACAGACTTCAGCTCCAATAAAGACCTTCTTCAACAAGCTTCTCTTACTCAAAAATATTGCTTGTAGAAGTCAACAAACTTTCTCACTCAGATGAAAGATGTTGAGGGTTTATTGTAACAGGTTTGTTTGATGTTGGGAAGTTCAAACAACTTGGGATATCTCAATAATAGTTTGGATTCTTCTTTAAAGAGGTTTGAGATATCGGGTGACTGTCTTAGAATGTATTTGAGAAGCTTTAAAGGATATTGGAGCTTCAAGAAAGATCTTCTTCAACAAGCTTCTGTTACACAAAAATACTGCTTGTTGAAAGAATTAACTTTCATGAATTCCAATTGGCTATGGAGTTTGGAAGCTTTTTCTCTCAAATTATTTCAGCAAAGTTTTGGCTCTTCGCACATTCTCTCTCACGTCTCACTCGTGAGGTTTTGCTGAGGGGTACTATTTATAGGATTTCTTGGGATTTGTCCGTTGGACACAATTGAGCGCAAATAGTCCCTTTTCTGACATTCCTTAATTTCTGCTGAATCCAATTTGACAGGAGCAAGATGAACTTGAAAAGCTGACAGTCTAGTCAAAAGGTGGCTTGTCCACAAGTCAGATTGCATTTAATGCACTTGAATTTATTTTCCGCTAGAAATAAATGACCGTTGAGGATTAGATGACTTGAGGATGTATTTCATATGAATCCTTTCGATGAACGCTTGAGTATCTGAGCTCTTGGTTCACACTCCTGGAATAGTCCTTTAGCGTTAGCTAGGCGCTAAGAACATTCTCTCGAACGCTTGATTCATAACTCCTGAAATAGACTCTCAAGCGTTTGACAGATGCTTAAGACAAATCTTCATCTTCACTTGACTTCAGACGCTGATCTTCAACTTCATCCTTGATACTCACTCAGAATTCTATCAGTGACTTGGTATTAAATACTTAGTCTAAAATCTACAAAGATAAAGATTACAAGCCTAACAAGCTAATACACTTTCAAACGCTTATACAGATATTCTATGAGAGTATAAACTTACATTCTTTTGGGGTCTAACATGAAATCCTATCTTGTCATCATCAAAACATCTAACAATGAATTTCCTAACAATTTCCCCTTTTTTGATGATGTCAAGACCTTAACTCTTATAGCTCTTTTATAGATTAAGAGTTCAAAGAAAAGCCCAAAATAATGTAAATTAGCATTTTAGAAAGTTAGATTAGTTAGCTAAATTAAGATTAGCTTCAACAAGGTGTTTCAGTGATAAATCATTCATATATATCTGGAAGTGAAAGCATAATGATTTATACTGAAGACTCATACCTTGTTTTCTTTCTTTTCCCCTTTTACTTCCCCCTTAAACTGCTTTTCTTACCTTTTCCACCTTCTTGGCATCATCAACTTTGTATCATCAGAGGAAAGGCTGCAGAATCTGCTTGAAGCGTTTGGTTGTTGGGAAAGTACTGCTGGCAAGCGACTCAAGGAGATTGACTTTGGAGCGCTTGGGAAGGAAGACAAATTGGTGTGGGGATAATCTTTCGGCCACTTCTATCGACCGCTCAGCGTCCACAGTCGCATCCACGTCTGGACGGACAATGAGAAAAAGAAATTTTCCTAGCGATTTTCACGGTCGCTTCCACGTCTGGAAGGTCAGTGACCGTTGAGGATTAGATGACTTGAGGATGTATTTCAGGTGAATCCTTTAGATGAACGCTTGAGTATCTGAGCTCTCGGTTCACACTCCTGGAACAGTCCTTTAGCGTTAGCTAGGTGCTAAGAACATTCTCTCGAATGCTTGATTCATAACTCCTGAAATAGACTCTTAAGCGTTTGACAGACGCTTAAGACAAATCTTCATCTTCACTTGACTTCAGACGCTGATCTTCAACTTTATCCTTGATAGACTCACTCAGACTTCTATCAGTGACTTGGTATTAAATACTTAGTCTAAAATCTACAAAGATAAAGATTACAAGCCTAACAAGCTAATACACTTTCAAATGCTTATACAGATATTCTATGAAAGTATAAACTTACATTCTTTTGGGGTTTAACATGAAATCCTATCTTGTCATCATCAAAACATCTAACAATGAATTTCCTAACAATCTCGATCTCGTGTCCTCAGTCTCTTTTCCTTGTTCTTGGATAAATCCTCTTCAAGCAGTCCAGGCGTCGTGCCTAAGTTTATCCACACCCTAGTTATTAAATTTCGGTATCAGTGTAGATTTTGGAATTTAAATTTATGAAAATTTCAGGGATATCCAAACTTTCGATTTCAATTTTAGAAAATAATGACAATTAATTAAAAATACTTGAAAATTTTCAAGTTTTTCTTTGGGTACTTTAATTACCATAATTATGAATCTTGTGTATATATAATATATATAGTGAGTTTTGTTAAGCGGTATGACTAAAATCTGCTGCGAATAATATAACATAAATATAGTTTGAGAGTAAAGTAATGACTAGGATCGTCATTAAAACAAAGTACCCAATTTTTATGTAAATCATAATTGAAAACTACGTGGATTTTCATGGAGGATTGAAATCAAGTTGTTATAGTTGAAACTTGAAAAAAACTCCAGTTCAAGCTCATAAACATTATGTAAATGTTATCTTCATCAAGCAATTTATTTTTACAAGAATTCAAACTAAAAAAGTCTTATGCTTCGAGAAAGTGTCATAGGCTAAATTTATTAAAGCTGAGATTGTTAAAATAATATTTCCTTGGAGTCCTTTTATCAATTTCATTATGAGCAAGTCTAATTGTAAAATTGAATTGTAGTCCAAACTCTCAATAATGCTATAATAAATGCGGACCTGTTTTGAAATTTAATTTTAAATATAAAATATCTACAAATAAAATGAATAACTATTATTCTAAAATTTGGAAAATTTTTAGTTTCGGTCAAAATTTCATTGGATATTTTACAAAGTCATTTATTATTATTTCAAATTTTGGGAAATTTCGGGAGATATTCTGCGAAAAATAGATTGAAAGTGAAATTTTTCGTTTGGAGACAGCTGGAAATCAGAAATTTCAATTGAAATTTCAGATTTTGGAAGGAAATTTGAGACCATGTCCACACCCCCAGTATTTTCTTGAACCTCTTTAGTATAATATGGTGCTAGCTTAACTAAACTAAATTTTGCTTATGGAGAATATGAGAGGAAAAAATGTTTGCTTTAATGAAGAGAGACAGAAGAAGAGAGGGGAAAAATTGCACAAAGCAATTGTGTTTATCAATGTGTGTGTGAGAGTCGATCATGCCTCTCCCAACTTATAGGGAGGCCGCCAACCTTATCTCTCTTCACTAGGAATTTGACTTTCCTTTTTTTTTTGGTCTCTTTCCATGTGTATTCAAATCTCAACCCACATCAAATAATAGTGTACACAAGATAATACTTTGATTCGACTTTTATAATAATTATCCTGCTAAAGAATAATTACACATTTAGATTCCATAATTAATTTATCTACACAACATAATTAATTACTTGCTTTTAATTAATTAATCCACATAGGATAATTAATGAATACTATAAATATTTTTCCTTTCATTGATTAAACTAATTAATGAATTCTTCTTAAGAACTAATTTAATCCACATAGAATTAATTCTCATTTAATTAATTCTACTTAAAAATTAATCTAATTCACCAAGGATTAATTCCACAGTTAATTCTACATAAGAACTAACATTTTCCATAAAGAGGTTCATACTGAAGTTAAATGTGTGACCCCTTAGGTTCATTTACATGCGAGTAATGAGACCTTTCCATTAGTCTTAAATAATTGTCGCACAGTGTTATCAACAAACTCGACTCGAGGCTCCCACCGATCATGATTTGATGTCTAACGTCGTCATGAAGACAAGATATAAATGAGTATAGCGAAGGACCTCTCCAGGTTAGGATCTTCGTATGAACCACTCCTTCCATCATTTTTATGATTAGAGTCTAGAGTTTAGGTTTAGTCAAAACTCAAGTAACTTAGATAACTGTGCTTGTGTTGTGATCATAGTGATCTTCGCCATCTAAGAAGAATCATCTCTTTTTCTTAATGACTTCGATACTTTTGCAAGAGATTTTTCACTGGTCATCTATGTCATACAACAATATAGAAAATCTCCCGATATCTGTGTCGTGGATGGATCCCCTTTTGATATCATTAGTTCCATCGTACGACAGACTATACCCAAGCTTATTCTCTCTCTTGATTCTCCTGAAATTCGGAATAAGATCAAAGTGCAGTGGACCGCACCCATTGCAACCATGCCATCTCAGGTCACAAGGATTATATCACCTACGTAACCCTTAGGATTCTCAGTTCGGGATAGAACCAATATGGAATACTGCGAGGTTGTTCAGTCTTCACACTATATTCATCAATTGCAACTCCAACACAGTTGTATGCCTTTCAATTTGCTTAGTTTTTGTCTAAATTTGAGAAGAGGCTCCAATTTAATTTTCTCATATTAATTTGGTCAGTTTTTTTTGTTTTCCTAATTTTATGATATTAATTTGCTCAGGTTGTACTCCTTACTTTTGGTTTAAAATTTTCACAGCTTAAGCATGGGTACAGGTTCAGATTACATTTTCTGAGGTACTGAATTTGCCCTCATTGTGTTTGTACGTGTGGAACTGTATGTGGTTTGGAACTATTTAGTTTAATTTCACTTGGTCAATGTTAACTGTCCGTAACAACACGGAATCGAACAAATAATATAGTGAAAAGTAAGATCGTCTCCATAGGGAAGGATGTCAAGTACCAAACCAAGTTTATTCGATTATTTAGACTATCGATTAAAAGAGATGGGATTTTTAGACTAATAAAATCAGAAATAATTAAATTAACTAAAACAAAGATAATTAAAACGAGAAATTAATTAACAAAAAAAACCTACGGATTAAGATTTCATCAAGGTATTTCTATAGATTATTGATTTCTATTGGGTTATCATTCTTGCTTAAATTAAAAATCCAATTTTCTTAATTACATGAATACTCTCCCGAGATCTCCATGAGTACCCATCTAAACTAATTCTGGTCACTCCTATGATCAACAGCTAATTTAGATGAATTCATTAAGTTCTATGTGTTAGGTATATGCCATAGATGCCAATGAAGACAAATAGTTAGATTAGGGTATCTCATTATGTTGTACAAGCTATTAAAATGATATTAATAAAGGCATCTGTATTTTGTTCATATAAATGTTTATGGAATTTAATAAGTATTGAATATATAGTCCATGTGAATAAAGGGTTGACTCTTTGCCCTTTATGGAATAAAGACGTGGCATGGGAAGAGTCTTACACCTTATCACTTAAAAGGGTTCGCAAGTCAAAAAATCTTAATTGGACATTAAGATTCGATTTGTATAACACATGCTCTGACGATGAGTACCAGTCGAACACTATAGGGATAGTGGGAGCAAGTATCATAGATATGTCAATGGAATTGACATATTCGAACACGGCTCGTAGTAATCCGATCACATGGGTATTTACTCAGTGACTGTCAATGATTGTAATAGTATGCGTGAGCCTTAGACTTGAGGGTTCATGATCAATGTGCTTGTATTATTGGATCTGTTAATAGAGTAGTTAGGCCCATATCACCCGTCGGTGGGGTCGACCTCGAAGTGCGATATCAATGAGACAAGTAGCACTTGATCAGTGATCGCCAAGATGAGATTCACTGTCTCGATAGTAAACGAGTAAGTATCCTGTGCTATTATAGGCTAATGAAATTATAAGTCTTTGGCCAAAGCATAACAACTAACTCATGTGGGACATTGAGGGTAGTTTGGTAATTTCATTATGCTATAATCTAATGCACAATATCAAGTTTAGTGAGTTTGACATTTTCCATGACTCTCACTTGATCGGGATACGTCAGTGAAGGGTTTATACTCATACGACATTTATGATCAAGAGGTTCGTAAAATGATTCGTTCATTTCGCACTCAATTGGGTTACGATGTTAGTCCACGAGACTGGCTAGGTGACACTCACATCCTTAGGTAATTCCTCCCTTTGCCAATTGAGATTAATCTAAAGAGTCGCGCTATAAGAAACGAGCGGGTTGTATCTTTTTGTGTAAATCTTTTAGAAAGAATTAAATGGACTGATTAATTTAATTAGATTAAATCAATTAATTAAATATTTAATTCAATTAGATTAAATTAAATTGTTTGAATAGTACATAAATTAATTGGAATTAATTAATAGTATATATTATATTTAAATTGGATTTAAATTTAAATATATATAAATGAACCAGAAATTAGACAAGCCAATTGAAAGCGCACCCAGTCCAAGGAAGCCCTAGGAGGGGCGGCCACTTAGGGTTTTGGAGTAGCTTCCAACTTGTTCCACAAGCTAGTTGAGTTTAAATAGGACTCCTACAGTGAAACAAACCCTAAGAAAGTAACAAGATAACATTACACAACACGAAAAGAAAAGAATTTTCTCCCCTCTCTCCTCTCAAGCCGTCCACTACTGTAAAGAAGGAGGAGTCTCGGGATCTTTGGAAGGCTCGTTTCGTGTGAAGCTTTAGAGACAGGAGCCCTTGGAGGATTGCTATTCTGCAGAATCAATAAACGAATCAAAAGGGTATGTTTATTCGTTCTAAATTTTGCGAAACCCATGAAAAATCATCAGATTTATTTTTGTGATCTATCGGTAGGAATCCTCGAATCTTCTGCTGCAATTCTCTGTTTTCCTGTACGGGATTCCTAATAGTGGTATCAGAGTCGACTTAAACGGATCTGATGATTTTTGCATTTAAGATTATGTTGGTTAAAATTGGATTTTTATAAAATTTGATTTTATGTATTTAATATTCGATGTTCAATCTGAAATTTTGAAAATATTCATCGCCTTGAAATCGTCGCACGATTACATGTTTTTTCGCCGCCGATAACGGCGAATCGGGGTGGAACCACCGTGTGTTTTTGAAGCACATACGAGGACCACCGCTGCTCGTGTAATTAGAAAAAAAAAAAAAAAAATAGGGACAAAGGTAGAATCAGCGCCGCCACCACGGCTTAGACTAGGGCGGCATAAGCCGCCCTAACGGGCGCTGGGCAGGGCCCAGTATATTAATATATATATTTATTTTTTTAGTTTTAATATTTAAATTTATATATAAATTAATAAATATTAGGGTTTGACCCTAATAGACGAATTTGACCTGTGATTTGTCAAAAACCACTTTTTCTTAAAATGTTTTTCTTAATATTGAATTGGATTTAATTAAGTTAAAATTGTTTTTGACTTTAATATTAAATTGAATTTAATAATATCATAAATTAAATTGGATTTTTATTTATGATTTGCGATGACTAAATAAATAGGATTTATTTTAGGTTGATTATATTTGTCCAAAATAAATTCGGAATAAGTTTGATTTATTTCCTAAATAATAAATTGGATTTATTTTCTTTTAAAATTGAAATCAAAATTCATCTTTTCTAATTAAATTCGAATTAATCGGTTTTTGAATTTCTTTTCGATTTTTAACTCAAAACCAACATAAACTTAAATAGTTTTCTTACATGCTTTGATGTATGTTGTGGTGGATGCTTCCATGGACTTAGGATTTTACCGTTTTAGTATTATCTGGGTTGTATTGGGCAATTGCCCCCCAGTTTGTACTTTTAATTTTGGTAGTATGATGTATAGAGTGCTTTCTGAGTTGTATATATTAGAGGTAGGACCTTTTCAAGCTTGGAGCCCGAAGATCTATTAGAAATTAGATTTGTAATAGACCCCTATCCCCTGATTGATCTATTGGCTTGGATCAATCAAGAATGTCCATGGAAATGCATGTTGTTAGAATAACTAGGTTTTTCCATGCATGCATGATTATAATCCATATATGCGCATAATAAATTAATGTGCAAAGTGAGACCTTATTTTTCCAAAAATTCTCCCACATTAAAATACTAAGTAAGTAGGGGATATTGGATATCCTGGCTCTCCATCAAACTTGGAAAAGATGGGATTATGAGTTATGCTTGGCGTCGTCCCGACTAATGGGGGTTATGCATTAATTCATAATCCATATCTCTTCAAGTGCATTTGATTCCATCGGTCTAAGCAAATCTTATCCCATACACCGTTACAGGTTGCAAGAAAAGATTCAACTATTAGATCGATAAGAGTTGATGGGAAAGTACTTAGATGGATCACCACTAATATTTCGTTACAGGCTGAGGTTGAGTGATCCATGAGCCAAAGATAGATTGAATCGTCAGTAAGACTGGTTGACATGGCATGTCACTTCAAAAGTTCCAATGAGCCATACATCGTTACAGATTGCAACTCATTGAAATTTTTGAAGAACTCAATCACTCACTATGAAATCTTTCCAACGAGATTTCCGTTCATTGCAGTGGGAGTGCAATGGTTCAAAAAATGTAGTGGGAGCCAAGTCAAAATTAAAGTACTAATTTTTTACTTGTGTACAACATAATTATCTAATTGAATCTTGGTTAATTTTCTGCAGTAATTTTATCTCTCTCAAAATGGTTAATAACCCTCTATCCATACTGCTTGAGAAAAATGTCCTCACTGGACCAAACTACGGTGACTGGGTCAAGAGGCTAAGAGCTGGTCTCAGAAAGAAATCACTTGAGCATGTTTTAGAACAAGATGGTCCAACTTTCCCTGGGGCTGAAAATGGAACATCTGTTCTGAAAATTAACAAGAAAAGGAATTCTGATGCTCAAAAGGTCACCAGTTACAAGTTGAAGTCAATGAGCAAGGAATTGAGATATATTCATTTGGATATGGAGAATCCCAAATCCATCATGCTTCATTTGGAGGAAATGTTCGGGGAACATTGAAAATCAATTTGGTATTATTTATCGAAAGAACTTTTCCAAGCAAGAATGGGAGAAAATGATGAAGTAGCAAGTCATGTTATGAACATGATATCCATGATTGGAAGACTTCAGACTCTGGGAAGTTTCATGTATTTTCATCTACAAGTAAACTTTATTCTTCAATTTCTTCCCAAGTCCTTTTATGCTTATGTCACTGACTTTGAAGTTGATGATCTGGGAGGTTCCTTAATGGATCTTAAAGACAGACTTCTTTACATACAAGCTCTCATGATGAGGGAATTAGAAGATGATTTACCTCTAAATGGACTGCTCGGCATTACTTCTGGTAACCATAGAAGGGGAAAGAAGCGCCCAAGGATTGTAACAACATGTATTCACTGCCAAGAGGTGGACAACTGGAAAAATGATTGCCCTAAGCTAAAAGCAAAAATTACTTCAGGTATAGAACTTAATGTTTTAGAAACAAATTGTTCTGTTACCATATTTTCAACTTCCTAGATTCTAGACTTTGGGCCTAGTGCTCACATAGGTGTTATGAACCAGGAGCTGGAAAGAAGTAAGAAGCTGGAGCATGGTGAAGTGATGATCAATGTGTTAGGTATATGCCCTAAATGTCAATGAGGACAAACAGTTAGATTAGGGTATCTTAGTAAGTTGTACAAACTATTAAAATGATATTAATAAAAGCATCTGTATTTTGTTCATATAAATCTTTATGGCATCTAAATAAGTATTGAACATATAGTCCATGTGAATAAAGGTTTGACTCTTTGCCCTTTATGGAATAAAGACGTGGCATGGGAAGAGTCTTACACCTTATCATTTAAAAGGGTTCGCAAGTCAAAGAATCTTAATTGGGCATTAAGATTTGACTTGTATGACACATGCTCTGACGATGAGTGCCAGCCAAACACTATAGGGATAGTGGGAGCAAGTATCATAGATATGTCAATGGAATTGACATATTCTAACACGGCTCGTAGTAATCCGATCACATGGGTATTTACTCAGTGACTGTCAATGATAGGATTACTGATCGTAATAGTATGCGTGAGCCTTAGCCTTGAGATTTCATGATCAATGTGCTTGTATTATTGGATCTGTTACCAGAGTAGTTAGGCTCATATCACCCGTCGGTGGGGTCGACCTCGAAGTGCGATATCAATGAGACAAGTAGCAGTTGATCAGTGATCGCCAAGATGAGATTCACTGTTTCGATAGTAAATGAGAAAGTATCTCGTGCGATTATAGGCTAATGAAATTATAAGTCTTTGGCCAAAGCATAGCAACTAACTCATGTGGGACATTGAGGGTAGTTTAGTAATTTCATTATGCTATAATCTAATGCACAGTATCAAGTTTAGTGAGTTTGACATTTTCCATGACTCTCACTTGATCGGGATACGTCAGTGAAGGGCTTATACTCATACGACATTTATGATCAAGAGGTTCGTAAAATGATTCGTTCATTTCGTACTCAATTAGGTTACGATGTGAGTCCACGACACTGGCTAGGTGACACTCACATCCTTAGGTAATTCCTCCCTTTGCCAATTGAGACGAACCCAAAGAGTCGCGCTATAAGAAACGAGCGGGATGTATCTTTTTGTGTAAATCTTTTAGGAAGAATTAAATGGACTGATTGATTTAATTAGATTAAATCAATTAATTAAATATTTAATTTAATTGGATTAAATTAAATTATTTTATTAGTACATTAATTAATTGGAATTAATTAATAGTATATATTATGTTTGAATTGGATTTAAATTTTAATATATACAGATGGGCTAGAAATTAGACAAGCAAATTAAAAGCCCACCCAGTCCAAGGCAACCCTAGGAGGGTCGGCCACTTAGGGCTTTTTGGAGTAGCCTCCAACTTGTTCCACAAGTTAGTTAAGTTTAAAACGACTCCTATACTGGAACAAACCTTAAGTAACAAGATAACATTACACAACACAAAAAAAAAAGAACTCTCTCCCCTCTCTCCTCTCTAGCCGTCCACTACTGCAAAGAAGGAGAAGTCTCGGGATCATTGGAAGGCTCATTTTGAGAGAAGCTTTAGAGATAGGAGCCCTTGGAGGATTGTTGTTCTGCAGAATCAATAAACGTATTAAAAGGATATGTTTATTCGTTCTAAATTTCGCGAAACCCATGAAAAATCATTAGATCTATTTTTTGTGATCTACCGGTAGGAATCCTCGAATCTTCCGCTGCAATTCTCTGTTTTCCTGTACGGGATTCCTAACACAATGTTGTCAGCGGTCATAGTGTAGCATCCTCACACATTGGCAACACTTCCCTTAGTTAATCATCTAGACATTTATTATATTTAGACAATTGCCTTGTTTTGCCCAACGGGCTTAAGAATATTGTTTCAATTCCTGTTTTAGTCAGGAAAGGTTATTTATTTCCTTTATGAATAATTCTTGTGACATTTATTTTAGAAATGAATGTGTTGGCAATGCATCTTTAATAAATGGTTTATATTATATTAATGTCCAAAATGATTGTAATCTTAATGCTGTAACAAGAAAACGCAGAATGTATGACACAAACTTGAGACAGCTATGGCACTTGAGACTAGGTCATATCGGGGACTAAAGACTTCACGAGTTAGAAAAGGATGGAGTCATAGACTCGTTGGGATTAGATCCCTGTCCCACTTGTGAGTCTTGTATCCAAGGCAAAATGACCAAGTCCCCCTTCATAGGGAATTTTGAAAGAGCCACAAAAGTCTTAGGTCTAGTTCATACTGATGTGTGCGGACCATTTGGAAATATGGCCCACGGTGGTTTTTAGTACTTCATCACATTTACCAATGACGGTTGTAGGTATGACTACGTGTATTTAATGAAGTACAAGTCTGAATCATTGGAGAAATTCATTGAATTCAAGACTTTAGTCGAAAACCAAACCGAGCATCATATCAAGACACTTTGGTCTGACCGCGGTGGCGAGTATATGAATGCGTAGTTTGACCAGTTCCTTCGGGAACATGGCATGCTGTTATAGCTTACTTCTCCAGTAACTCCACAATTAAATGGCATAGCAGAACGAAGGAATCAAACACTGTTGGACATGGTTCGATCCATGCTCAGCTACACAGATTTGCCCATTTCATTGTGGGGACACACGCTGCTTACAGCAACTCACATTCTGAATAGATGTCCCTCCAAATCTGTTCCTAGAATACCGTATCAGATATGGCGTGGAAGGAAGCCTAATCTGAAACACATAAGAATATGGGGTTGCCCAGCTTACGCGAAAAAGACCAAGGCAGAGAAATTGGAGGCTAGGTCCATAAAAGGGTGATTCGTTGGATATCCCGAGGATTCTATGGGATACCTTTTCTACCTTGCCGATGATCAGAGAATCATTGTTGCCTTACAGACAATCTTTCTCGAAGAAGAATTCATTCAAAAAGGAGGAGTTGGTAGAAGTATTGTTCTACAAGAACAAAATGAATCCCATGTGGAAGACATTGTTCAAGAGACCCAACCAGACCCAGAAATGACACAACCGTCAGTGCGCAGGTCTACTAAAGTATCTTAACCGCCTGCGAGATATGGTTCTCTGCTACAAGGAGGGCATAATTTGTATGTAGTAGCAGAAAGAAACCATGGAGATGATCCCTCTAGTTATGACCAAGCAATGATGGATATGGATTCTGCAAAATTGCATGAAGCTATGAAAGTGGAAATGGATTCGAAGTATTCAAACCAAATCTGGAATCTAGCAGATCCTCCCAAAGGTATTGTACCTATTGGATGCAAATGGATCTATAAGAGAAAGATAGGTCCGGATGGCAAGGTGGATACCTATAAGGCCAGGCTAGTGGCGAAAGGGTATAGTCATAAAGAGGGAATTGACTATGAGGAAACCTTTTCACCAGTAGCTATGATCAAATCCATTAGAATTCTACTTTCAATAGCTGCATACCTGGATTATGAGATCTGGTAAATGGATGTGAAAAACCGCCTTCCTAAATGGATTCCTCGAGGAGAATATCTATATGGAGCAGCGCAAAGGTTTTCTATCCAATGCTGATTCTCATAAGGTCTGCAAGTTAAATAGGTCCATTTATGGACTGAAGCAGGCCTCTCGCAGTTGGAACCTTCGTTTTGATGAAGAAGTACGAAACAACGGCTTTATCAAAAATGAGGATGAACCATGTGTCTATAAAAAGGTCAGTGGGAGCAAGATATCATTCCTGGTACTATACGTGGATGACATTCTACTTATAGGGAATGATACAAGTTTGCTAACTTCGGTTAAGACATGGCTTTCAAGCACATTCTCCATGAAAGAATTAGGAGAAGCCACCTATGTCCTAGGAATTTGAATCTACAGGGATAGATCGAGTAAGACAATAGGTCTCTCCTAAGCCCTCTACTTAGAAAAGGTCCTGAAGCGATTTGGGCTGGAAAATTCTAAAAGAGGTCTTTTGCCTATGAGACATGGAGTTCATCTCTCTAAAAAGATGAGTCCTCAAAGTAAGGAAGATCAAAGAGAAATGAATACTATCGCTTATGCATCAGCAGTGGGAAGTCTCATGTACACTATCTTATGCACGAGACCAGATCTTGCATACGTTGTGAGCGTAGTAAGTAGGTTTCAAGCTAACCCAGGCAAAGAACATTGGATGGCCGTGAAATCAATCTTAAAGTACTTAAGAAGAACTAAAGATATGATCCTCACATATGGCAATGGAGAAATGAAAGTGGATAGTTATACTGATTTAGATTTCCAATCTAACATCGTTGACCGAAAATCCACTTCTGGGTTCATATTCACTTTGAACGGTGGAGCAGTGTTTTGGAAAAGTTCCAAGCAAAGCACAACTGCCGATTCAACCACCAAAGCTGAATATGTGGTAGCCTCGGAGGCAGCCAAGGAGGCTGTTTGGATAAAGAAGTTCATTTCTGAACTTCAAGTTCTTCCTAGCATGGAGCTTCCGTTGCCACTATGGTGTGACAACAACGGAGCCATCGCGTAAGCAAAGGAACCAAGGTCTCACAACAAACCCAAACACATAGAGAGGAGATATCACATAATTCAAGAAATCATTGGAAGAGGCGACATCGCCGTGCAGAAAATAGCCTCAGCGGATAACGTAGCTGACCCACTCACTATGCCAATAGCGCAGGCGGTGCTAAAGCAACATCTTGAGAAGATGGGTATAAGATACCGAAGCGATTGACATTAAGTGCAAATGGGAGATTGTTAGGTATATGCCCTAGATGCCAATGAGGACAAATAGTTAGGTTAGGGTATCTCATTATGTTGTACAAACTATTAAAATAATATGAATAAAGGCATCTGTATTTTGTTCATATAAATCTTTATGGCATCTAAATAAGTATTGAACATATAGTCCATGTGAATAAAGGTTTGACTCTTTGCCCTTTATCACTTAAAAGGGTTCGCAAGATAACACTACATAACACAAAAAGAAAAGAACTCTCTCCCCTCTCTCCTTTCTCCTCTCTAGCCGTCCATTACTATAAAGAAGGAGGAGTCTCGGGATCTTTGGAAGGCTCATTTCATGTGTAGCTTTAGAGACAGGAGCCCTTGGAGGATTGTTGTTATGCAGAATCAATAAGCGAATCAAAAGGTATGTTTATTCGTTCTAAATTTCGCGAAACCCATGAAAAATCATCAGATCTATTTTGTGATCTACCGGTTGGAATCCTCGAGTTTTCCGCTGCAATTCTCTATTTTTCTGTACGGGATTCCAAACACTATGAATATTGTTGGTCCCAAGTGGCATACACAGGGGTCTAGAAGGGGGGGGGATTGAATATACCCTGAACTCTTTTTACGACTTCAAAAAATTTCGTAAGACTGTTTTTAAAAAGTTAACTTAGACTTCAAGATTTGAATACAATAACCAAATAGGTTTAAGCGTTCACTTCTTTGATCAGTGTCAGCACGACAGAATGATTTTAGAGTCTTCTCTTTTGAAAGTTTTTGCGTCACTGAAGGTACTTTTATTGCTTAGCATTCAATTGAATTCTACTTAACAGATTTATGCAATAATATGACAAATAAGGAAATTGACTGTAAAGTAAGAAACACAATATTTGTAAGGTTCGTTGGGTGGTGTAATCCCAACTACGTCCTACTTTTCCTTGAACACTTGGAGGCAATCCACTAAAATGATTCTCAAAGAATCACACAGAATTATGTTAGACCCCAAAATATGTAAGTTTGATTATAGTAGAAATCATGTATAAGATTTGAAGTGTTAGATTTGTAATAGGCTTTATAGGTTTCGTTTTGTTTTATTCTAGATTGTTAGGCTAAGTAGTCTTAGGCTGAGCGTCTGATGAATTCTGAGTGAGCTTATCAGTAGTTAAGTTTGAAGACTCAAACGCCTGGAGTCTGAATGAAGAAAAAGTTTCCAAGCGTCCAAATAACCAGCTATATCAAGCGTTACCTTATAGGGCAGAAGCAATTTAAGGATGGATAAGCGTCTATCAACGATGGATTTCACATGAATTTATTTCCAAGCCAGAAGGAGTTTAATGCAATTATTCTCAGTGCATTAAATACCAATGGGTATTTAATTCAAATGCATTGAATGCTGATAGGAGCATTATATGTGATAAGCACTTCCAGACGTACGGAGAAGGCACCCTATTGGACTGTCAACTTTTCACAGACCGCAGCACCAACTTTTGTGCAACAAATTTTCAGGAAAAAGGACAAAAGTGGTTCACTCGCGGAAGTGAGAGACATGCGCCTGTGCATGTGTCAAACGGACACTTTTTCCAAGAATGCCTATAAATAGGACATTAACAACCAGCCAAAAACAACGATCAATTCCAAGCCAAATTGTTGTTGCATTGAAGTCTCATTCCTTAAACTCTCAGAAAAGTCAGAATATTCAAGCAAACATTCTCCTTGCTTTTCTTCAATTCCTGAGACAGTTAACCAATATCTCAAACATTCTTTTTGAAGAAACCCACATTAGTATTGAGATATTCTCAAGTTGTTTAAACGTCATCAAAATCAAACAAACCGTTTAGAAAAACCCCATCCAAGTCGCGCGATCTGTGTGAAGTCGAAGTTGGATACTTGCATTATTTCTGGGTGAAAGAAGTAAGGGGATTGAAGTGATTTGGAGCAGAAATCTGTGTGATCAAGGAGCTCAAGTCATCAACATCCATCTCTCCCTATTTTGTAGAAGATTCTGTGTGATTTTTTGAGAATCATTTTAGTGGATTGCCTCCAAGTGTTCGAGGAGAAGAATGACGTAGTTGGGATTACACCACCCAACGAACCTTACAAATATCGTGCTCTTTACTTTACAGTCATTCTTCATATTATTATATCTTTGTATAAATCTATTAAGTAAAACTCAAGTGAACGCTAAGCAACTAAAACACTTTCTTGTGACGCTAAAGCTTTCAAAAGAGAAGACTCTAAAATTATTCCGCTGTGCTAACACTGATTAAAGAACTGAACACTTAAATCTATTTGGTTAAAGTATTCAAATCTTAAAGTCTAAGTTAACTTTCTAAAATAGTCTTCATCAGACGCTTAGCCTAAGCGTCTATATTTAAAGTAAATGCTTAGTCGAACGTCTACATTTCAAGCTTCCAAAACATTTTAATACGAATCTTTTTGAAGTAAAAAAAGACTTCAGGTTCTATTCAACCTCCCCCTTCTAGACCCTTTCGTATGCCACTTGGGACCAACAAGTGGTATCAGAGCGGCTAAAGTTGAAATTTTAAAGTTTCCAAGCGTAACAGCTTGTTTAGATCTCTTTTCAAATTTAGTTGGTTTTAATTTATCTTTCATGGCATTTTCTAAACTTCCTAAGTTGACCGAGTCAAACTATGACTCATGGAAGGTCAAAGCTTTTACATATCTTTGTTCATGTGATGACGAAATGTGCGATATTATTTCAAATGGACCAATACAAATTCTGAAGGTTATTACCAGAGCACCTGGAGCCACAGAAGAAACTCCAGATGACTATGTTGAGAAGCCTAAACAAGAATGGTCCACTGATGAGCGTCGAAGAGCAAATCTGGACAATGTTGGTCGAAATGCTTTGTATACAGCTATTGGTGACAACAACAATTTATTCAACAAAGTTAAATCATGTAATACCACTAAAGAAATCTGAGATAAGTTGGCTATAATCTGTGGTGGATCAGCTCAAACCAAGGAAAATAAGCTCTCCATTGCTCGAGAAAAATTCAACAGCTTTAAGATGTTACCTAACGAGACCCTAGAGCAATTGGACATAAGATTCACAGCTCTTGTTACGGAACTTACATCATTGGGAATGGATTTGTAAAACAGAGAAATGGTGGTTAAGATTTTCAAAAGTCTACCTAGTAGATTTTTGATGAAGACAACCGCAATGAGAGAATCTAATATGTTGGATCTTTTAAGTCTAGAAGACGTCTTTTCAGAACTCAAGGCATTTGAGTTTGAGTTAAACTCAGCTAGTGATGTTGTGAGTAGTCCGGTAATTGAATCTGGAGCGCTCGTAGCATCAATCAAGGGTAAATCGGGTAATAAGAGAAAAGGTCCAGATATCAGTGAGGATGAGGAACTAGCACTTCTAAATAGATTCAGAAAGTTCTTGAGATATGAAAAGAAAGGAAGTAGTCCTAAGCATCAAGGACACAGTTCATATCAAGTGCTTGCTCTAATACATCAACAGTTTCAAGCGCCTCAGTATTTTGTTCCTATATCCCAAGCGCCTGTTCAGTACATAGTGTCTGCTCAAAATGTCTCAGCGCCAGTGGTCTCAAAACCACACAATGCAAGATTAACAAATGAACAAAAGATGAAAACTAATCTGTGTTATAATTGCAGGAAACCAGGGCACTACCAGGTAAATTGTCCTTATCCAAACGTATCTAAGCCTTCAAGGCAGGATTACTTGGATAGAAACCAATTCAGGAGCAACCTTCTTCAACAAGGTTTGCTAGCGGAATCAGAACAAGCATCCGCGCCTGAAGACTTGGAGTCTTCAGAAGAAAGTAGTGATGATGATGAGCCAGTTGATGACTCAGCGCTTATTTATCTCATGGACAGAGATGATGAAGCGTCTCCTGAGGTAAACACTGAATTATCTCTTCCTCTTTGTTATGAAGAATTACTTGACAAAATCAAAGAATATTATAATGATTGTCAAGTTGCCGCCAAATTATACCAAAATCACTTTGATATTATTTCATCGCTCAAAAGTGATAAAGTGACGCTCAAAGCAGAATTGCAAGTTCAGCAACAATGCATTGAGAAAAACCAATTGCTTGAGAGTGAAATAATCCAGTTGAAAAGTGATCTTGATATGATAGTCAAGAGAGAAGCTGAGCTAATTGCTAGACTTGCTAAATCAGAACAGCTCGTCTCATCATTGTCTACAGCGTCAAGAAAAGTTAGACAATGTGACTAAGCTAACAAGGTTATTTGGGGAAAAGACTGGTTTAGGATACAATAAATTCGGTAAACAACCAAACAAATCAAATTTTATGGCAAACAACAAAGGAAAGGGTATTTTCTTTGTTAAAAAAGGTTCACAAAGATAAACGCTAAATGAACTAAGCGACAATGGTAAGAGGCCTAATGAGAAAGCCAAAGCTGACTCAGGCAAAGGAAAGGCGAAAGAAAATGATTCACAAAGACGGGTTCGTTCAAACGCTCAGAAGGCTAAGGATAAACCTACCCACTATGAATCAAGCGCTAAGCGTCCAACATCAAAAGTGCACCCTAAGCCAGCGCTACGGAAATACCAGCGCCAATATCCACAATGGTCTAGATCATATTATCACTACTATGATGATTATGACTATGACTATGATATGATTACTATTATAATCGAGGATATTACTATACACCGAAACAGCACACACAACACATTGTGAAACCCAAGAAGGCCAGTATTCCTACTATGAAGACTAGGCAAATATGGGTTCCTAAAGTTCTAATTCAAACTAACAATGCTACTAATGGTAAAGGACCCAAGCAATAATGGTTACCTAATTAGAAATAGAACTTCCCTTTTGATTGCAGGTACCTAGAGCTAAAGCCAATACATCTGTTTGGTACTTCGATATTGGATCGTCAAGGCACATGACTGGTTCCAAAGATTTCTGATCAACTATCGAGCTACCAATGGTCCTCAGGTTGTATTTGGTGACAACTCCAATGGTAAAACCAAAGGTATAGGTACTGTGCATAGGGGGAACATCATGATAAGTGATGTTTATTATGTTGAGGGTCTAAAGCACAATTTATTAAGCACAAGTCAATTTTGTGATAAAGGCTTTGAAGTCATATTCTCAAGTGATTGTTACTATATAAATGACGCTAAGACTAAGTCTACTAAATTGAAAGGTAAAAGAACAAACAATGTATATGTGGTAGATTGGGGTTCAACACTTGATAACAACCTAACTTGTTTTGTTGCTAAAAATGAATCTAAAACAAGTTGGTTATGGCATAAAAAAATGAATCACCTCAACTCTAAGACAATCTCTCAGCTTATAAATCTAAATCTTGTAGAGGGATTACCAAAAGGATCATTTCATAAGGATCGCCTTTGTGATGCTTGTCAAATGGGCAAACAAGTCAAATCATCCTTCAAGAGAAAACCTCATCTATCTACCTCTAGAATACTTGAACTACTTCACATTGATTTGTTTGGACCCGTTCAAACGATTAGTGTGAGTGGTAAAAAGTATACTTTGGTGATAGTGGATGATTTCTCTCGATTTACTTGGGTGGAATTTCTTTCATCCAAAGATGAAACATGTGACAAGTTAACAACGAATGTTTGGCAACTTCAAAAATTGAAAAATCTTAAAGTTGCAAGAATAAGAAGCGATCATGATACTGAGTTTACTAACAAGGTTGTTGAGAAGTTTTGTGCAGAGAATGGAATACATCATGAGTATTCAGCTCCCAGAACTCCCCAACAGAATGGTGTTGCTGAGCGCCAAAACAGAACACTCAATGAAGCTGCTAGGAAAATGTTAGCAGAGTCCAAGCTTGCTCCTAGGTTTGGGCCGAAGCGATCAATACTGTCTGTTACACTCAAAACCACTGCATGATCAACAAACAGCATGGGAAAACTCCATATGAACTGTGGAAGGGACGTAAGCCAAATGTTTCATACTTTCATGTCTTTGGTTCTAAATGTTTTATTCATAAATCCCAAATCCTAAAGACATTTGATCCTAAAGTGGATGAGGGAATCTTTCTAGCTACGCTAAGAATGGAAAGAATTTTCGCATCTTAAACAAGATCAAATCGAAAGTTGGAGAATCTATTCATGTTGTTTTTGATGATGCTAACCAAGAACCGAGTAAAGTTAATGTGAATGATGTAGGAGTTGAAGATCTATGTCATCAAGCGTCTAAGATTACAATTGATGATGATAGTGACAATGATGATGAGATCTCAGTGCCACTTCCTAAGATTACTCGTGAGGATATTTCGGATAACAATGCAAGATCTTCTGATGATCATGAAGAAAGTGATCATTGAGAGCAAACAAGGATTGGTGAACTTGAAACGCCTACGCAAGAGGGAAGTCAAGCATCTGATCGTTCAAGCATCTAAGATTACAATTGATGATGATAGTGACGACGATGATGAGATCTCAGTGCCACCTCCTAAGATTACTCGTAAGGTTACTCTGGATAACAATGAAAGAAATGCTGATGATCATGAAGAGATTGATCATCAAGAGCAAACAAGGATTGGTTAACTTGAAGCATCTACACAAGAAGGTACTCCAGCGTCTGATTGTCAAGCGCCTGTTCAACCTCTTAACCCATTCCAACCAGATAGACTATGGCTGCGTGATCATCCACCTGGGCAGATTATTGGAGTTATTGAAGTGCCCGTTAGGACTAGAGCTGCTACATTTAATGAGGCTATGTTCGCAAGCTTTCTATCTCAAATGGAACCTAAGAAAGTGGATGAAGTGCTAAGTGATCCAAGTTGGATTGAAGCCATGCAAGAAGAGCTGAATCAATTCGAGCGTAGTAAGGTTTGGACGCTAGTTATTGGAACTAGATGGGTTTATAGAAACAAGATGGATGAGAATGGCATTTTAACAAGAAATAAGGCCAGACTCGTAGCTCAAGGATATTACCAAGAAAAGGGTATTGACTTTGATGAGACATATGCTCCAATCGCCCGTCTTGAAGCAATTCGCATGTTTCTAGCGTATGCAGCGCTCAATAAGTTTACGGTGTGTCAGATGGACGTGAAGAGTGCCTTCTTGAATGGTAAACTCCAAGAAGAAGTATATGTGGAGCAACCACCGGGATTCATCAACAACCATGGTAAGGGTATGGTCTACAAGCTAGATAAAGCACTTTATGGGCTTATGCAAGCACCCCGAGCATGGTATGACACTCTCTCTATCTTTCTTATTGGTAAAGGCTTTTCAAAAGGCAGCGTTGATACAACGTTATTTAAAATTACCAAAAATGAAGATATTCTCTTAGTCCAAATTTAGGTTGATGATATTATATTTGGCTCGACTAATAAGCGTTGGTGTGAGAAATTTTCAAAAATGATGCAAGAACAATTTGAAATGAGCATGATGGGTGAATTAACTTTCTTCTTAGGATTACAAGTGAAACAACTCCCTAATGGCACATTTATTAACCAAGCTAAATATACAAGAGATATGATTAAAAAATTTGGTATGGAAAATGCATCATATTCAAAAATTCCAATGAGCCAAACGCTTAAGTTAGATAAAGAAGAAAGTGGGAAGAAGATTGATATCACTAATTATAGAGGTATCATTGGATCACTTCTTTATCTTACTGCTAGTAGACCTGATATTATGTTTTCGGTAAGCATGTGTGCACGGTTTCAAGCTGATACTAAAGAGTCACACTTAATTGCTGCCAAGAAGATCCTTGAATACCTAAAAGGCACACAAAATGTGGGCTTATGGTATCCTAGGGACTTTCCTTTTGAACTAATTGGTTACTCAGATGCAGATTTTGCAGGTTGCAAAATAAATCGTAAGAGCACTAGTGGTACATGTCAATTTCTAGGTGATAGGTTAGTTTCATGGCATAGTAAGAAACAACAATCAATAGCTACCTCCACAGCCGAAGCTGAGTATGTAGCTGCAGGAAGTTGTTGTGCACAAGTGTTATGGATGAGGCAACAACTTAGAGATTATTGTATAATCCTTGGTCCAACCCCCATTCATTGTGATAACCAAAGCACTCTAGCCATGACTCAAAACCCTATTCTTCACTCCATAACCAAACATATTGACATTAGATACCATTTTCTTCGTGACCATGTTCAAAAGAAATATATCTCCATGGATTTAATTGGAACTGACAAACAATTGGCAGATATCTTCACCAAAGCGCTCAACGAACAACGACTTCTTACTTTGAGAAATGAATTAGGTATGATCGACTTATACGCTTAATTATTATGCATCATATTTTATTAGACATATAATTAGGGGGAATCCACTTTATTTATGTCCAAAAGATTTTAAAAAGTTGTTACAATTTATCAAACTTAAGGGGAACCTTAAAATTGTACTTGAAACATATTTCAAGCGTCAATGATCAAAAACTTTCATGTGCATGATCATCAACGCTCAGAATTATTTATGTACAATATGTTGACGCTAAAATATAAAAGGATCTTAGTTTCAAGCGTCAATATAAATTTAACAACGTGTGGTATCTGTTAAGCGTTGAACCAATTCCATTCAACACTCAATATAAAATCGTTTATAAAACTCATGCATAAATCTTACAAGCTTCTTGAAGTAGTGGATAGACTCAACAATCTATGTTGTACTCTATCTACACGCTTCCATCACATCAAACTGGCCGGCAATCAAAACTTTTCAAAATGGCGGTTCAGAAATAGCACATGTCTATGTACATGTCAGTGTACCATTAGGCGCGTGTACTACACTCTGAAAATCCCAAACGTTTTTCAAATTTTAACTCTCGGATGTCAAATTATTATATATGGGAGTTACCAAATGTAACTTCTCTCTTTTACACAAAACTAGCGTCCGCAGTTAACAAGTTTAAAAAATTCATTAATGTGTCATTTAAAACACAATTTCCGCAGAAAAATTATTCACTTTCACTCAAAGCTTTCTGCAAATTTTACTCTCTCTCTCTCTTTCAAAGAAAAAGAAAATCTCAGTTCATCTCTTTCACTAAAAATGGCACCAAAGAAATCTGCTTCTACTTTGGTCGAGCCTATCATTAAGGCTACTGAAGGCCTTGTTGTTGATTGGAAATTTCTTTATGAACAACCTCAGATCAATCTAACTGATGTGATGGACATGGTAACCAAGGATGGGCTCAAAATATTCTTGACTAAGTATTCCTATCTGTTTCCAACGGAAGTCGACATCTTCTGGAAAACTGCTAAACTCTCTGAGGGCAAGAAATCTATCTCTTATCTCATTCCTCTATCCAAGAAGGAGCCACCAAAGGAATTTGTTTTGTCTGCTGCTTCCATTGCTAAGAACTTCAATCTCCCAAATGAGGGTGAGGCATTGGACAATGTTACTTTAGAACAAATCAAGAACGCATGGACAACTATGAGTGCTTATGATGGAGTACCATACAAACAACACTTTGAAAAGAAAGATTTAGTATCCAAATACCTACTGATGGCTGTTTTCTGTAGCAAAATCATAGAATGTCGAGTGGGTACCCTTGATACAGTGAACCCAGTTCAATTTCAGATGATGACGACGATACTCCTCAATCTCAAGATAAACTGGAGTGAGTATGTATTTGGAAGGTTTAGAGATTGTTTAAGCACCCCAAATAAACCTTATGGGCTTATTTTGAGCGGCCTATTGTATAAATCAGACTGTGTCTACTCATCTGGTCAACTGCTGAACAAGACCAAGATGCTGGAAGAAGAATTCTGAACAATCTGTTCAATCCTTCCAAAGTTGGTGGTGCTGCTAGACCACTATCTGAGCGTCTGGAAGTACGCAAAGCATCAGATGAAGAAGCTGAGCGTCCAGTTCCAGAAAAAGCCATGAGGCGCCCGACTGCTACAAAGAAGAGAGCTCCCAGAAAGCCCAAGGCTCAAGTCATTCCTTCTCCTCAATAGGATGATGAGGACACTGATGAGGATGCAGAGGGCAAGATTCCTCTCATCAGGCGTAGGAAGCTGGAAGGGATTATTAAACAAATAGACTTTGAGGAACCATCTACCGCTCCTCCAGCTCAAACGCTCAAGCTCATTGAAGGAGTAAATGTAAAGAAAATCTTTAAACGTACCAGGACAACCAAGCGTCAAGTTGCTCCTGTTCCTGAGAAGCCTGAGACTGTTGAGCCAAATGCTCAAGTTGCTGTTGAGCCAAGCGCTCACGTTGCTATTGAGACAAGTTCTTAGGGTAAGTTTATTTCTTCCCACAACATTTCTATTCCTACATCCGTAGAAGATCCTGCTCTTATAGAGGATAGTTCATGTGTTACAACTTTAGTTCCAGCTGCTGCTGAAGCAACAACAGACGTCCACCTAGATGTTGAGATGACAAAAGTTGTCGCTATTGCCAAAGACGTTGCCGCAGAAGCTGCTGCAATTAAAACTGAGGAACCTGCTCCCAAAGAGGTTCAAACATCAATTCCTGTTTCGGCTATAACAGAGGCACGCTCAGAAGTTCGGAGCGTTGCTGAAGACGTTACAAAGTCAAGGCACATCTTCAAACTAGATGATCTGAAGACGATTGATAATTCAATCAATTATATGTCTCCAGCATTTGAAGAAGATTTCATTCATGCTGGCTATAATGAAGAAAGATACATTGCTGCTGAGAATGAGATTGCCCTGCTGATTGATATTGACAGTAAGATCAAGGATATAGTGTTCAACACCGAGCTGACAGAAATTGAGAGGAAGTACTATCTGGCCGTTCAACTTGGTAAATCTCCTGGTCAGATACTATCTTCTCTTATTCTTCAACAAGATAGACAAAGAGGTAGAAGTCCTAGATGTGATATGGATCTCGCCTACTACCTAGATTATGGGCACAGTAAGTCAACTGGTTTTGCTCTGAGAGACTACAACATCAGAGTGAATGTTCCTTTCCGCCCAGAGTTTCTCAACCCTTTAGAAGAAGTCTTAAACAGAGATGGCTACAGACATTTTCCTCTTATAGCAAACAGTGATGAGAACAAGAATTCTGTCAATCCTCTTCGACTGTGGAAGAATAAAGGAGTTCGTGCCAGTGAGCGTTTCGAATCTCTAACGGATTTGATCCAGACCGAAGCTGATGCATACTTTGACAGCGTCTGGAATGCCAACTATCAGTCTGATAGATATCGTTTTGAATCTTGTATAGCTGAAGTCAACTGGGTTGAAGCGTATGTGGGCCATAGATATACGTTCACAGAATTAGTTCAAGCTCCCCATCTATTTGGCATAGGCATGCATGACAAGAAGCGTCAGTTTGCCAAGTATTGTCTTCTCAAGCGTCAAGAGCGAGTTGGACCTGTTGCCAAGCTGCCTAAAGTCCATCAACAGATAGAGCAGTGTCTGCGTCAAGTGTTGCACAGACTGTCCATTACTCCTCTCCAATTCAACGCTCAAGCGTCCACCAGTGGCAGTTCATCCCCATCTTGTTTGAACTTCTCACCAAGCCACTGCGATGACAATTTCAGACTAATGATAAAGATCATGGCTCCCATTCCTCATTTCGATAAGATCTTCACTGAAAATCTACGGAACCCAAATGGCTTGAGGATTCGAAACTTCCAAGGTTATCCACTTCTAACTTCTATCAGACAGGAAGTAAGCGATCATTATGCCTATGTTCTCTCCTTACTTGAACTCAATCAAGGCATAGCTCGGGCAGTGTATCCGTATTTGGAAGATTATTACTGCAGGTATGTGCCAGAAGCTCACAAGTCACAGCGTCTTACTACAGATCGGATTATCGGATTTTCCTTGCTTTTACATGCCTAGATTATGCGATTATTTCTATTCCACAGTCACATTCATACTTCTTAGTTTTTTTTTCATTTATTTCTAACCTTTCTATTTACTTATTATTCTAATTTTTTTTTTGTGTGTTTAATTTTTAGGTGTAATTTGTGGGTGCATGACTCTCTCTTCTAACGAGCCTCTATACAATTTGAGCCGGAGCTAGAGCGTGTTCTTCGTCTAGTAGACTCGCTCGAGAATGGCCGACACTCTAAATCCAAAATGGAATTTTCCTGACATCAATCTCCCGAAAACAGTGAATGGTTGCAAAATCTATTCCAAGCTATGCAACCGTCACTCCTCAAAGACTTCCGTCGGTCCGGAAAGTCTACTACCTTCTATGGAGAACCAGAATCACTCTACATGGGGGTTGGAGACCTTTAGACGACACTCTCATGACTACCCAATTTCATCCACGGGATCTTGATGCAATCTAAGAGATTGGAGATTCTTGTCATTAAAGGATAAGGGGTAGCCCATTGGGGGGTGGTACAAGTCTCTACCACCCCAATCCATCACAACATGGGACAATTGGTTGATGCCTTTTTGAGCAAATTCTTTCCACCTTCCCAAAATCAACGAGCTAAGGAGAAATATTAAAGAGTTTAAGCAAGGGATCATGAGTCCTTAGCGAGGCATGGGCTAGATATAAAAACATGCTCCGAAAATGCCCGGATCACAACCTAAAGTTGAGCGAGCAAGTACTACGATTCCATGATGGAGTCCGATCGCGCATCCGAAATAGGCTCAATGCCGGCCCGGTGGTGATCTCCTTGGGCTCGATTGCCAAAGTGTGTGGGACCAGATTGATGAGTGCAATATTTATATTTAATTCCCTTTATATTTAGCATTTTATTGTGATTATACACCCATTTGAACTAACTTATCTTATTTTATGAATTGGGTAGGTTTTAAATTGAATTAATCATTTTCAACTCAAATTGGGCATTCGGCGCGACAATGGAATTACAATCCTATCTGGAGCTAAACACCTCTTGTGTTAGTGATTTTTATATGGTTAGAAATCAAATGAAATCTCCATATTAATATGAAGAATACTAAACCGAATTAGGATGGGATAGGGCTCAAATACACTCAAGAACTCACAGCTGTTTCTGTTGCGGGCTGGACTGCACCACTTTGGTAGAAAATTCATATCTGGCGGTACATGCATTGTATTTGGACAAAACCAGCTGAATTGGATAGCCAACATGCATATCTACAACTTTCTAAGAGGAGGCAAAGTCAAATTCGGACTGCAAATAGTCCAAATCAGTGTTCTAATTCCTGCATTAAAATCTGGCGGCTAGAGAAGGCAACTTCAAAATGATCTCTAAGAGAAGAAACTTCAAAATGATTTCTAAGAGAAGACAACTTCAAATTGATTTCAAAGAGAAGACAACTTAAAATTCTTATGAAGGAAGCCTATCTCTATAAATATAGCACATTCTTAGAGCTAGAAAAAAGAGAAGAGAGTTAAGAAAAATACTATATCAACTATTGTACTTTTATTAATAATAGTTAATTTTCTCTTTCGATTCAAGGTATTTCATTTAATTCATATGTTGTGAGACACGGAGCTTCATGACTATCTACGGTTGATTATCTTTTGTTTCTTATTTATGTTCATGGTTGTGTAGATGCTAATCTAAGATGCATATTAGTTTGATTATCTATTACAATCTATTGCTAACAAATCTTCATAATCCGTAATTGTTATGCTTGATTTGTGCTCGTAGCATTGAGTTTTCAAGATTGCGATCCCAGTTTTCATGATTACTCGAGGAAACATTAGTGTCAATTACATAGTTGGCGCTTGCTTAAACTATTGTTTATCCTTAGTCGCTTCTAATTCATTATGCTATTTTGACATGATTAGGATTGCTTAATACCGATTCAGTTGATAATAAGAATTTAAACCGGGTGCTGGGCTTTGGTTAATGATATAAGGAAGTCAATAAGGATCTAAAATAGCTGGTTATTTAGGTTCTTGGCTAAGTAATCGAATAATAGTATTTAGTGTCTATGATCGACTTGAATTAAGAACAATTATCCTTGAATCGATATTTTACGTTTATTGAAATTTCTATTTAGTTCCTGTCGTTTTTAGTCATTGAATTATCCAAACAACACCCCCCCCCATTGAATATTATTTTGATCAGCAACCATCTCTAGGGTTCGACCTGGACTCCGAGTACTACAAATCCTTGTGAAACAGTAATTTTATTTGGCACATTTCGACACGTACCAAAGATTGAGCAATTAGCCCGAGAAGATGAACTCTATCCCGATGATGAAGAAGTCACACCCACTAAAAAGATTGCTTGTGTTCAAGAGTTGGGCGAAGAAGTTGCTTTGGAAACAATGGTTGGCAATGTAAAATATGTTGGAAATGCTAATCGACCTCAATTGAACTTCCATGTGCCCGAAAATTTTCCAAGGAGGCCCAATCCGGCACAAAATGCCCATCCCGGCGTCTATCAAGCACTAAGGCCCCCATTCAACAATAACCAAGCTCAAAGACAAGGTAATCCTCATATACAAAGGCAAGTAAGACCTCTTACAACCGATGAGCGTCTCGATGAACAAATAAAGAAATCGGATTCAGCAATCAACGAACTCCGTACTATGATGAAGGATTTAATGATGGAGATGAAGGATATGAAACATAAATGGTCATTATCCTCCGCAATGAGCGGGAGAGCCCCGGAACTCTACCAAGTGACACGAAAAGAACCCGAAGGAGCAATGTCATGCCATTACCTTAAGAAGTGGCAAACATGTAGCAAATGATGCTGTTCGCACTTGCGCGCCCGAGCGCCCCGATTGCCACGCCTAGGCGCCGGAACCAACCCAGTGAACAAGTGCTTCGCACTTTCGCGCCCGCGCGCCCCGATGATCACGCCCGGCGCCAGAGTCAAGGCGCCTGGTGCCCGAATGTGGCGCCCAGGCGCTAACACATCACAACAGGAGAATTTATTTCGCACTAATGCGCCCGAGCGTCTGTCGAGTCCCGCCCAGGCCCGTCACACAGCGCACTGGCGCCGATTGCCGCGCCCAGCGCCACCTCCTGACCCTCCACCACGTGCCCTTCAACTCCAACGCGTCCTCCCATCGAGGTCCGTCTGCCATTTCCAAATGCACATAGAAAAAAAAAAGGAGATGGATCCAAGTTTCCTTCGGATCTTAGCAATTCTTCGTGAGGTTAGAATTAATATTCCTTTTATAGACGCAATTTTACAAATGCCAAATTACGTGAAATTTTTCAAGGATATTTTATCTAACAAACAAAAAGTGGAAGAAAACGAAACGGTGTGCCTACCGAGGAATGCTCCGCCGTATTGCTTAATAAATTACCAATGAAACTTGAAGACCCTGGGAGTCTCACTATTCCTTGCACGATTAGGCCATTATCCTTCGAAAAAGTTTTGTGTGACTCTGGAGCTAGCATCAACCTCCTCCCGTACTCTCTTTTCAAAAAGTTGGGCCTTGGTAATCCAAAGCCGACTTCAATGAGCCTCCAACTTGCCGATAGATCAATCAAGAGACCACGGGGAATAATCGAAGATGTAATCATTCAAGTCGACAAGTTCTACTTCCCGGTTGACTTTGTGGTCCTTGATATGGAGGAAGATGTTGAGGTACCCCTGATCCTAGGAAGACCATTCCTAGCCACTGGTAAGGCGGTAATTGATATTGCCAATGGTAAGCTAACCTTAAATGTGGGAGATGAAAAGGTCACCTTTGATGTTTTTAAAGTGCTTAAACACCCATGTGATCCTGACTCATGTTTACGCATCGATGTATTTGATATGTTGATTGATGAGACTTTTCAGGCACAAATGGTAGATGACCCATTGGAGACATGTCTTTCCAAATCTATGGATGTCGATTCAGCGAGTGAAGAACAATTGGAAACCATGTTTAGCGTAGAGAAGCCACCTCTTTACCACGTCATTGGAGCTGAAAAATTAGAAAGATCACTCTTGGCTCCTCCTCGCCCTTCTATCGAAGAGGCCCCTATCCTTGAGCTTAAACCATTACCATTACATTTGAAATATGTATTTTTAAATGATAATGAGACTCTACCTTTAATTGTCTCATCTTCTTTGACAGGAGAACAGGAGGAGCAACTCATGAGAGTTTTGAAGGCCAACAAGAAGGCTTTCGGGTGGAAAATTGCGGATATAAAAGGCATAAGTCCAACGGTGTGCATGCACAAAATACTCATGGAGGAGTCCGAAAAACCTACACGCCAACCACAAAGACGGTCAAATCCACAAATACAAGAGGTGGTAAAGAAAGAGGTTATAAAACTACTTGACGCAGGTATAATCTATCCTATCTCTGAGTGCATGGGTAAGCCCGACTCAAGTAGTACCCAAGAAGGGCGGAATAACTGTGATAGAAAATGCGAACAATGAATTAATCCCTACTCGAATGCTTACCGGGTGGCGTGTATGTATAGATTATCACAAGTTAAATGATGCCACTCGTAAGGACCATTTCCCCCTCCCATTCAATGACCAAATGCTTGAAAGGTTAGCCGGACATGATTTTTATTATTTTCTAGATGGGTATTCCGGCTATAACCAAATTGCTATAGCCCCCGAGGACCAAGAGAAAACAACTTTCACTTGTCCCTATGGCACGTTTGCTTATCGACGGATGCCGTTTGGATTATGCAATGCCCCGGCCACATTTCAACGATGTATGATGGCGATCTTTCATGACATGGTTGAAGAACTCCTTGAGATTTTTATGGATGATTTTTCTGTTTTTGGAACCTCGTTTAACACATGTCTTGATCATTTGGATCGTGTTCTAAAACGCTGTCAGGAAACAAATCTTGTTTTGAATTGGGAAAAATGTCATTTTATGGTCCGGGAAGGGATTGTGCTAGGCCACAAAATCTCTCAAAAAGGGATTGAAGTGGACCAAGCCAAGATTGAGGTTATAGAGAAGCTTCCCCCTCCTACCTCGGTGAAAGCCGTAAGGAGTTTTCTTGGTCATGCCGGCTTCTATAGGCGATTTATCAAAAAATTTTCAAAAATTGCAAAGCCGTTATCTAACTTGCTTGTCAAAGATGCACCTTTCAATTTTGACCCCCTTTGTTTACAGGCCTTTATGACTCTTAAGGAGCAATTAACATCCGCTCCCATCGTGGCACCTCCCGATTGGAGCTTGCCCTTCGAATTGATGTGTGATGCTAGTGACACCGCGGTGGGTGCGGTCCTTGGCCAAAGGAAGGATAAGGTATTTCAAACCATCTACTATGCTAGTAAGACTTTAAATGATGCACAAATGAAGTATGCAACCACGGAAAAAGAATTGCTAGCCATAGTATTTGCATTTGACAAGTTCCATGCTTATCTCATTTTGAATAAGGTAATTGTGTACACCGATCAATCCGCATTAAAATACTTGCTTGCCAAAAAGGATGCAAAACCTAGACTCATTAGGTGGATTTTACTTCTTCAAGAATTTGACGTAGAAATTAAGGATAAGAAAGGAGTAGAAAATGTTGTTGCCGACCACTTGTCTAGGATAGAGGCTCCTAACCCTGAGTGCATGTATGATAAACCTATTTGTGAGGAGTTTCCCGATGAGCAATTATATGCTATACTTCATAATGACGATCCTTGGTATGCCAATTATGCAAATCATCTTGTCACGGGAGTTCTCCCTCCAGGTATCACTTATCATCAAAAGAAGAAATTCCTATTTGATGTAAAGCGATATTTGTGGGATGGACCATATCTATTTAAGATTTGTGCAGATGGCCTCATTCGACGATGTATCCCCGAGGAGGAAATAGCATCAATTCTCACCCATTGTCATGATATGTCGGTAGGTGGTCACTTTGGACCTTCTAAAACAGTGGCTAAAGTGATTCAATCAGGTTTCTTTTGGCCTACTATTTCTAAAGATGCATTCTTGTATGTTCAATCTTGTGATAGGTGTCAACGAACAGGTAACATCTCTAAAAGACACGAAATGCCATTGAATAACATGCTTGAATGTGAACTATTTGATGTGTGGGGTATTGATTTTATGGGACCTTTCCCTAGTTCTTATTCTAATAAGTATATTCTTGTTGCAGTCGATTATGTCTCCAAATGGGTCGAAGCCGAGGCTTTACCAACTAACGATGCTCGGGTGGTTACTCGATTTTTAAGAAAAAGGATTTTCACTCGTTTTGGAACTCCTAGGGCAATCGTTAGTGACGGGGGCACCCATTTTTGCAACAAACAATTCGAGCACTTATTCAACAAGTACGGGGTATGGCATAAAATCTCAACCGCATATCATCCCCAAACGAGTGGTCAAGTGGAGGTGTCAAATCGGGAGATTAAACGCATTCTTGAAAAAAGGGTTAACGCATCTCGAAAAGATTGGTCCCTTAAACTAGATGACGCCTTGTGGGCATATAGAACCGCGTTTAAAACTCTGATTGGCATGTCCCCATATCGCCTTGTCTTTGGAAAAGCATGTCACTTGTCGGTTGAGCTCGAACATCGCGCTTTTTGGGCTGTTAAATTTCTAAATTTTGATTCCCAACTCGTAGGTACCAAGCGTTTACTCCAATTACACGAACTTGAGGAATGGCGCCATCAAGCGTATGAGAATGCCAAGCTTTACAAGGAGCGAACGAAAACTTGGCATGATAAGCATATTATTCCTCGGGAATTTCACGAAGGAGACAAAGTGTTACTATACAATTCTCGCCTTTGACTTTTTCCCGGGAAACTCAAGTCAAAATGGTCGGGACCGTTTGTTATATCTCGTGTTTATGCCTCCGGTGCTATTGAACTTATAACGGAAAATGGACGGACCTTCATGACAAACGCCCAAAGGTTAAAGCATTACATTGGAATTGACGGGTCAGGGGATAAAGTGACCATACCCCTCCGGGATCCTTAGCAACTCTTTGTCTCACGTCGAGCTACCGACTCTAAACTAGCGCTTCTTGGGAGGCAACCCAAGTTCCTTCTTTTCTCATATTTTTGTTTGGTTTGCTTTATTTTATTTTGATTACTCTTGCTTAATCTTTGTTAGTTGTGTTAATTTTAGTGTGAATTGTTATTTTTCCTTTTGTCTACAGGAAATGGAATGAAATTTGCAACACAGCAACATCCACGCCTAGGCGCCATGTCTCCCGCGCCCGGGCGCCTCTTTCTTCAGTACAGGAACTGCTTCGTATTTACACGCCCAGGCGTACGATATTACACGCTCCGGCGCCTAATCATAGGCGCCCAGGCGCCAAAATCCTACGCCGGGGCGCCACGAGAGCTATTTTTGTCCAATTCCTTTCGCATTCCCGCCCCCCAGCGTGCCCCATATCGCGCCTTGGTGCCAAACCCGCGACGCCCAGGCGTCACCCCTTACACGCCCAGGCGCGGCGTGACTCTAAAGTGTCCATTGGATTCGTATTGAGGCGCCTGGGCGCCGATATACGTGCGCCCGGGCACCGCGCAGGTATATACTAAACATTGGCTAAAAAATTAGATCTGTTTTCTCCAATCTCTCTCTCTTCCGTTTGCCGAGCACCACCCATCAAATCTCCACCTTAAAGCCACCATTGGACCTGCCCGAACCACCGTCTTCCACCACTCGCCGTCGGATTTGCCGTCGTAAGCAACAATTTCTGTTTTCTCTCGGTCAAAAGGTGAGTGAATAGCTTTGCTCTTGCTCGTTTCCGATTATTCAATTTGTGTAAGGCTATCTTTCATCAGTGTTTTCATTTCTGTGCCTGAAATCGTTGCTTAATCTTGGTGAATATACAATTGTGGGGAAATATTCGGGATTTACAGATTTGTGCGGATTGTTTGTGCGCAATTTCAGTTTTGAAATACAGAGTCGTCAGGCTGTGTAAATTACAGATTTGAATTTACATTTGTGACTATAGTTCCGTTTTGGTGTGGAAATTAGTTTTACATTTCAAGTGTTGGGGTGATTTCTGGTCGATTGTTGTGTGGGTTGCTGTTTTCGGGGGTATAGTCGAGAACTTGGTAAATCGATTAAACGTCGTTACTCTGCCAAAAATTTCTACAAAAAAAAAAAAAAAGCCGAAGCACACTTCCAAACAAACCAAAGGAAAAAAGAAGGTGGGGGAAGGGTCATCTAACGACCCCGAACTGCCCATTGATTCGACTATTCCGACCCTTGACCCTCGATTCTCTGATCCGGAGGTCCAAATAATCTGTCAATGCCTCCACCATAGAAATATCATTAAGGAGAAGTACTTAGTTACACAGGGACAACCTTCGGTGCGGGAATTGGTTGAGTTTCATCACTTGCAATATTTTTGTCGTAAGCCCGAGATTATTTGGGTCCCTTTGGTTCAGGAATTCTTTGGTGCGGGGGCATTTCATGAACTTACAGCCTCGAGATATAGTGAGCCTGAGAACACGGTTCGCCCTACCAAGGTGTCATATGATGTCGGAAAGATTCGGGAGATTATAGGTATTCCTAAGCCTCAACAGTGTGAATACACTATTCTTTATCACGGGGGACACCTACAAATCGATATGGACGAGTTAATGAGGGTTATTGCAAAGGAAGGTGAGATTTGGCCATCGGGTCAAGCCCATCTCCCCCGTCGAGCTTTACTTCCGGAGGCCACCTTTTGGCTTGAATTTTTACGGTTCAATCTCATTCCTAGCACTAATAAGTCAGAAGCTAATAAACAAAGGGCCGCTCTCATTTTTTCTATCATGACTCGCAAAACTATTGACTTCTCCAAATTGATCTTTGATTCTTTATTAGACCAGTTGAAGAAGTTCAAAAACGAGTTTGCTTGGGTGGTTGCTCAGAAGACACAACAGAGGATGGGAGTAGAGTCGACAAAGAAGAATCCTCTGATTTTTCCCTCCCGTATCACTGCTCTCTGTCACAAGCATAGAATTCAAGTTTTTCCTCTAGAGCGACCTGAGCCACCCGGTTCATCCATCACTATGCTTGCCGCTACTCCACACGCTCCCCCTCCTCCTAAGCGTTCTCGTCCACCTTCATCTGCTCATAGTATAGAATCAAGCCACACTACATCATTTGATATGGATGCCCTTCGGCAGCTATTGAGGACAGATATGCATACCATGATGAATGAGGGTTGTTCTTACGTTAGACAGTTATTTATGGAGCAGGATGCATTTATGGGCCGGGGACCTTTCGACTACTCTTCGCCGCCTATTTTTTCGCATTCTTATACACCTCCGCAAGATGATATGCCCGGTGTAGGTGCAGGTGCTTTAGTTGTTCGGGTTGATTCTCCTGAGCATGTCGATGGCTCCGATGATTTGCTTGACGATGACCATATTTTAGGAGATGATGAGCCTGTTGAAGGTGGTGGGGATCATGATGATGTGGACGCCATGTTTGACGATTAGTCACGTGTTATTTTCATTTCCTGAATTTTTATCTTAGATGTTTATTTGTGGTCTGTTTTTGAATTTTGATTAACCTTTGTCATTTTGGAATTATGTTTTTTTTTATTATTGTTGGATTTTTTTTTGTTTTTTTTTGTGTTTTTGGAAAATATGCTATGCTTAACCGGATCATATGGATAGCACATGTTGATTTTGTAGTAGGATTCTCTTTCAACTAAGTCGCGGTTGCTAAACTTGGGACAGAATATCCTCAAGAGAACTCGAGTTTGCTTTTCAGCACCCCTTATGGTGAAGTGTTCTCTTACCTAAATTTTTCTCCAACATTGGGGACAATGTTTGTTTTAAGTTGGGGGGGGGGGGTATATTTGATCTATAATTGTCATGTCCATTCATGATCTATATATTTCTGTCTAAGTTTGGGGGTGTTTAGAAGAGTACTTATTTTGAACTTTGATGGTGCAATCCTAATTTTTAGCTTAATTTTAGGGAAAGTTTGTTTGATATCATGTTTATATGCTTCTTTGTTGAGAAAATCAAGCATGAAAAATTTTTAGTCCTTCCAATTGATGCATTGAAATTGATTGACTTGGAAAAATGGCATGAATTCTTGAAATAATTTGAATTTAATGGAATATATATCTTTGAAATTGCTCGTGGAGACCTTAGACTAGAATTGATTCTTTAGATGATTCACAATGCACTTAAATCGAAGGTAGAGGAGTTGAGAGGATAACCATCTTGAGACACTTAAGGAATTATTCCCAGAAATATTAACTTAGATTTCTCATAAAGTTATAAGTTGAGTAGTAATTTTATATGCTAACAATGAATTGAAAAGGTTGAATTTTGGTATGACCAAAAGTGGTCAGGCTAATACGTACCGGAGGTGAAACGTTTCATGCCTATATACTGTACTATTATGCTAATTTGAGCTTTGCTCAAGCCAAAAGAAGTGAATTGTTTAAAAGATCTAGTTTTATTTCGTGGCCTTTGACACTCGAGTGATTAAATCCTTAGGTGTGTCTCTACACTTAATGCCCCAAAACTATCTAGTTTGGGAGTCATTGGTCTAAAGCTTGCTACATGGGTGTCATAGAAAGCCTAATGGAATAAAACATTGCACATGATCTAGCCTTAATGAAGTTTAATTGAAATTTCATATGAATTGAATGTTGAATATTTGATAATGAAATTTAAATGGCTATGAGATTTTTTTTCTTGTGCCTTGTGTTTAATCAAAAGTTGATAGATATGGGATTAATGTCCAAAATTTGGTAAGGATGCCTCTCGACTATAATACCCTAGATTTATTTTTCACCACATCCTAGGGAGTCGTTTCAAGTATTGGTGTCACATGAGCAAAAGTAGTTGATATGTATATATATATTTGTGAACTTTAAAAAGTTGCTTTTATGCCATTCATTCTTGTTAATCATATTGAGATGTGTTGATTTAGTTGGGATTGAAAATTTGTTAGATTTTGTGGGTATATCGTATGCAAACCCTCACGAGACTATAACTCGTCCTTTGAGGTAACTCAAAGGTTTAAAGGCTTGTTGCACCCGCTAAGGGCAATCGTTTACTCCACGAAAGTGAGTTAGTTAGTTGTTTTGTTTTCTCCCATTGAATGATGTTGATCTTGCCATATAGCTCTTATTGCTCGAGGTCGAGCAATTGATAAGTTTGGGGGTGTTGATAAGAGGTGTTTTTACGTGTTTTTAAGACCGTAATTCTTATGATTTGGATTCACTTATTGCTTAAATCATGTCACATTTGCATTTAATAAGTGTGTTAAGTGAATACAGGTAATAAATGAGAATACATGAAGAAAAGGGAAGAAAAACGATGCACAAAACAAGTTCAAACATGTTTTTCAACACTTAGGCGGTTTATGCATCTCCTACCACATTCGAGCGATAATTCTCTACATTTAGAGACCAAATTGGACAACGTTTGCTTCTACAAAGTTGTAGATCTATGTCTTAGCTTCAAATGGGAACTTGAATCATCCAAGTCGGAGGTCTATAGAGAAAATTGTGAAGGAAATAAGATTGCTGCGCTGAACAGAGAAATACATGCGCCAAGACACGCCCCAGCGCCCTCCGAGTCACGCCTAGGCGTGGGAAATCCGAATCTTAACTCCTTTTCTGCCAAAAATCCAGCTCTTTATGATGGGAAGGAATCACTTTTAGTCATAATTCAGCACATGTGTTGAGGGGATGTCATAAGTGTGTTTCTTGGTAGATCTACTTTATGGAATTTTATACTACACACTTTAGAGTAATGGAGGACACAAGAGAGGAACAACAGATGGGAGGGAGGGGAATCTACACCTATAAAGCTAATCATCTCTTGCATTCATTCAAAAAAAAATAGGAGGAAATAGGGGAGGAAGTGACCGATCCATGGAAGAGAAAGGAGAGGGAGAAGGATTCTTGGATTCATTATCATCATTGGAGAAAGAGTATTCACTTGGAGTTCTATCATCATTTAATTAGAGGGAGTTTTTATAGCTTTTCATTTCAATTATGTCTATGAACATGTGTATTAATTCATTTATATTTTTCATATTATCCATTATGAACTAAATTCATAAAACTAGGGCCATGTAAGGCCAAATTGTGATATATGCTTATAATAGATGATTGTTGAGGTTGTTCTTATATTGTTATGTGATGTGAATTTGTGTTTTTGCCTATCTTGCATATACTTGATCACTATATGTTAGAATCTTATGCCTAGGTTAATATTTCGGGAGAAAATTGACTTAGGGTGCAAGAAATTCACATCATGACCCGTAACTAATGAGGCCCTAGACATAGGTAAAGATTCCCGGGTGAAGTTGTTCGATTCAAATCGAGTGAACTCTAGTACGTTAATGCATGTTTAGTGGTTAGATTTCTAGATAGGAATATTTGGTAAATCATGATCTAAGCATAGGAGTTTATACGCGAGACATCGGTTATTCTCTACCCTCGGAGTTCTCACCATAACAATATAAGCGTAATCCTTCAACTAGAATCTTTATAAGTATAATTGATCAATTGGAACCTAGCATGTGCCTTAGTCTCCCTTTATACTTTGTGTAAAATCAATTGTGTAATCTTGTTCTTATTGTATGCATTTTACCTATAATTTACTTTAATTATATTTGTTCTTTTTTCGTTAAAATCATAAACTAAAATTCAAGTCTCCGTGGTTCGACAACCCGGACTTTTAGTCCACTTATTACTACACACGACTAGTACACTTGCTACAATAGCACGTTAGCTTTTAGCGTGTTAGCGCATAATAAATTAATGTGCAAAGTGAGACCTTATTTTTCCAAAAATTCTCCCACATTAAAATACTAAGTAAGTAGGGGATATTGGATATCCTGGCTCTCCATCAAACTTGGAAAAGATGGGATTATGAGTTATGCATGGCGTCATCCCGACTAATGGGGGTTATGCATTAATTCATAATCCATATCTCTTCAAGTGCATTTGATGCCATCGGTCGAGGCAAATCTTATCCCATACACCGTTACAGGTTGCAAGATAAGATTCAACTATTAGATCTATAGGAGTTGATGGGAAAGTACTTAGATGGATCACCACTAATATTTCGTTACAGGCTGAGGTTGAGTGATCCATGAGCCAAAGGTAGATTGAATCGTCAGTAAGACTGGTTGACATGGCATGTCACTTCAAAAGTTCCAATGAGCCATACATCGTTACAGATTGCAACTCATTGAAATTTTTGAAGAACTCAATCACTCACTATGAAATCTTTCCAACGAGATTTCCGTTCATTGCAGTGGGAGTGCAATGGTTCGAAAAATGTAGTGGGAGGCAAGTCAAAATTAAAGTCCTAATTTTTACTTGGGTACAACATAATTATCTAATTGAATCTTGGTTAATTTTCTGCAGTAATTTTATCTCTCTCAAAATGGTTAATAACCCTCTATCCATACTGCTTGAGAAAAATGTCCTCACTGGACCAAACTACGGTGACTGGGTCAAGAGGCTAAGAGCTGGTCTCAGAAAGAAATCACTTGAGCATGTTTTAGAACAAGATGGTCCAACTTTCCCTGGGCTGAAAATGGAACATCTGTTCTCAAAATTAACAAGAAATGGAATTCTGATGCTCAAAAGGTCACCAGTTACAAGTTGAAGTCAATGAGCAAGGAATTGAGATATATTCATTTGGATATGGAGAATCCCAAATCCATCATGCTTCATTTGGAGGAAATGTTCGGGGAACATGGAAAATCAATTTAGTATTATTTATCGAAAGAACTTTTCCAAGCAAGAATGGGAGAAAATGATGAAGTAGCAAATCTTGTTATGAACATGATATCCATGATTGGAAGACTCCAGACTCTGGGAAGTTTCATGGATTTTCATCTACAAGTAAACCTTATTCTTCAATTTCTTCCCAAGTCCTTTTCTGCTTTTGTCACTGACTTTGAAGTTGATGACCTGGGAGGTTCCTTAATGGATCTTAAAGACAGACTTGTTTACATACAAGCTCTCATGAGGAGGGAATTAGAAAATGATTTACCTCTAAATGGACTGCTCGGCATTATTTCTGGTAACCATAGAAGGAGAAAGAAGCGCCCAAGGATTGCAACAACATGTATTCACTGCCAAGAGGTGGACAACTGGAAAAATGATTGCCCTAAGCTGAAAGCAAAAATTACTTCAGGTATAGAACTTAATGCTTTAGAAACAAATTGTTCTGTTACCATATTTTCAACTTCCTGGATTCTAGACTTTGGGGCTAGTGCTCACATATGTGTTATGAACCAGGAGCTGGAAAGAAGTAAGAAGCTAGAGCATGGTGAAGTGATGATCAATGTGTTAGGTATATGCCTTAGATGCCAATGAGGACAAATAGTTAGATTAGGGTATCTTAGTATGTTGTACAAACTATAAAAATGATATTAATAAAAGCATCTGTATTTTGTTCATATAAATCTTTATGGCATCTAAATAAGTATTGAACATATAGTCCATGTGAATAAAGGTTTGACTCTTTGCCCTTTATGGAATAAAGACGTGGCATGGGAAGAGTCTTACACCTTATCACTTAAAAGAGTTCGCAAGTCAAAGAATCTTAATTGGGCATTAAGATTTGACTTGTATGACACATGCTCTGATGATGAGTGCCAGTCAAACACTATAGGGATAGTGGGAGCAAGTATCATAGATATGTCAATGGAATTGACATATTCTAACACGGCTCGTAGTAATCCGATCACATGGGTATTTACTCAGTGACTGTCAATGATTGGATTACTGATCGTAATAGTATGCGTGAGCCTTAGACTTGAGGGTTCATGATCAATGTGCTTGTATTATTGGATCTGTTACCAGAGTAGTTAGGCTCATATCACCCGTCGGTGGGGTCGACCTCGAAGTGCGATATCAATGAGACAAGTAGAGGTTGATCAGTGATCGCCAAGATGGGATTCACTGTTTCGATAGTAAATGAGAAAATATCCCGTGCGATTATAGGCTAATGAAATTATAAGTCTTTGGCCAAAGCATAACAACTAACTCATGTGGGACATTGAGGGTAGTTTAGTAATTTCATTATGCTATAATCTAATGCACAGTATCAAGTTTAGTAAGTTTGACATTTTCCATGACTCTCACTTGATCGGGATACGTCAGTGAAGGACTTATACTCATACGACATTTATGATCAAGAGGTTCGTAAAATGATTCGTTCATTTCGTACTCAATTGGGTTACGATGTGAGTCCACGGGACTGGCTAGGTGACACTCACATCCTTAGGTAATTCCTCCCTTTGCCAATTGAGACGAACCCAAAGAGTCGCGCTATAAGAAACGAGCGGGATGTATCTTTTTGTGTAAATCTTTTAGAAAGAATTAAATGGACTGATTGATTTAATTAGATTAAATCAATTAATTAAATATTTAATTTAATTGGATTAAATTAAATTATTTGATTAGTACATTAATTAATTGGAATTAATTAATAGTATATATTATGTTTAAATTGGATTTAAATTTAAATATATACAGATGGGCTAGAAATTAGACAAGCAAATTAAAAGCCCACCCAGTCCAAGGCAACCCTAGGAGGGTCGGCCACTTAGGGCTTTTTGGAGTAGCCTCCAACTTGTTCAACAAGTTAGTTAAGTTTAAAAGGACTCCTATAGTGGAACAAACCCTAAGTAACACGATAACATTACACAACACAAAAAGAAAATAACTCTCTCCCCTCTCTCCTCTCTAGCCGTCCACTACTGCAAAGAAGGAGAAGTCTCGGGATCATTGGAAGGCTCATTTCGAGTGAAGCTTTAGAGACAGGAGCCCTTGGAGGATTGCTGTTCTGCAGAATCAATAAACGAATTAAAAGGATATGTTTATTCGTTCTAAATTTCGCGGAGCCCATGAAAAATCATCAGATCTATTTTTTGTGATCTACCGGTAGGAATCCTCGAATCTTCCGCTGCAATTCTCTGTTTTCCTGTACGGGATTCCTAACACAATGTTGGCAGCGGTCATAGTGTAGCAGCCTCACACATTGGCAACACTTCCCTTAGTTAATCATCTGGACATTTATTATATTTAGACAATTGCCTTGTTTTGCCCAACGGGCTTAAGAATATTGTTTCAATTCCTGTTTTAGTCAGGAAAGGTTATTTATTTTCCTTTATGAACAATTCTTGTGACATTTATTTTAGAAATGAATGTGTTGGCAATGCATCTTTAATAAATGGTTTATATTATATTAATGTCCAAAATGATTGTAATGTTAATGCTGTAACAAGAAAACGCAGAATGTATGACACAAACTTGAGACAGCTATGGCACTTGAGACTAGGTCATGTCGGGGACTAAAGACTTCACGAGTTAGAAAAGGATGGAGTCATAGACTCGTTAGGATTAGATCCCTGTCCCACTTGTGAGTCTTGTATCCAAGGCAAAATGACCAAGTCCCCCTTCACAGGGAATTTTGAAAGAGCCACAAAAGTCTTAGGTCTAGTTCATACTGATGTGTGCGGACCATTTGGAAATATGGCCCACGGTGGTTTTTAGTACTTCATCACATTTACCAATGACCGTTCTAGGTATGACTACGTGTATTTAATGAAGTACAAGTCTGAATCATTGGAGAAATTCATTGAATTCAAGACTTTAGTCGAAAACCAAACCGGGCATCATATCAAGACACTTTGGTCTGACCGCGGTGGTGAGTATATGAATGCGTAGTTTGACCAGTTCCTTCGGGAACATGGCATGCTGTTATAGCTTACTCCTCCAGCAACTCCACAATTAAATGGCATAGCAGAACGAAGGAATCAAACACTGTTGGACATGGTTCGATCCATGCTCAGCTACACAGATTTGCCCATTTCATTGTGGGGACACACGCTGCTTACAGCAACTCACATTCTGAATAGATGTCCCTCCAAATCTGTTCCTAGAATACCGTATCAGATATGGAGTGGAAGGAAGCCTAATCTGAAACACATAAGAATATGGGGTTGCCCAGCTTACGTGAAAAAGACCAAGGCAGAGAAATTGGAGGCTAGGTCCATAAAAGGGTGATTCGTTGGATATCCCGAGGATTCTATGGGATACCTTTTCTACCTTCCCGATGATCAGAGAATCATTGTTGCCTTACAGACAATCTTTCTCGAAGAAGAATTCATTCGAAAAGGAGGAGTTGGTAGAAGTATTGTTCTACAAGAACAAAATGAATCCCCTGTGGAAGACACTGTTCAAGAGACCCAACCAGACCCAGAAATGACATAACCATCAGTGCGCAGGTCTACTAAAGTATCTCACCAGACCCAGAAATGACATAACCATCAGTGCGCAGGTCTACTAAAGTATCTCAACCACCTGCGAGATATGGTTCTCTGCTACAAGGAGGGCATAATTTGTATGCAGTAGCAGAAAGAAACCATGGAGATGATCCCTCTAGTTATGACTAGGCAATGATGGATATGGATTCTGCAAAATAGCATGAAGCTATGAAAGTGGAAATGGATTCGAAGTATTCGAACCAAGTCTGGAATCTAGTAGATCCTCCCAAAGGTATTGTACCTATTGGATGAAAATGGATCTATAAGAGAAAGATAGGTCCGGATGGCAAGGTGGATACCTATAAGGCCAGGCTAGTGGTGAAAGGGTATAGTCATAAGGAGGGCATTGACTATGAGGAAACCTTTTCACCAGTAGCTATGATCAAATCCATTAGAATTCTACTTTCAATAGCTGCATACCTGGATTATGAGATCTGGTAAATGGATGTGAAAAACCGCCTTCCTAAATGGATTCCTCGAGGAGGATATCTATATGGAGCAGCCCAAAGGTTTTCTATCCAATGCCGATTCTCATAAGGTCTGCAAGTTAAATAGGTCCATTTATGGACTGAAGCAGGCCTCTCGCAGTTGGAACCTTCGTTTTGATGAAGAAGTACGAAACAACGGCTTTATCAAAAATGAGGATGAACCATGTGTCTATAAAAAGGTCAGTGGGAGCAAGATATCATTCCTGGTACTATACGTGGACGACATTCTACTTATAGGGAATGATACAAGTTTGCTAACTTCGGTTAAGACATAGCTTTCAAGCACATTCTCCATGAAAGACTTAGGAGAAGCCACCTATGTCCTAGGAATTTGAATCTACAGGGATAGATCGAATAAGACAATAGGTCTCTCCTAAGCCCTCTACTTAGAAAAGGTCCTGAAGCGATTTTGGATGGAAAATTCTAAAAGAGGTCTTTTGCCTATGAGACATGGAGTTCATCTCTCCAAAAAGATGAGTCCTCAAAGTGAGGAAGATCAAAGAGAAATGAATAGCATCGCTTATGCATCAGCAGTGGGAAGTCTCATGTACGCTATCTTATGCATGAGACCAGATCTTGCATACGTTGTGAGCGTAGTAAGTAGGTTTCAAGCTAACCTAGGCAATGAACATTGGATGACCGTGAAATCAATCTTAAAGTACTTAAGAAGAACTAAAGATATGATCCTCACATATGGCAATGGAGAAATGAAAGTGGATAGTTATACTGATTTAGATTTCCAATCTGACATCGTTGACCGAAAATCCACTTCTGGGTTCATATTCACTTTGAACGGTAGAGCAGTGTCTTGGAAAAGTTCCAAGCAAAGCACAACTACCGATTCGACCACCAAAGCTGAATATGTGGTAGCCTCGGAGGCAGCCAAGGAGGCTGTTTGGATAAAGAAGTTCATTTCTGAACTTCAAGTTGTTCCTAGCATGGAGCTTTCGTTGCCACTATGGTGTGACAACAACGGAGCCATCGCGCAAGCAAAGGAACCAAGGTCTCACAACAAACCCAATCACATAGAGAGGAGATATCACATAATTCAAGAAATCATTGGAAGAGGCGACATCGCCGTGCAGAAAATAGTCTCAGCGGATAACGTAGCTGACCCACTCACTATGCCATTAGCGCAGGCGGTGCTAAAGCAACATCTTGAGAAGATGGGTATAAGATACCAAAGCGATTGACATTAAGTGCAAGTGGGAGATTGTTAGGTATATGCCCTAGATGCCAATGAGGACAAATAGTTAGATTAGGGTATCTCATTATGTTGTACAAACTATTAAAATGATATGAATAAAGACATCTGTATTTTGTTCATATAAATATTTATGGCATCTAAATAAGTATTGAACATATAGTCCATGTGAATAAAGGTTTGACTCTTTGCCCTTTATCACTTAAAAGGGTTCGCAAGTCAAAGAATCTTAATTGGGCATTAAGATTCGACTTGTATGACACATGCTCTGACGATGAGTGCCAGTCGAACACTATAGGGATAGTGGGAGCAAGTATCATAGATATGTCAATGGAATTGTTAGGAATTTCATGTTAGATGTTTTGATGATGACAATTAGGATCCCATGTTAGACCCCAAGAAATGTAAAGTATAAAAGCTTTCGTAGAACAAATGTATAAGCGCCTGAAAGCTCGTGTTTTTATACTAGGCTTGTATTTTTTTATCTTTATAGATTTTAGACTAAGAATGTGATACTAAATCACTAGAAGAATTCTGTGTGAGTCTACCAAGTGATGAAGTTGAAGATCAAGCGTCTGAAGGAACAGTAAAGATAAAGATTAGTCTCAAGCGTCCGTCAAACGCTAAAAGACTATCCCAGGTTACGAACTCAGCGCTCAAGATTTGTTATGGACCTTAGACCAAGTGCTTAACACTAAGTCAATGATAAAATTCTGAGTGAGTCTATCAAAGATAAAGTGAAAGGTCAAGCGTCTAAAAATCGGGCAAAGATTGTGACCTTTCTCAAGCGTCTGATTAACAAAGAAGGCTACTTTCAAAAAGCCTAAACTCCAAAGGCTCAAGCGTCTAGTTCTCCAAGCGTAACCTGAAGATTCAAATCCAAGTTATCAAAGATGCATGAATCAACGAAAATTATTCCCAAACGGAAATAAGACAAGATGCATCAAAAGTCGGATAAGTGCTATTAAAATATAAGCACTACAACTTATGGGCAAGCCATATCTTTGACCGAGACTGTCAGATTTATGAAACCAAGACCATGCCTAACCAATTAAATATACCCAAAGTTAGGATTGTCAGAACTCATGGAATGTTTAGGGAAACGAGATTCCAACCGTGTCCAACGGACAAAATCTCAAAACAATCTATAAATAACCTTTTCAGCAAAAGTGACAAAGTGTAACACATATAGATAAACATCTGGACGTAAAAAAAAAAAAAAAAAAGGGGTCCAAAAACTTTGCTGAATTTATGTGAGAGAAAAAGCTTATAAACTCCAGAGCCGAAATCCTTTAAGCTTCTCAAATACATTCCTAGACAGTCACCCATATTTCAAACCTCTTTTCAAGAAGAACCTACACTACTATTGAGATATCTCCAAGTTGTTTGAACTTTCCAAAAACAAACAAATCCGTGACCAAAAACATCAACACCTTTCATCTGAGTGAGAAAGCTTGTTGACTTACAAGCAATATTTTTGTGTAAAAGAAGCTTGTGGAAGAAGATCTCTATTGGAGTTGAAATCTGTGTGACCAAGGAGTTCCGAAATCAAGCGTAACTTGCACCATTTTTGAGTGAAAGAAGCAAGGGGATAGAAGGTCTTTAGTGGAGCTGAAATCTGTGTGACCAAGGAGTTCCGAGATCATATCCAATCTCCCTCTATTTTGTAGAAGCCTCTGTGTGACTCTTCGATAATCATCATAGTGGAAAACCTCCCTGATAAAAGGAGAAGAAGGACGTAGCTGGGATTACATCACACAGTGAACCTTACAAATATCTTGTGTCATTTACTGCTTTAATTATTTACTGTTTTATTGCTTTACTATTCATATTGCATATACTTTGATAAAGTTTTAAAACAACTAAACGACTACTTTTGATTAACAAATCGAACGCTAAGCTATAAAATACTTCCGCTGTGCTAACCCTGATTTAGTGACTAAACTCTGCCCTACTTTGGTAAGCGTTGAAATCACCAAGTCTAAGTTAACTTTTCCCAAACGCCTGAAACTAGCGCTTAAGTCATTATCTCTCAAGCGCCGCACCCAGCGCTCAAAGCTTTCCGAGAGTTCAAATACTTCAAAGTGATACGAATTTTTAGAAACCCAAAAAGACTTCAGGGTCTATTCAACCCCCCTTTCTAGACCCTTAACATATACTACTTGGGACCAACAGGAATTGACATATTCGAACACGGCTCGTAGTAATCTGATCACATGGGTATTTACTCAGTGACTGTCAATGATTAGATTACTGATTGTAATAGTATGCATGAGCCTTAGACCTGAGGGTTCATTATCAATGTGCTTGTATTATTGGATCTGTTACCAGAGTAGTTAGGTCCATATCACACGTCGGTGGGGTCGACCTCGAAGTGCGATATCAATGAGACAAGTAGCAGTTGATCAGTGATCGCCAAGATGGGATTCACTGTCTCGATAGTAAACGAGAAAGTATCCTGTGCGATTATAGGCTAATGAAATTATAAGTCTTTGGCCAAAGCATAACAACTAACTTATGTGGGACATTGAGGGTAGTTTGGTAATTTCATTATGCTATAATCTAATGCACAGTATCAAGTTTAGTGAGTTTGACATTTTCCATGACTCTCACTTGATCGAGATACGTCAGTGAATGGCTTATACTCATACGACATTTATGATCAAGAGGTTCGTCAAACGATTCGTTCATTTCGTACTCAATTGGGTTACGATGTGAGTCCACGGCACTGGCTAGGTGACACTCACATCCATAAGTAATTACTCCCTTTGCCAATTGAGACGAACCTAAAGAGTCGCGGTATAAGAAACGAGTGGGATGTATCTTTTTGTGTAAATCTTTTAGAAAGAATTAAATGGACTGATTGATTTAATTAGATTAAATCAACTAGTTAAATATTTAATTCAATTGGATTAAATTAAATTATTTGATCAGTATATTAATTAATTGGAATTAATTAATAGTATATATTATATTTAAATTTAAATATATACAGATGGGCTAGAAATTAGACAAGCCAATTAAAAGCCCACCCAGTCCAAGGAAGCCCTAGGAGGGGCGGCCACTTAGGGTTTTGAAGTAGCCTCCAACTTGTGCCACAAGCTAGTTGAGTTTAAATTGGACTCCTACAGTGAAATAAACCCTAAGAAAGTAACAAGATAACACTACATAACACAAAAAGAAAAAAACTCTCTCCCCTCTCTCCTCTCTAGCCGTCCACTATTGTAAAGAAGGAGGAGTCTCGGGATCTTTGGAAGGCTCATCTCGCATGAAGCTTTAGAGACAGGAGCCCTTGGAGGATTGTTGTTATGCAGAATCAATAAACGAATCAAAAGGGTATGTTTATTCGTTCTAAATTTCGCGAAACCAATGAAAAATCATCAGATCTATTTTTGTGATCTACCGGTTGGAATCCTCGAATTTTTCGCTGCAATTCTCTGTTTTCCTGTTCGGGATTCCTAACACTATGAATATTGTTGGTCCCAAGTGGCATACAAAGGGGTCTACAAGGGGGGAGGGGGATTGAATAGACCCTGAACTCTTTTTACGACTTCAAAAAATTTCGTATTAAAATTCTGTTGGACGGTTGAGAAGTAGGCGCTTGACTGAGCGTCTATCGAAGACTGTTTTTAAAACGTTAACTTAGACTTCAAGATTTGAATACAATAACCAAATAGGTTTAAGTGTTCACTTCTTTGATCAGTGTCAGCACGACAGAATGATTTTAGAGTCTTCTCTTTTGAAAGCTTTAGCGTCACTGAAGGTATTTTTATTGCTTAGCATTCAATTGAGTTCTACTTAATAGATTTATGCAATAATATGACAAATAAGGAAATTGACTGTAAAGTATGAAACACAATATTTGTAAGGTTCGTTGGGTGGTGTAATCCCAACTACGTCCTTCTTCTCCTTGAACACTTGGAGGCAATTCACTAAAATGATTCTCAAAGAATCACACAGAATTATGTTAGACCCCAAAATATGTAAGTTTGATTATAGTAGAAATCATGTATAAGCTTTGAAGTGTTAGATTTGTAATTGGCTTTATAGGCTTCGTTTTGTTTTATTCTAGATTGTTAGGCTAAGTAGTCTTAGGCTGAGCGTCTGATGAATTCTGAGTGAGCTTATCAGTAGTTAAGTTTGAAGACTCAAGCGCCTGGAGTCTGAATGAAGATAAAGTTTCCAAGCGTCCAAATAACCAGCTATATCAAGCGTTACCTTATAGGGTAGAAGCAATCCAAGGATGGATAAGCGTCTATCAATGATGGATTTCACCTGAATTTATTTCCAAGCCAGAAAGAGTTTAATGCAATTATTCTCAGTGCATTAAATACCAACGGGTATTTAATTCAAATGCATTGAATGCTGATAGGAGCATTAAATGTGATAAGCACTTCCAGACGTACGGAGAAGCCACCCTATTGGACTGTCAACTTTTCACAGACTGCAGCACCAACTTTTGTGCAACAAATTTTCAGGAAAAAGGACAAAAGTGGTTCACTCGCGGAAGTGAGAGACACACGCCTGTGCATGTGTCAAACGTACACTTTTTCCAAGAATGCCTATAAATAGGACTTCAACAACAAGCCAAAAACAACGATCAATTCCAAGCCAAATTGTTGTTGCATTGAAGTCTCATTCCTTAAACTCTCAGAAAAGTCAGAATATTCAAGCAAACATTCTCCTTGCTTTTCTTCAATTCCTGAGACAGTCAACCAATATCTCAAACATTCTTTTTGAAGAAACCCACATTAGTATTGAGATATTCTCAAATTGTTTGAACGTCATCAAAATCAAACAAACCGTTTAGAAAAACCCCATCCAAGTCTCGCGATTTGTGTGAAGTCGAAGTTGGATACTTGCATTATTTCTGGGTGAAAGAAGTAAGGGGATTGAAGTGATTTGGAGCAGAAATCTGTGTGATCAAGGAGCTCAAGTCATCAACATCCATCTCTCCCTAATTTGTAGAAGATTCTGTGTGATTCTTTGAGAATCATTTTAGTGGATTGCCTCCAAGTGTTCGAGGAGAAGAAGGACGTAGTTCGGATTACACCACCCAACGAACCTTACAAATATCGTGCTCTTTACTTACAGTCATTCTTCATATTATTATATCTTTGTATAAATCTATTAAGTAAAACTCAAGTGAACGCTAAGCAACTAAAACACTTTCTTGTGACGCTAAAGCTTTCAAAAGAGAAGACTCTAAAATTATTCCGCTGTGCTAACACTGATTAAAGAACTGAACGCTTAAATCTGTTTGGTTAAAGTATTCAAATCTTAAAGTCTAAGTTAACTTTCTAAAATAGTCTTCATCAGACGCTTAGCCTAAGCGTCTATATTTAAAGTAAATGCTTAGTCGAACGTCTACATTTCAAGCGTCCAAAACATTTTAATACGAATCTTTTTGAAGTCGAAAAAGACTTCAGGTTCTATTCAACTTCTCCCTTCTAGACCCTTTCGTATGCCACTTGGGACCAACAAGTTGTATCAGAGCGGTTAAAGTTGAAATTTTGAAGTTTCCAAGCGTAACAGCTTGTTTACATCTCTTTTCAAATTTAGTTGGTTTTAACTTATCTTTCATGGCATTTTCTAAACTTCCTAAGTTGACCGAGTCAAACTATGACTCATGGAAGGTCAAAACTTTTACATATCTTTGTTCATGTGGTGACGAAATGTGCGATATTATTTCAAATGGACCAATACAAATTCTGAAGGTTATTACCAGAGCGCCTGGAGCCACAGAAGAAACTCCAGATGGCTATGTTGAGAAGCGTAAACAAGAATGGTCCACTGATGAGCGTCGAAGAGCAAATCTGGACAATGTTGGTCGAAATACTTTGTATACAGCTATTGGTGACAACAACAATTTATTCAACAAAGTTAAATCATGTAATACCACTAAAGAAATCTGAGATAAGTTGGCTATAATCTATGGTGGATCAGCTCAAACCAAGGAAAATAAGCTCTCCATTGTTCGAGAAAAATTTAACAGCTTTAAGATCTTACCTAACGAGACCCTAGAGCAATTAGACATAAGATTCACAGCTCTTGTTACGGAACTTACATCAAAAGTCTACCTAGTAGATTTTTGATGAAGACAACCGCAATGAGAGAATCTAATATGTTGGATCTTTTAAGTCCAGAAGACGTCTTTTCAGAACTCAAGGCATTTGAGTTTGAGTTAAACTCAGCTAGTGATGTTGTGAGTAGTTCGGTAATTGAATCTGGAGCGCTCGTAGCATCAATCAAGGGTAAATCGGGTAATAAGAGAAAAAGTTCAGATATCAGTGAGGATGAGGAACTAGCACTTCTAAATAGATTCAGAAAGTTCTTGAGATATAAAAAGAAAGGAAGTAGTCCTAAGCATCAAGGACACAGTTCATATCAAGTGCCTGCTCCAATACATCAACAGTTTCAAGCGCCTCAGTATTTTGTTCCTACATCCCAAGCGCCTGTTCAGTACATAGTGTCTGCTCAAAATGTCTCAGCGCCAGTGGTCTCAAAACCACACAATGCAAGATTAACAAATGAACAAAAGATGAAAACTAATCTGTGTTATAATTGCAGGAAACCAGGGCACTACCAGGTAAATTGTCCTTATCCAAACGTATCTAAGCCTTCAAGGCAGGATTCTTGGATAGAAACCAATTCAGGAGCAACCTTCGTCAACAAGGTTTGCTAGCAGAATCAGAACAAGCATCTGCACCTGAAGACTTGGAGTCTTCAGAAGAAAGTAGTGATGATGATGAGCCAGTTGATGACTCAGCGCTTATTTATCTCATGGACAGAGATGATGAAGCGTCTCCTGAGGTAAACACTGAATTATCTCTTCCTCTTTGTTATGAAGAATTACTTGACAAAATCAAAGAATATTATAATGATTGTCAAGTTGCCGCCAAATTATACCAAAATCACTTTGATATTATTTCAACGCTCCAAAGTGATAAAGTGACGCTCAAAGCAGAATTGCAAGTTCAGCAACAGTGCATTGAGAAAAACCAATTGCTTGAGAGTGAAATAATCTAGTTGAAAAGTGATCTTGATATGATAGTCAAGAGAGAAGCTGAGCTGATTGCTAGACTTGCTAAATCAGAGCAGCTCGTCTCATCATTGTCTAAAGCGTCAAGTTAGATAATATGACTAAGCTAACAAGGTTATTTGGGGAAAAGACTGGTTTAGGATGCAATAAATTCGGTAAACAACCAAACAAATCAAATTTTATGGCAAACAACAAAGGAAAGGGTATTTTCTTTGTTAAAAAAGGTTCACAAAGATAAACGCTAAATGAACCAAGCGACAATGGTAAGAGGCCAAATGAGAAAGCCAAAGCTGACTCAGGCAAAGGAAATGCGAAAGAAAATGATTCACAAAGACGGGTTCGTTCAAACGCTCAGAAGGCTAAGGATAAACCTACCCACTGTGAATCAAGCGCTAAGCATCCAACATCAAAAGTGCACCCTAAGCCAGCGCTAAGGAAATACCAGCGCCTATATCCACAACGGTCTAGATCATATTATCACTACTATGATGATTATGACTATGACTATGATTATGATTACTATTACAATCGAGGATATTACTATACACCCAAACAGCACACACAACACAATGTGAAACCCAAGAAGGCCAGTATTCCTACTATGAAGACTAGGCAAATATGGGTTCCTTAAGTTCTAATTCAAACTAACAATGCTACTAATGGTAAATGACCCAAGCACCAATGGGTACCTAAATAGAAATAGAACTTCCCTTTTGATTGCAGGTACCTAGAGCTAAAGATAATACATCTGTTTGGTACTTCGATAGTGGATCGTCAAGGCACATGACTGGTTCCAAAGATTTCTGATCAACTATCGAGCTGCCAATGGTCCTCAGGTTGTATTTGGTGACAACTCCAATGGTAAAACCAAAGGTATAGGTACTGTGCATAGGGGGAAGATCATGATAAGTGATGTTTATTATGGTGAGGGTCTAAAGCACAATTTATTAAGCATAAGTTAATTTTGTGATAAAGGCTTTGAAGTCATATTCTCAAGTGACTGTTACTATATAAATGACGCTAAGACTAAGTCTACTAAATTGAAAGGTAAAAGAACAAACAATGTATATGTGGTAGATTGGGGTTCAACACTTGATAACAACCCAACTTGTTTTGTTGCTAAAAATGAATCTAAAACAAGTTGGTTATGGCATAGAAAAATGAATCACCTCAACTTTAAGACAATCTCTCAGCTTATAAATCTAAATCTTGTAGAGGGATTACCAAAAGGATCATTTCATAAGGATCGCCTTTGTGATGCTTGTCAAATGGGCAAACAAGTCAAATCATCCTTCAAGAGAAAACCTAATCTATCTACCTCTAGAATACTTGAACTACTTCACATGGATTTGTTTGGACCCGTTCAAACGATTAGTGTGAGTGGTAAAAAGTATACTTTGGTGATAGTGGATGATTTCTCTCGATTTACTTGGGTGGAATTTCTTTCATCCAAAGATGAAACATGTGACAAGTTAACAACGCTTGTTTGGCAACTTCAAACATTGAAAAATCTTAAAGTTGCAAGAATAAGAAGCGATCACGGTACTGAGTTTACTAACAAGGTTGTTGAGAAGTTTTGTGCAGAGAATGGAATACATCATGAGTATTCAGCTCCCAGAACTCCCCAACAGAATGGTGTTGCTGAGCGCCGAAACAGAACACTCAATGAAGCTGCTAGAACAATGTTAGCAGAGTCCAAGCTTGCTCCTAGGTTTGGGCCGAAGCGATCAATACTGCCTGTTACACTCAAAACCGCTGCATGATCAACAAACAGCATGGGAAAACTCCATATGAACTGTGGAAGGGACGTAAGCCAAATGTTTCATACTTTCATGTCTTTGGTTCTAAATGTTTTATTCATAAATCCTAAATCCTAAAGACATTTGATCCTAAAGCGGATGAGGGAATCTTTCTAGGCTACGCTAAGAAAGGAAAGAATTTTCGCATCTTAAACAAGATCAAATCGAAGGTTGAAGAATCTATTCATGTTGTTTTTGATGATGCTAACCAAGAACCGAGTAAGGTTAATGTGAATGATGTAGGAGTTGAAGATCTATGTCATCAAGCGTCTAAGATTACAATTGATGATGATAGTGATGACGATGATGAGATCTCAGTGCCACTTCCTAAGATTACTCGTGAGGATATTTCGGATAACAATGCAAGATCTACTGATGATCATGAAGAAAGTGATCATTGAGAGCAAACAAGGATTGGTGAACTTGAAGCGCCTACGCAAGAGGGAAGTCAAGCATCTGATCGTTCAAGCATCTAAGATTACAATTGATGATGATAGTGACGACGATGATGAGATCTCAGTGCCACCTCCTAAGATTACTCGTAAGGTTACTCTGGATAACAATGAAAGAAATGCTGATGATCATGAAGAGAGTGATCATCAAAAGCAAACAAGGATTGGTGAACTTGAAGCGTCTACGCAAGAAGGTACTTAAGCGTCTGATTGTCAAGCGCCTTTTCAACCTCTTAACCCATTCCAACCAGATAGACTATGGCTGCGTGATCATCCACCTGGGCAGATTATTGGAGATATTGAAGTGCCTGTTAGGACTAGAGCTGCTACATTTAATGAGGCTATGTTAATGAGGCTATGTTCGCAAGCTTTCTATCTCAAATGGAACCTAAGAAAGTGGATGAAGTGCTAAGTGATCCAAGTTGGATTGAAGCCATGCAAGAAGAGCTGAATCAATTCGAGTGTAGTAAGGTTTGGACGCTAGTACCAAGACCAACTCACCAAGGAGTTATTGGAACTAGATGGGTTTATAGAAACAAGATGGATGAGAATGGCATTGTAACAAGAAACAAGGCCAGACTCGTAGCTCAAGGATATTACCAAGAAAAGGGTATTGACTTTGATGAGACATATGCTCCAGTCGCCCGTCTTGAAGCAATTCGCATGTTTCTAGCGTATGCAGCGCTCAATAAGTTTACGGTGTGTCAGATGGACGTGAAGAGTGCCTTCTTGAATGGTAAACTCCAAGAAGAAGTATATGTGGAGCAACCACCGGGATTCATCAACAACCATGGTAAGGGTATGGTCTACACGCTAGATAAAGCACTTTATGGGCTTATGCAAGCACCCCGAGCATGGTATGACACTCTCTCTATCTTTCTTATTGGTAAAAGCTTTTCAAAAGGCAGCGTTGATACAACGTTATTTAAAATTACCAAAAATGAAGATATTCTCTTAGTCCAAATTTAGGTTGATGGTATTATATTTGGCTCTACTAATAAGCATCTGTGTGAGAAATTTTCAAAAATGATGCAAGAACAATTTGAAATGAGCATGATGGGTGAATTAACTTTCTTCTTAGGATTACAAGTTAAACAACTCCCTAATGGCACATTTATTAACCAAGCTAAAGATACAAGAGATATGATTAAGAAATTTGGTATGGAAAATGCTTCATATTCAAAAATCCCAATGATTTAAACGCTTAAGTTAGATAAAGAAAAAAGTGGGAAGAAGATTGATATCACTAATTATAGAGGTATCATTGGATCACTTCTTTATCTTACTGCTAGTAGACCTGATATTATGTTTTCGGTAAGCATGTGTGCACGGTTTCAAGCCGATCCTAAAGAGTCACACTTAATTGCTGCCAAGAAGATCCTTGAATACCTAAAAAGCACACAAAATGTGGGCTTATGGTATCCTAGGGACTTTCCTTTTGAACTAATTGGTTACTAAAATGCAGATTTTGCAGGTTGCAAAATAAATCGTAAGAGCACTAGTGGTACATGTCAATTTCTAGGTGATAGGTTAGTTTCGTGGCATAGTAAGAAACAACAATCAATAGCTACCTCCACAGCCGAAGCTGAGTATGTAGCTGCAGGAAGTTGTTGTGCACAAGTGTTATGGATGAGGCAACAACTTAGAGATTATTGTATAATCCTTGGTCCAACCCCCATTCATTGTGATAACCAAAGCACTCTAGCCATGACTCAAAACCCTATTCTTCACTCCATAACCAAACATATTGACATTAGATACCATTTTCTTCGTGACCATGTTCAAAAGAAATATATCTCCATGGATTTAATTGGAACTGACAAACAATTGGCAGATATCTTCACCAAAGCGCTCAACGAACAACGACTTCTTACTTTGAGAAATGAATTAGGTATGATCGACTTATACGCTTAATATTATGCATCATATTTTATTAGACATATAATTAGGGGGAATCCACTTTATTTATGTCCAAAAGATTTTAAAAAGTTGTTACAATTTATCAAACTTAAGGGGAACCTTAAAATTGTACTTGAAACATATTTCAAGCGTCAATGATCAAAAACTTTCATGTGCATGATCATCAACGCTCAGAATTATTTATGTACAATATGTTGACGCTAAAATATAAAAGGATCTTAATTTCAAGCGTCAATATAAATTTAACAACGAGTGGTATCTGTTAAGCGTTGAACCAATTCCATTCAACACTCAATATAAAATCGTTTATAAAACTCATGCATAAATCTTACAAGCTTCTTGAAGTAGTGGATAGACTCAACAATCTATGTTGTACTCTATCTACACGCTTCCATCACATCAAACTGGCCGGCAATCAAAACTTTTCAAAATGGCGGTTCAGAAATAGCACGTGTCTATGTACATGTCAGTGTACCATTAAGCGCGTGTACTACACTCTGAAAATCCCAAACGTTTTTCAAATTTTAACTCTCGGATGTCAAATTCTTATATATGGGGGTTACCAAATGTAACTTCTCTCTTTACACAAAACTCGCGTCCGCAGTTAACAAGTTTAAAAAATTCATTAATGTGTCATTTAAAACATAATTTCCGCAGAAAATTATTCACTTTCACTCAAAGCTTTCTGCAAATTTTACTCTCTCTCTCTCTCTTTCAAAGAAAAAGAAAATCTCAGTTCATCTCTTTCACTAAAAATGGCACCAAAGAAATCTGCTTCTACTTTGGTCGAGCCTATCATCAAGGTTATTGAAGGCCTTGTTGTTGATTGGAAATTTCTTTATGAACAACCTCAGATCAATCTAACTGATATGATGGACATGGTAACTAAGGCTGGGCTCAAAATATTCTTGACTAAGTATTCCTATCTGTTTCCAACAGAAGTCGACATCTTCTGGAAAACTGCTAAACTCTCCGAGGGCAAGAAGTCTATCTCTTATCTCATTCCTCTATCCAAGAAGGAGCCACAAAAGGAATTTGTTTTGGCTGCTGCTTCCATTGCTAAGAACTTCAATCTCCCAAATGAGGGTGAGGCATTGGACAATGTTACTTTAGAACAAATCAAGAATGCATGGACGACTATGAGTGCTTATGATGGAGTACCATACAAACAACACTTTGAAAAGAAAGATTTAGTATCCAAATACCGACTGATGGCTGATTTCTGTAGCAAAATCATAGAATGTCGAGTGGGTACCCTTGATAAAGTGAACCCAGTTCAATTTCAGATGATGACGGCGATAATTCTCAATCTCAAGATAAACCGGAGTGAGTAAGTATTTGGAAGGTTTAGAGATTGTTTAAGCACCCCAAATAAACCTTATGGGCTTATTTTGAGCGACCTATTGTATAAATCAGACTGTGTCTACTCATCTGGTCAACCGCTGAACAAGACCAAGATGCTGGGAAGAAGAATTCTGAACAATCTGTTCAATCCTCCCAAAGTTCGTGGTGCTGCTAGACCACTATCTGAGCGTCTGGAAGTACGCGAAGCATCAGATGAAGAAGCTGAGCGTCCAGTTCCAGAAAAAGCCGTGAAGCGCACGACTGCTACAAAGAAGAGAGCTCCCAGAAAGCCCAAGGCTCAAGTCATTCCTTCTCCTCAATAGGATGATGAAGACACTGATGAGGATGCAGAGGACAAGATTCCTCTCATCAGGCGTAGGAAGCTGGAAGGGATTATTAAACAAATAGACTTTGAGGAACCATCTACCGCTCCTCCAGCTCAAACGCTCAAGCTCATTGAAGGAGTAAATGTAAAGAAAATCTTTAAACGTACCAGGACAACCAAGCGTCAAGTTGCTCCTGTTCCTGAGAAGCCTGAGACTGTTGAGCCAAATGCTCAAGTTGCTGTTGAGCCAAGCGCTCACGTTGCTATTGAGACAAGTTCTTAGGGTAAGTTTATTTCTTCCCACAACATTTCTATTCCTACATCCGTAGAAGATCCTGCTCTTATAGAGGATAGTTCATGTGTTACAACTTTAGTTCCAGCTGTTGCTGAAGCAACAACAGACGTCCACCTAGATGTTGAGATGACAAAAGTTGTCGCTATTGCCAAAGACGTTGCCGCAGAAGCTGTTGCAATTAAAACTGAGGAACCTGCTCCCAAAGAGGTCCAAACATCAATTCCTGTTTTGGCTATAACAGAGGCATGCTCAGAAGTTCGGAGCGTTGCTGAAGACGTTACAAAGTCAAGGCACATCTTCAAACTGGATGATCTGAAGACGATTGATCATTCAATCAATTATATGTCTCCAGCATTTGAAGAAGATTTCATTCATGCTGGCTATAATGAACAAAGATACATTGCTGCTGAGAATGAGATTGCCCTGCTGATTGATATTGGCAGTAAGATCAAGGATATAGTGTTCAACACCAAGCTGACAGAAATTGATAGGAAGTACTATCTGGCCATTTAACTTGGTAAATCTCCTGGTCAGATACTATCTTCTCTTATTCTTCAACAAGATAGACAAAGAGGTAGAAGTCCTAGGTGTGATATGGATCTCGCCTACTACCTAGATTATGGGCACAGTAAGTCAACTGGTTTTGCTCTGAGAGACTACAACAACAGAGTGAATGATCCTTTTCGCCCAGAGTTTGTCAACCCTTTAGAGGAAGTCTTAAACAGAGAAGGCTACAGACATTTTCCTCTTATAGCAAACAGTGATGAGAACAAGAATTCTGTCAATCCTCTTCGACTATGGAAGAATAAAGGACTTCGTGCCAGTGATGGTCTCGAATCTCTAACGGATTTGATCCAGACCGAAGCTGATGCATACTTTGACAGCGTCTGGAATGCCAACTATCAGCCTGATAGATATCGTTTTGAATCTATCAGAGATATCCATCACGAAGGCATTCGAGCTATGGTCAATGCTGGAACAGAATCTTGTATAGCTGAAGTCAACTGGGTTGAAGCGTATGTGGGCCATAGATATACGTTCACAGAATTAGTTCAAGCTCACCATCTATTTGGCATAGGCATGCATGACAAGAAGCGTCAGTTTGCCAAGTATTGTCTTCTCAAGCGTCAAGAGTGAGTTGGACCTGTTTCCAAGCTGCCTAAAGTCCGTCAACAGATAGAGCAGTGTCTGCGTCAAGTGTTGCACAGACTGTCCATTACTCCTCTCCAATTCAACGCTCAAGCGTCCACCAGTGGCTGTTCATCCCCATCTTGTTTGAACTTCTCACCAAGCTACTGCGATGACAGTTTCAGACTAATGATAAAGATCATGGCTCCCATTCCTCATTTCGATAAGATCTTCACTGAAAATATACAGAACCAAATGGCTTGAGGAATCGAAACTTCCAAGGTTATCCACTTCTACCTTCTATCAGACAGGAAGTAAGCGATCATTATGCCTATGTTCTCTCCTTACTTGAACGCAATCAAGGCATAGCTCGGGCAGTGTATCCGTATTTGGAAGATTATTACTGCAGGTATGTGCCAGAAGCTCACAAGTCATAGCGTCTTCCAACAGATCAGATTATCAGATTTTCCTTGCTTTACTGCCTAGATACATTATTTCTCATTCCAAAGTCACAGTCAAGGATCTTTCCAAACCACGTATTGGACATCATGGGTCCAATGTACGTCTGAGCCAGAGATAGTCCCCTTCCCACTTTCATTCAAGGGACTTGCATCTCTCGTTCCAAACTGACTGAACTTCTGGAAGCTGCCTCAGATTCCTACATAGATATTGCTAACTGGAACTTCCAATTCGATGACTTTCGTTAAAAGGAGTTAGTGATGGAGGAAGTGCTTGCTAAGTTGGTTGAAGAATCCGTACCATCGTCCACTTCAGAAGTTGCAAGTCTTCCAGTGTCTGCTGAAGAACCAGTTTAAGCGTCTCCACCAAAAGCTATTCCTGACGCTCCTGAACTCGTTGATTCTGTTGCTGCTGATATTGTTGAGGATCTTCAAACTGATGTACGAGGTACAATTTTTGATCCTACATATCAAGCTCCCCTTGACTCACTCAAGCATACATCCAGATTCAAGCGACCGGCTCCTCAAGCGGTTCCATCGGATGTGGTTCAAGCGTTTGGACCTTTGCTGAAATCTGTCTTAGAGGAGATGAGCAATCAAGCTACTCAAAATGAATAATCCCTTCACTAGATTAAGACAAATTTGGCAAAGATTGAATCTCAAATAATGAACGCTCAAATAGATCATATGAAAGGTTCTGCTCAAGCGGCTGTTGATGAGTGTCGTAGAGAATTTCAAGAGATGCATGATGCTACCAACGCTAAGCTTCTCGCAATGAACGAACAGTTCGACAAGCGTTTTAATGATATTACTGCTTCATTGTCTCAGATTGCCTCTCAGGTTAGTCTACTCACAGAACATTTTCTGAAGACTGATGATGGCAATAAGGGGGAAGAGAAGAGAAAAGGAGAAAAGAGAAGAGCGTCTGGTTCAAGAGCTCAAGATCCTCCTCCCCCGCCGAAGCGTCAGCATTTATCTACTCTCTCTGAGTCAAGACTCCCATCTTGGATACCTGCTGATGGAGTAAGTGATCCTGCTGAAGTGCCTAGTAGAACGCTAAGAGAACCTCCACTAGCTCTATATCCAAATCTACCAATACCTACTAGAGCACGGCTTGAACAGTTTGACATTCCTCTTCAAAGAGCATCGATTCCAGAACCGACAGATCCAAGAATTTTAGCTGAAGAAAGGCAGATGTCTGACTTCAACCGAACTTTTCGAGTTTGCTTAAGGTATATAGGTATTAACCCGACTGAATGGGACAGACACTTTGTAGCTTTCAAGAAGAGACCAAAGGAAGAGAATACGCTCATAATAGACAAAGATCATGAAGTGATGATGACTTTGGAGGATAGCATAGCTGAAGCTATTCGAGCTGAAATGCCCAAGCGATAAATAGTTAGACTAAGTTGTTAAGACTTCTTGATTTACATTATCTATATTCTTATCTCTTATGAAATTTTTGTTTAGTTGTAAAAATGCTTGTAATCATTGACATATATAAAATGCATTTTTCAGCTGAAACAACTCATTGAAGCATAATTAACATCAACTAACCTTATCTAACCAAAGCTAACTTTGTTTTTAGCTGTGTAACTCTTGAACTATAAAAGAGTAAGTATTGCCATCATCAAAAAGGGGGAAATTGTTAGGAATTTCATGTTAGATGTTTTGATGATGACAAGTAGAAATTTATGTTAGACCCCAAAATATGCAAGTTTGATTTTAGTAGAAATCATGTATAAGCTTTGAAGTGTTAGATTTGTAATAGGCTTTATAGGCTTCATTTTGTTTTATTTTAGATTGTTAGGCTAAGTAGTCTGACTCTTAGGCTGAGCGTCTGATGAATTCTTAGTGAGCTTATCAGTAGTTAAGTTTGAATACTCAAGCGCCTGAAGTCTGAATGAAGATGAAGTTTCCAAGCGTCCAAATAACTAGCAATATCAAGCGTTACCTTATAGGGCAGAAGCAATTCAAGGATGGATAAACGTCTATCAATGATGGATAAGCGTCTATCAATGATGGATTTCACCTGAATTTCTTTCCAAGCCAGAAGGAGTTTAATGCAATTATTCTCAGTGCATTAAATACCAACGGGTATTTAATTCAAATGCATTGAATGCTGATAAGACCATTAAATGTGATAAACACTTTCAGACGTACGGAGAAGCCACCCTATTGGACTGTCAACTTTTTACAGACTGCAGCACCAACTTTTGTGCAGCAGATTTTCAGGAAAAAGGACAAAAGTGGTTCACTAGCGGAAGTGAGAGACACGCGCCTGTGCATGTGTCAAACAAACACTTTTTTCAAGAATGCCTATAAATAGGACTTCAACAACAAGCCAAAAACAACGATCAGTTCCAAGCCAAATTGTTGTTGCATTGAAGTCTCATTCCTTAAACTTTCAGAAAAGTCAGAATATTCAAGCAAACATTCTCCTTGCTTTTCTTCAATTCCTGAGACAGTCAACCAATATCTCAAACATTCTTTTTGAAGAAACCCACATTAGTATTGAGATATTCCCAAGTTGTTTGAACTTCATCAAAATCAAACAAACCGTTTAGAAAAACCCCATCCAAGCCTCGCGATCTGTGTGAAGTCGAAGTTGGATACTTGCATTATTTCTGGGTGAAAGAAGTAAGGGGATTGAAGTGATTTGGAGTAGAAATCTATGTGATCAAGGAGCTCAAGTCATCAACATCCATCTCTCCCTAATTTGTAGAAGATTCTGTGTGATTCTTTGAGAATCATTTTAGTGGATTGCCTCCAAGTGTTCGAGGAGAAGAAGGACGTAGTTGGGATTACACCACCCAACGAACCTTACAAATATCGTGCTCTTTACTTTACAGTCATTCTTCATATTATTATATCTTTGTATAAATCTGTTAAGTAAAACTCAAGTAAACGCTAAGCAACTAAAACACTTTCTTGTGACGCTAAAGCTCTCAAAAGAGAAGACTCTAAAATTATTCCGTTGTGCTAACACTGATTAAAGAACTGAATGCTTAAACCTATTTGGTTAAAGTATTCAAATCTTAAAGTCTAAGTTAACTTTCTAAAACAGTCTTCATCAGACGCTTAGCCTAAGCATCTATATTTAAAGTAAATGCTTAGTCGAGCGTCTACATTTTAAGCATCCAAAACATTTTAATACGAATTTTTTTGAAGTCAAAAAAGACTTCAGGGTCTATTAAACCCCCCCCCTTCTAGACCCTTTCGTATGCCACTTGGGACCAACAGTTTCGACGCTTGGAGACTTTATCTTCATTCAGACTTCAGGCGCTTGAGTCTTCAACCTTGACTACTGATAAACTCACTGAAAAATTATCAGATGCTAAGTCTAAGAATACTTAGCCTAACACTCTAGAATAAAAATAAACAAAGCCTATTACAATTCTAATGCTTCAAAGCTTATACATGGTTTCTACTAAAATCAAACTCACATATTTTGGGGTCTAACAAATAATCATCATTGTCATCATCAAAACATCTAATATGAAATTCCTAACAATTTCCCCCCTTTTGATGATGACAATAATTACTCTTTTATAGTTCAAGAGTTAGATAGCCAAAATAAAAGCTAGCTTCGGTTAGTAAAAGTTAATTGAAGTTAGTTAAGCTTCAACGAGGTTTTTCAGCTAAAAAAAATGCATTTTATATATATCAAAGATTACAAGCATTTTTACAACTCAAAAAAACATAATACATAAGAGACAAGAATATAGAGAATGCAAATCAAGACGCTCTAATGACCTGGTCTAACTATGTATAGCTTGGACAGCTTGAACTAACTCTGGGAAAGTGTATTTATGGCCCACATACACTTCAGCCCAATTTACCTCAGCCATACAGTAGTCTGTCCAAGCATTAACCATAGCTCGAACGCCTTCATGGTGGATATCTCTGATAGATTCAAAGCGATATCTATCAGTCTGATAGCTAGCATTCCAGACGCTGTCAAAGTACGCATCTGCTTCGGCCTGAATCACATCCGTGAGAGATGCAAGACGCTCACCGGCATGAATTCGTTTATTCTTCCACAGTCGAAGTGGATTGACAGAATTCCTATTTTCAATACTGTTTGCTATATGAGGAAAATATGTGCAGTCTTCTCTATTTAAGACTGCCTCTGAAGGTTTGAGAAAAGTAAGGCGTAGAGGATCATAAACTATAATGTTGTAGTCTCTTAGAGCAAAACCGGTTGACTTGCTGTGCCCATAATCTCGGTAGTAAGGCAGATCTGCATCACATTTAGGATTTCCCAACACCTTGTCTGTCTTGTTGAAGGATAAGAGAAGACGGTATCTGACCAGGAGTTTTACCAAGTTGAACAGCCAAATAGTATTTCCTCTCTATTTCTGTTAACTCAGTGTTGAACACTATATCCTTGCTATTTCTGTCAATGTCAATCAGCAGGGCAGTTTCATTCTCCACAATGATGTATCATTCTTCATTATATCCTGCGGGAATGAAATCTTCTTTGAGCGCTGGAGGTATGTAATTGATTGACTAATCAATCATTTTCAGTGGGTCCAGCTGGAAGAAGTGCCTTGGCTTTGTAACGTTCACAACAGTGCTGTGACTTTCTGAGCTTGCCTCTGTTATAGACGGAATATGAGTTGATCTTTGAACCTCTTTGGGAGCAGGTTCTTTGACTTCAATTTCAGTCGCTTCAGCAGCAACGTCTTTGGCAATAGCCACAATATCCATCATCTCAACATCCAGATGGACGTCTGTTGATGCTTCAGCAGTAGCTGGAACTAAAGCTGTAGCACAAGAATTATCCTTTATAAGAGCAGGATCTTCTACAAATGCAGGAATAGAAATGTTGTGGGAAGAAGTAAACTTACCCTGAGAGCTTGTGTCAATAGCAACTTGAGCACTTGGCTCAACGGCAACTTGATTGCTTGGCTCAGCCGTCTTAGGCTCTTCAGGAACAGGAGCAGCTTGACGCTTGCTTGTCCTGGAATGCTTGAAAATCTTCTTTACGTTGACTCCTTCAACGAGTTTAACCGTTTGAGTGAGAGGAGCAGCAGCTGGTTCCTCAAAGTCTATTTGCTTTATTATACCTTCCAACTTCCTTCGCTTGATCAGAGGGATCTTGTCCTCTGCATCCTCGTCAGTTTCCTCATTATCTTTTTGAAGAGAAGAAATAACTTGAGCCTTGGGCTTTTTGGGAGCCCTCTTCTTTGTAGCAGTCGAACGCTTCACGATTTCCACTTGAGCAAGACGCTAAGCTTCTTCATCAAATGCTTCACGTACTTCTAGACGCTCAGACAGTGGTCTAGCAGCACCACTAACCTTGGGAGGATTGAAGAGATTGGTCAGAATCCTTTTTCCCAGTAGCTTGGCCTTATTCAGAGGTTAACTGGACGAGTAGACACACTCGGATCGGTACAACAGGTCGCTCAAAATAAGCCCATAAGGTTTATTTGGGGCACTTAAACAATCCCGAAACCTTCCAAAGACATACTGACTCCAGTTGATCTTAATGTTGAGGAATATCACCGTCATCATCTGAAATTGCACTGGGTTGACCTTATCAAAAGTTCCCACTCTGCATTCTATGATCTTGCTGCAGAAATCAGCCATCAGTTGGTATTTAGATACTAGTTCTTTCTTTTTAAGTGTTATTTGTATGGTATGCCGTCATAAGCACTCATAGTAGTCCATGCTTCTTTGATTTGTTCCAGAGTGACACAATCCAGTGCCTCACCCTCATTTGGAAGATTGAAGTTCTTGGCAATGGAAGCAGTAAACAATAGAAATTCCTTTGGTGACTCTTTCTTGGATAGAGGAATGAGACAAGAGATAGACTTCTTGTCCGCAGAGAGTTTAGCAATTTTCCAGAAGGTGTTGACTTCCATGGGAAACAGATAGGAGTATTGAGTCAAGAATTTTTTAAGCCCAGCCTTGGTTACCAGGTACATCATTTCTGTTAGATTTATTTGAGGTTGTTCATACAGAAATTTCCAGTTGACAACAAGGCCTTCGGTGACCTTGATGGTAGGCTCGGCAGAAGTAGCAGTAGATTTCTTTGGTGCCATTTTTAGTGAAAGAGATGAAGTGAGATTTTTCTTTTTGAAGAAGAAAGAAAGATAGTAATTTTTGCAGATAGCTTTGAGTAAGAGTGAATAATTTTTCTATAGAAATTATGTTTTAAATGACACAGTAAAGGAATTTTTGAAACTTGTGTTCTCTCGTCTTAGTAGGATTTAGACATGTGTAAAGTTGTTTAATCTCAACCATGAACATTTTAACTGCGGACGCGAGTTTTGAGCAAGAGAGGGAAGTTACATTTGGTAACTCCGATATATAAAGTTTTGAAGTTCGAGAATTTTTTTAAAACTTTTGGCATTTTTCGAGTGTAATGCACGCGCCTGATGGTATACTGACATGTACCCAGACATGTACTAACTCTGAACCGTCATTTTGAAAAATTTTGATTACCTGCCAGTTTGATATGATAGAAGCTTGTAGATAGAGTACAAAATAGACTTTTTGAGTCTATCAACTGCTTCAAGAAGCGTGTAAAATTTATGCATAAATTTTACAAACAATTTTATATTAAGTATTCAAGGGAATAAGTTCAACGCTTAATTGAGATACCACTTGTTGGCGCTTGTTGTAACTGTTTTATGTTAACGCTTGAGCGTCCAACATATTATGCACAAGTAATACTGAGCGTTGATGATCATGCATATGAAAGTTTTTGATCATTTACGCTTTCAGTTAGGTTCAAGTACAATTTTAAGGTTCCCCCTAAATTTGTTAACTTGTACACTTTTCAAAAATAGTTTAGACATAAATGGCGTGGATTCCCCCTAAATTATATGTCTAATAAAATATGATGCATGATGATTAAGCATTTAAATCGATCATACCTAATTCACTTCTCAAAGTGTGAAAACGTTGTTCGTTGAGCGCTTTGGTGAAGATATCTGCCAATTGTTTGTCAGTTCTAATAAAGTGTATGGAGATATCTTTCTTTTGAACATGGTCATTAAGAAAATGGTATCTAACGTCAATATGTTTGGTTCTGGAATGAAGAACAGGGTTCTGAGTCATGGCTAGAGAGCTTTGGTTATCACAATGAATGGGGATTGGTCCTAGGATTATACCATAATCTCTAAGTTGTTGCCTCCTCCATAACACTTGTGCACAACAACTTCCTGCATCTACATACTCGGCTTCAGCAATAGAGGTAGCTATCGATTGTTGTTTCTTACTATGCCATGAAACTAACCTATCACCTAGAAATTTACATGTACCACTAGTACTCTTACGATCTATTTTTCAACTTGTAAAATCTGCATCCGAGTAACCAATTAATTCAAAAGGAGAGTCCATTGGATTTCATAAGCCCACATTTGGTGTGCCTTTTAGGTATTTAAGGACCTTTTTGATAGCAATTAAGTGTGACTCCTTAGGATCTGCTTGAAAACATGCACACATGCATACCGAGAACATAATATCAGGTCTACTAGCAGTAAGATAAAGAAGTGATCTAATAATACCTCTATAGTTAGTGATATCAACGTTTTTCGCACTTTCATCTTTATCTAGCTTAAGCGTTTGGCTCATTGGAATTTTTGAAGATGATGCATTTTCCATACCAAATTTCTTAATTATATCACGTGTATATTTAGTTTGGTTAATAAGTATACCATTAGGGAGTTGTTTAACTTGTAATCCTAAAAAGAAAGTTAATTCACCCATCATGCTCATTTCAAATTGTTCTTGCATCATTTTCAAAACTTTCTCACACAGATGCTTGTTAGTAGAACCAAATATAATATTATCAACATAAATTTGGACTAAGAGAATATCTTCATCATTGGTAATTTTAAATAACGTTGTATCAATGCTGTCTTTTGAAAAGCCTTTACCAATAAGAAAAATAGAGAGAGTGTCATCCATGCTCGGGGTGTTTGCTTAAGCCCATAAAGTGCTTTGTCTAGCTTGTAAACCATACCCTTACCATGGTTGTTGATGAATCCTCGTGGTTGCTCCACATATACCTCTTCTTGGAGCTTACCATTCAGGAAGGCACTCTTTACGTCCATCTGATATACTATAAATTTTTGAACGCCGCATACGCTAGAAACATGCAGATTGCTTCAAAACGGGCGACAGGAGCATATGTCTCATCAAAATCAATACCCTCTTCTTGGCAATATCCTTGAGCTTCGATTCTAGCCTTGTTCCTTATCACAATGCTATTCTCATCCATTTTGTTTCTATAAACCGATCTAGTTCCAATAACTCCTTGGTGAGTTGGTTTTGGTACTAGCGTCCAAACCTTATTCCGCTCAAACTGATTAAGTTCTTCTTGCATGGCTTCAATCCAACTTGGGTCGCTTAGCGCTTCATCCACTTTCTTAAGCTCCATTTGAGATAAGAAACTAGCGAACATGGCCTCATTAAATGTAGCGGCTCTAGTCCTGACAGGTGCTTCAATATCTCCAATAATCTGCTCAGGTGGATGATCACGCATCCATACTTTATCTGGTTGGAAAGGGTTAAGAGGTTGAACAGGCATTTGACGATCAGACGCTTGACTACCTTCTTGCGTAGGCACTTCAAGTTCACAGATCCTTGTTTGCTCTTGATGATCACTCTCTTCATGATCATCAGAAGATCTTGCAATGTTATCCGAAGTAACCTCACGAGTAATCTTAGGAGGAGGCACTGAGATCTCATCATCGTCGTCACTATCATCATCAACGGTAATCTTAGACGCTGGATGATATAGATCTTCAACTCCTACATCATTCATATTAACCTTACTTGGTTCTTGGTTAGCATCATCAAAAAAAACATGAATAGATTCCTCAACCTTCGATTTGATCTTGTTTAAGATGCGAAAATTGTTTCCATTCTTAGCGTATCCTCGAAAGATTTCCTCACCCTCTTTAGGATCAAATGTCTTTAGGCTTTGGGATCCATTGTTATGAATAAAACATTTAGAACCAAAGACGTGAAAGTATGAAACATTTGGCTTACGTCCCTTCCACAGTTCATATCGAGTTTTCCCATGCTGTTTGTTTATCATGTACCATTTTTTAGTGTAACAAGCAGTGTTGATCGCTTCGGCCCAAAACCTAGGAGCAAGCTTGGACTCTGCTAACATTGCCCTAGCATCTTCCTTGAGTGTTCTGTTCCGGCGCTCAGCAACAACATTCTGTTGTGGAGTTTTGGGAGCTGAATACTCATGATGTATTCTATTCTCTGCACAAAACTTCTGAACAACCTTGTTAGTAAATTCAGTACCGTGATCACTTCTTATTCTTGCAACCTTAAGATTTTTCAATGTTTGAAGTTGCCGAATAAGTGTTGTTAACTTGTCACATGTCTTATCTTTGGATGAAAGAAATTCCACCCAAGTTAATCGAGAGAAATCATCTACTATCACCAAAATATACTTTTTACCGCTCACACTGATCATTTGAACAGGTCCAAAAAGATCCATGTGAAGTAGTTCAAGTATTCTAGAGGTAGATAGATGAGGTTTTCTCTTGAAAGATGATTTAACTTGTTTTCCCATTTGACAAGCGTGACAAAGGCGATCCTTGTGAAATGGTCCTTTTGGTAATCTCTCTACAAGATTTAGATTTATAAGCTGACAGATTGTCTTAAAGTCGAGGTGATTCATTTTTCTATGCCACAACTAACCCGTTTTAGACTAACTTTTAGCAACAATGCATGTTGGGTTATTATCAAGTGTTGAACCCCAATCTACTAAATATACGTTGTTTGTTCTTTTACCTTTCAATTTAGTAGACTTAGCCTTAGCGTCATTTATATAGCAACAGTCGCTTGAGAATATGACTTCAAAGCCTTTATCACAAAATTGACTTATGCTTAATAAATTGTGCTTCAGACCCTCAACATAATAAACATCACTTATCATGATATTTCCCCTATGCATAGTACCTATACCTTTGGTTTTACCTTTGGATTTGTCACCAAATACAACCTGAGGACCATTGGCAGCTCGATAGTTGATCAAAAGATCCTTGGAACCAGTCATGTGCCTTGACAATCCACTATCGAAGTATCAAATAGATGTATCGGCTCTAACTCTAGGTACCTGCAATCAAATGGAAGTTCTATTTCTTTTTAGGTACCCATTGTTGCTTAGATCCTTCACCATTAGTAGCATTGTTAGTTTGATTTAGAACTTTAGGAACCCATATTTGCCTAGTTTTCATTGTAGGGATACTGGCCTTCTTGGGTTTCACATTGTGTTGTGTGTGCTTTTTGTTCACCTTGTTCTGTGTGTGTTGTTTGCATGTGTAATAATATCCTTGATTATAATAGTAATCATTATCATAGTCATAATCATAATCATCATAGTATCGATAATATGATCTTGACTGCCTTGGATATTAACGTTGATATTTCCTTGGCGCTGGCTTGGGTAGCACTTTTAGTGCTGGACGCTTAGCGTTTGATTCACAGTCGTTAGGTTTATCCTTAGCTTTTTGAGCGTTAGGATGAACCCGTCTCTGTGAATCATTTGCCTTTGCCTTACCCTTGCCTGAGTCAGCTTTGGCTTTCTCATTTGGCCTCGTACCATTATCACTCGGTTCATTTTGTGTTTGACCTTGTGAACCTCTCTCAACAAAGAAAACACCCTTTCCTTTGTTGTTTGTCATAACATTAGATTTATTTGGTTGTTTACCAAATTTATTGCATCCTAAACTGGTCTTTTCACCAAATAACCTTGTTACCTCTGTCACATTGTCTAGCTTTCTTGACGCTTTAGACAATGATGAGATGAGCTGTTCTGATTTAGAAAATCTAGCAATCAGCTCAGCTTCACTCTTGACTATTATATCAAGATCACTTTTCAACTGGATTATTTCACTCTCAAGTGATTGATTCTTCTCAATGCATTGTTGATGAACTTGCAACTCTGCTTTGAGCATTGCTTTATCACTTGTGAGCGATGAAATGATGTCAAAGTGATTTTGATATAATTAAGTGGAATTTTGACATTTATTATAATATTTTTTGACTTTGTCAAGTAATTCATCATATGAGAGAGGAAGAGATAATTCAGTGTTTACCTCAGGGGATACTTCATCATCTCTAGCCATGAGACAGATAAGCGCTAAGTCATCCACTGGCTCATCATCATCACTACTCTCCTCTGATGATTCCAAATCTTCAGGTGTGAATACTGGTTCTGATTCCACTAGCAAACCTTGTTGACGAAGTTTGGTCCTGAATTGGTTTCTATCCACGTATTCCTGCCTTGAGGGCTTAGATACGTTTGGATAAGGACAATTTACCTGGTAGTGCCCTGGTTTCCTGCAATTATAACAAAGATTAGTTTTCATCTTTTGTTCATTTGTTAACCTTCTATTGTGTGGTTTTGAGACCACTGGAGATGAAAGATTCTGCTGATTTAACGCTTGGTACTGAATCGGCGCTGAAGGAGAAGGTGTAGAATATTGAGGCACTTGATACTGTTGTTGTATTGGAGCAGGCGCCTGATAAGTGTGAGTTTTACACATTTGAGAGGTCAATAATTTCATGGTTTAGGTTCAAATATGTATGAATTTTACCTCTTGTGGCTTTGATTTGTGTTTTAAATGAATTCAAGGTAAAAATCATAACAATAGAGAAATCAGCTGGACGAAAATGCAATAATTCTGTATTTTGGACGCAGAATCTGAGAACGTGTTCTTCTACAAAGTTGTAGATATATATGTCTTAGATTCACGTGAGAACTTGAATCACTTGAATCTAAGATCTGAGGAAAACATTATGAAGAAAACACTATTGCTGCGCAGAAGGAAAAATGCTACGGGCAGCTGGACGAATCTTAGAAACTTTTGACACCTAAAGACCATTAGTTGCCTCCTTTAATGATTGTAATGCATGTGTTGTGTGCCCCTTTCATTTATAATGCTGATAGTTGTCTACTTTTGGGCATGTGTAGTGTGGGTTTTTACTTATGTTCATGATGAACATTAGTTGTCTTCCTTTAGGCATGTGCTATGTGTACTCCATTTGTATTCTTTTAGTGTATATTAGTTGTTATCCTCTACTGCATACTAATATAAATAGGGGTGTTGTTTCATATCAAAAGGACCCAACACACAACAACACAAAACACACTAACACTACACTCAAATAGGATACTTTCTCTGACAACAAGAAGAAGAGGTTCGAAATTGGCAGCTAGAGAGGAGATTGGAGCAAAGAAACGAGCAAGACAAAGAGAACGACGATTCAACACGAGTTCATCAATTATTAACAGGGAGCTTTTTATTTTCAAAATATTTGTCTATGAATAATTCTATGTTTTTAATTGTTTTTCCAATTATAATTATGAACTAAATTAATCAAACTAACGCCATGTGAATGCCAATTTTATGAGTTTATCTATATGAAGTGATTGTTCATTTTAATTCTATTATTGTTTTGTGTGTTAATTTTATGCTTTTATTCCAATCGTATGCTTGATCAACATATGTTTGCTAATTAGCCTAATTTATTATTTGAGAGAATATATATTAGGGTTCAAAGGAATTAACACATCATCCGAAAAACATGAGGAATTGCTTCTAGAGATAGGTATAGATTTCCGGGTGCTGTTAGCCGAATTAATCCGGGGTAATTCTAGAACTTGAATGCATGGTTAATGATTTGATTCTCGAATAGATATATTTAGAGAACCGCCACGTAATCATAGGATTATTACATCCGAGAGATCGGGTAATAATTATTTACGGTTTTTTCCACCAAAGCAATAATAGTCTAATAATTAGAAGAATCACTCATATATATTTACAAATAATAGTGAAGCATGTGCCTTAGTTGCTTTCTCATATAAGAATCTCAATCAAATTGTTAAGTTTTAGTTTTTACCTTTCTACTGTCAATTAATCAAAAATCTTTTAATTTAATTCAATTGCTTTAAACTTGTTAATTTAAAATACGAGTCTCTGTGGGTTCGACATTCCGGACTTAATATCCATTCTATTACTACACACGACCAGTCCACTTGCTGTTTTATACACGTAAGGATTTTTCGTGTCAAGTTTTTGGCGCCGTTGCCGGGGACTTGTTTTGTTTTAGTTTGTAAGTTTATTGCAATTTTTAGTTTACTTTCTTTTATCAATTCTTTTTAATTTTATCTTCTAGCTTTAAATTCTTGTGGTTTACTTCTTTGTTTAAAAAGGGTATTTTGTGGTGAATGACCAGAACCTCAGGAAAGGGTTTAGAGGAATTTGATCCCGAGATCGATCGAACGTTTCAAGCAAACTTAAGAAAACGAGCTATGGCTGGAAATTTCCCTGACATGAATCTTCCCGAGAATAGGGAATGGTTTCAAAATTTGTTTAAAACCATGCAACCGGCACCTCCGGCACCACCCCCATCAGTTCGCGGTAATCAACCACCACGTGTACACACTACGCCGGGGCCTATTGTGTTCCCCAATTTTGCCACACCAAACTTCCATATTCCACCTCACATGTTCAACATGGTTCAGGCGGAACAATTTTATGGTGATCAAAAAGAGTCGCCTCATGACCATCTGGAGCACTTCAATGATGTGTTGACTACTATGCAATTTCACCCAAGAGATCTTGATGCCATCCGCCTCAGATTATTCCATTTCTCGCTTAAGGATAAAGGGACCCTGTGGTACAAGTCATTGCCCCCGCAATCCATTGAAACGTGGGGTGAGTTAGTCGAGGAGTTTCTCAACAAGTTTTTCCCTCCATCAAGGATTAACGAGTTGAGAAGCGAGATCAAGGGTTTTAAGCAAAGACGGGATGAATCGTTAGCATCAGCACGGGCAAGATACAAGGGTCTGCTTCAAAAATGCCCCGATCACAATTATTCTAGAGACGAGCGAGTACTACACTTCTTTAATGGAGTCCGGTCTCGGATTCGCCACAGACTTAATGAAGGAGCCGGTGGTGATCTTTTAGGTCTTGATAGCAGAACAGTGTGGGCAAAGCTAGAGCAGATGGCACGGGAGGATGAACTGTACCCTGAAGATGATGATGAGATTATTCCACAATCCCGAAGGGTTGCCGTTGCTCAAGAGGTAGAACAAGATGCCGAATCAGAGCTAGCCATCGGGAATGTGAATTATGTTGGAAATTCAAACAAACCTCAATTGAACTTCCACATAGCCACGAATTTCCCAAAAAGGCCAAATCCGGCACAGAATGCACCACAAGGCATCTACCAAGCACCGAGGCCTCCGTTTTACAACAATCAAGCTCAGAAGCCTGGGAATTTTAAGCCACAAGGTCAAATTCCAAGAAATCCCACTGTCGAAGAAAGATTAGATGCTCACATGCAAAAATTGGACGAATCATTTGCAGAGCTTTGATTGATGTTACAAGGTGTTATGACGGGAATGACAGAGTTGCAGCATCAATTTGCACAATTATCAAATGATGCTGGAGTAAGAGCACCCGGGACACTTCCAAGCGATACAGAGAAGAATCCGAAGGAACAATGCCATGCCGTTACCCTCCGTAGTGGCAAAGAAGTGAAAAATGCACCTCCCCAGAAGCCAACGCCCGAACATGAAAGCAATGTTCGAACGTTGGAAAATCTCAAAGATTTGAACACGCTGCCTCCACAGTCCAGATGTGACCAAAATGTAGTCCAGACGTTGATCGGTCAACGTACGAACGTGGGAAAATCCACTATCCATACGTCAGAGGCAGAACAGAATTCTTCTTCTAAACCAGTTGAAATACGTCTCCCCTTTCCCCTCACACATAAAAAGAATAAAAAAGAAATGGATAAGAGCTTTCTTAGGATCTTAGAAATTCTTCGAGAAGTTAGAATTAACATTCCTTTTATTGATGCAATTTTGCAGATGCCCAATTACATCAAGTTTTTCAAGGATATTCTCTCAAACAAGCAAAAGTGGGAAGGGAATGAAACGGTGTGTTTGACAGAATCATGCTCAGCAGTAGTATTGAATAAGTTGCCAAAGAAACTCAAAGATCCAGGGAGCCTCACGATCCCATGCACCATCGGGCAACTCAAATTTGACCGAGTGTTGTGTGATTCAGGGGCAAACATAAACGTTTTCCCATACTCGTTGTTTCAGAAATTGGGCTTGGGAAGTCCGAAGCCAACCTCGATGTCTTCAACTTGCAGATCGATCTATCAAACACCTGATAGGAGTCGTTTTTACGTGTTTTTAAGCCCCTTTCCGTTTATGTTTTAGGTTCATTTATCGCTTGATTCTTTCCACATGTGCATTTAATTCGTGCATTAAGTGATTTCAGACCTTAAATGGATACAATCGAAGAACGGGCTGAAAAACGACGTATAAAACAAGTTTAGGCCAAGATATTTCACACCTCCACGACCAAACAAGCAAGAAATAAGTTGAAGTTAGCCAAGATCATGTTTTAGTACCATTTCCGCACACCTGGGCGCTAAATCAGAAACAATCTCCACGTTGGAACGCCATTTGGATAAATTTAAAGATTGAATTTGATGAAGTGTCCTTCTACAAAGTTTTAGAGATATGTCTTATATTTACATGGGGACTTGAATCATCCAATTCGGAGGTCTGTGGAGAATTGTATGAATAAAACACTATCCCTGCGCTGGAAAACACGAAAGTGGCAGCTCCCATTCTTAGTAGGTGGAAAACAAGAGAATGATAGTTCACATTCTTGGTAGGAGGAAAGTAAGAGAATGGTAGGTGGAAAACAAGAGAATGGTAGTTCACATTCTTGGTAGATGGAAAGCAAGAGAATGGTAGGTGGAAAGAAAAGAGAATGAAAGCACATGTTCTTGGTTGGTGAATTTTTTTTGCTATAAAAGGAGGATTGGATGTCATCCTACAAACACACTTGAAAACACATTCCCCATTGGGGGAGCCTAAACACATCATATCATCATCCTTAGATTAGTTATGAAGATTATCAAGAACCTCTGAAGGTGAAGAAATCAAGAAGCATGGAAGAGATGAGAAGTTCAACCATAAAAAATACGAGGGAGTTTCTTAGATTTAGATTTATTTTTGTCTATGAATATGAATCTTAATTTAAGTTCCTATCTTTTATCTTTTATGATGAAATAGATTCTTCGAACTAAGGCCATGTTGAGGCTAAATTATGATAATTGAGTTATAAATTGTGTTTTTCATATTAATTCTATTGTTGCTTTGTGTCTTGATCTTGTTTGAATGCATCATATGCTTAACTACCATATGCATGATTTATTGCTTAAATTATTCGTTCGAGAGAAGGTAATTTAAGGTGCAAAGAGGATCATCACATAATCCGTAAAAAATAGGGAATTGCCCCTAGAGATAGGTAGAGATTCCCGGGTGCAGTTAGCCGGATTAATCCGGGGAAATTCTAGAACTTGAATGCATGATTGTTGGTTAGATTCTCGGATAGACATATTTAGAGAACCATCAATTAATCATAGGATTATTACAGCCGAGACATCGGGTAGTAATTATTTAAGGTTTTTTCCACCAAAGCAATATTCGTCTAATAATATGAGAACATGTTTATAGTGAAAATGGATTAATTTATGCCAACACATGTGTCTTAGTTGCTCTCTTCCATAGCTATCTTGATTTCGACATCTTGTTTCTTATATCTTACTTTCATAATATTTTAGTTAATTCTTGTTTTAGTTTAAGTTCTTCAATTGCTTTAAAATCATAAACTAAAATACAAGTCCTTGAGGTTCGACAACCCGGACTTTATTGTCCACTTTATTACTACACACGACCAGTCCACTTGCTGTATAATACACGTAAGAATCATAGAGGATGTGATCGTGCAAGTTGACAAATTTTACTTTCCGGTGGACTTCGTGGTTCTAGAAATGGAAGAAGACGTTGAAGTTCCTCTCATCCTAGGAAGACCTTTCCTAGCCACAGGTAAAGCTATGATCGATGTAGCAAATGGTAAGTTAACTTTAAATGTGGGAGCAGAGAGAGTTACTTTTGACGTCTTCAAGGTTTTAAAGCATGTCGGTGATGACGAGTCGTGTTTGCAAATAGATGTTTGTGATCCTTTGATTTTTGAGCATTTTCAGGAAAACATCTCTGACGATCCACTTGAAATATGCATAATGAAATGTAAGCATGCCGAGTCAGCAAATGATAGACAACTGACGGATGTCCATAGTCTGGAGAGGCGTACACAATGTGCCATCCTAAGGAAATTTGAGATGCTGGATCAGCCACTGTCAAGCAAATCCAAACCATCCATTAAGGAACCACCGATTCTTGATCTAAAAGCCTTACCTTCACATCTTAAATATGTTTATTTAAGTGATAATGAAACTTTGCCACTGATTATTTCTTCTTCTCTTACAGAGCCACAAGAAGCAAAGTTATTAAAGGTGTTGAAGGAGCACAAAAGGGCCTTTGGATGGAAGATTGCTGACATCAAGGGGATTAGTCCGACAATTTGCATGCACAAGATCCTGATGGAAGAGAGCTCAAAGCCCACCATACAACCACAAACGAGGTCAAATCCTCAAATTCAAGAACTGGTGAAGAAAGAGGTAATCAAGTTACTCGATGCTGGAATCATTTTTCCTATCTCTGATAGCTCATGGGTAAGTCCAACTCAGGTAGTGCCAAAGAAGGGAGGTACGACAGTCGTTCTTAATGATAATAATGAGTTGATTCCATCTAGAATTGTCACTGGTTTTAGGGTTTGCATCGATTATAGGAAATTGAATGAATGTACCCGAAAAGACCATTTCCCACTTCCCTTTATCGATCAAATGTTAGAAAGATTAGCTGAGCATGAATATTATTGTTTTTTGGATGGGTATTCCGGCTATAACCAAATTGCCGTTACACCTGAGGATGAAGAGAAAACCACTTTCACTTGTCCTTATGGCACTTTTTCTTATAGACGGATGCCTTTTGGTGTATGTAATGCACCTGCTACTTTTCAAAGATGCATGATGGCTATATTTCATGACATGATCGAACAATGTATTGAAATCTTCATGGATGACTTTTCTGTGTTTGGCTCAAGCTATGATAGATGTTTGCACAATCTAACCCTCGTGTTGCAGAGATGTGAGGATACTGATTTAGTCTTGAATTGGGAAAAGTGCCACTTCATGTTACATGAAGGCATTGTTCTAGGCCATAAGATATCCAAGAAGGGGATTGAGTTGGATCGAGCAAAAATTGAAGTGATAGCCAATCTCCCACCACCCACCACAGTCAAAGCCGTGCGAAGTTTTCTAGGGCATGCCGGGTTTTATAGGCGATTTATTGCTGATTTTTCCAAAATTGCTAAACCTCTGTCTAACTTGACCATGAAAGGTGCAGTATTTGATTTTGATGATGCATGTATGCAGGCTTTCCTCACTTTAAAGAAAAAATTGATCTGAGCACCCGTGATGGCTGCTCCCGACTGGAGTTTGCCATTTGAGTTTATGTGTGACGCGAGCGACACAGCCGTAGGAGCTGTACTTGGTCAAAAGAAGGGTAAAAGCTTTCATGCTATATACTATGCTAGTCGTACCTTAAATGAAGCTCAAGTCAATTATGCTACCACTGAAAAAGAGCTTCTAGCTGTTATCTTTGCCTTTGACAAATTTCATTCTTATCTTGTGCTTAACAAAGTTATCGTGTACACTGATCATTCTGCATTGAAGTACTTGCTTGCTAAAAAAAATGCCAAACCTAGACTGCTAAGGTGGATTTTATTACTACAAGAGTTTGACTTAGAAATCAAAGATAAAAAAGGCTCTGAGAATGTAGTAGCTGATCACCTCTCTAGGCTCGAGGTAGTGGATGAGGGAATGGATAAGATCCCAATAAGAGATGAATTCCCTGATGAGCAACTTTTTGCTCTTTCTTCTATTTCAGTACCTTGGTATGCTGATTTTGCTAACTATTTAGTAGCTGAAATTTTACCACCTGATCTAACCTTTCACCAAAGAAAGAAGTTTTTACAAGATGCTAGGCAATATTTGTGGGAAGAGCCCTACTTATTTAAAATTGGTGTAGAGGGAATTATGAGAAGATGTATACCTGAGGAGGAAATGGCATCTGTCCTGGCTCACTGCCATGACATGCCAATAGGAGGTCACTTCGGGCCTGCTAAGACTGCTGCTAAGGTTCTACAATCAGGTTTTTTCTGGCCTACTTTGTTTAGGGATGCTTATGCTTATGTTAAATCTTGTGATCGATGTGAAAGGGTAGGTAACATTTCTAGACGACACGAAATGCCAATGAACACTGTGCTTGAATGCGAACTATTTGATGTGTGGGGTATTGATTTTATGGGTCCTTTTCCTAGTTCGTGTTCTAATAAATACATTCTTGTTGCTGTCGACTATGTGTCTAAATGGGTCGAAGCCGAGGCTTTGCAGACTAATGATGCTAGGGTGATTCTTAGATTTCTTAAGAAACGAATTTTTACTCGATTTGGTACCCTTAGAGCAATCATAAGTGATGGAGGTACACACTTTCGTAACAAGCAATTTGAAAAATTGTTGAACAAATATGGTGTTAAACATAAAATCTCGACCCCTTATCACCCTCAAACTAGTGGGCAAGTCGAAGTATCTAATAGGGAAATAAAAAGGATTTTAGAAAAAACGGTAAATAGTCATCGAACTGATTGGTCTCTGAAATTAGATGATGCATTGTGGGCTTACCGTACTGCTTTTAAAACCCCTATTGGCATGTTCCCATATCGCCTTGTATTTGGAAAAGCTTGTCACTTACCTGTCGAACTTGAACATCGTGCTTAATGGGCTATCAAATTCGTTAATTTCGATGCAAGTTTTGTAGGTAACAAGCGGCTACTTCAACTAAATGAGCTCGAGGAGTGGAGACATGAGGTATACGAGAATGCCAAGCTATACAAGGAACGGATTAAGAAGTGGCACGACAAGCATATCTTGTCACGAGAATTCAAGGAAGGCGAATTGGTTCTGATGTATAATTCAAGACTCAAACTTTTTCCGGGAAAACTTAAATCTCGTTGGTCAGGACCATTTCGAGTCACACGAGTGTATTCATTAGGGGCTGTGGAGCTCATTACAGATGATGGACAATTCAACAGTAATACCCCCAAACTTATTCAATAGTTACACTGTTGAATTGTTCTTAAATTTTGCAACATTTTTATCTTCTTTTTGAGCACATGAAAAAGCGTGAGTAGGGGAGTCCAATTTATGTTGAGCATTCTGATAGGATCGCCTTGATTTTCGACTCAACCGACTACTCCTCGGTTTGCTTTTTAAGCATTCCGGTTTTGTAAGTATTTCTTTTACCCTTTTTCTTGGTTTGAATCTAGATGTAACATTGAGGGCAATGTTAGGAATAAGTTTGGGGGTGTTTAAAGGTAATAATATTTTTTGATACTTTTGAATGTTCATGTAGGTGATTCATTTTAAGCTTGAAATTTTTAATTTTTAGTCCCTAAATTGATGCAATGAAACTAATTAATGTACGTTCGATGGTACGAATATATATATATATATATATATATTATGTTGGAATACACATGTCTTCACTTTGCTCATGGGACCCTAGATTAGAGTAGAATTTCCATAAGATGAATCACAAATGCACGGTAAGTCGATGGTAGAGGAGTCAAGTGGATAATCATCCTGAAACACTTAAAGACTTTCTCGCAGAAATGTTAACTTAGATTCTTCTTAAGGTCACGAGTTGAGTAGTTGCTTCGTATACCTAATAATTAATGAAAAAGGTTGATGATTTGTATGACTATAAAGTCAGGCTGATATGTACTGGAAGTGAAAAGCAACATGTCTATATACTGTACTGTCATGCTAATTTGAGCTTTGCTCAAGCCAATTTAGGTTAAAAATGAATGAAAGGTCTAGTTTTATTTCGTGGCCTTTGGCACTCGAGTGATTAAATCCGCAAGGAGTGTCTTAACACTTAATGCCCTAAAACTATCTAGTTTGGGAGTCATTAATCCAAAGCTCGATACATGGGTGTCATAGAAAGCCTAAAGGAATAAAACATTGCACGTGACCTAACCTTAATAAATTTAAATGGAAGTTTCATATGAGTTTAAGGTTTAAATGGATTAAGAAATGAAATTTAAGTGGTTATCAAGTTTCTATGAGGCTTGTACTTTAGGATTGATCGACGGTTAATAAAATATGGGATTAATGTCTGAAATTTGGTAAGAATGCCACTTGACTATAATGCCTTACACTTACAATCACTACACCCTTTGGAGGTCTTTATTCGAGTCAAGGTGTAACATGAGCAAGTCTTTGATATGTGTATAATTTTTTTTTTTGAGCTTTAACAGTCGATTTTTATGCTATGGGTTTCTTATTGATTAAGTTGATTCGCGTTGATAAAGGGACTAAAATTTGGTTGGATTTTGTGGGTATATCATCTGCAAACCCTCACGAGACAACACTCGTCCTCTTTTGGTAAAATTGAGGTTTAAAGGCTTGTTGCATACGCTAAATGCAATCGTGATCTCTACGAAAGTGAGCTATCTTTTGTTTTTGTTTTACCCTTTTTCTTGATGTTGTTTAAATCTTAGTTTTCTTTTGTTCAATTGCTCGGGGACGATCAATGTTAAGTTTGGGGGTGTTGATAAGTGTGAGTTTTACACATTTGAGAGGTCAATAATTTCATGGTTTAGGTTCAAATATGTATGAATTTTACCACTTGTGGCTTTGATTTGTGTTTTAAATGAATTCAAGGTAAAAATCATAACAATAGAGAAATCAGCTGGAAGCAAATGCAATAATTCTGTCTTGTGGACGCAGAATCTGAGAACGTGATCTTCTACAAAGTTGTAGATCTATGTCTTAGCTTCACGGGAGAACTTGAATCTAAGATGTGAGGAAAACATTATGAAGAAAACACTATTGCTGCGCAGAAGGAAAAATGCTACGGGCAGCTGGACGAATCTTAGAAACTTTTGACACCTAAAGACCATTAGTTGCCTCCTTTAATGATTGTAATGCATGTGTTGTGTGCCCCTTTCATTTATAATGCTGATAGTTGTCTACTTTTGGGCATGTGTAGTGTGGGTTTTTACTTATGTTCATGATGAACATTAGTTGTCTTCCTTTAGGCATGTGCTATGTGTACCCCATTTGTATTCTTTTAGTGTATATTAGTTGTTATCCTCTAGTGCATACTAGTATAAATAGGGGTGTTGTTTCATGTCAAAAGGACCCAACAAACAACAACACAAAACACACTAACACTACACTCAAATAGGATACTTTCTCTTACAACAAGAAGGAAAGGTTCGAAATTGGCAGCTAGAGAGGAGATTGGAGCAAAGAAACGAGCAAGACAAAGAGAACGACGATTCAACACGAGTTCATCAATTATTAACAGGGAGCTTTTTATTTTCAGAATATTTGTCTATGAATAATTCTATGTTTTTAATTATTTTTCCAATTATAATTATGAACTAAATTAATCAAACTAACGCCATGTGAATGCCAATTTTATGAGTTTATATATATGAAGTGATTGTTCATTTTAATTCTATTATTATTTTGTGTGTTAATTTTATGCTTTTATCCCAATCGTATGCTTGATCAACATATGTTTGCTAATTAGCCTAATTTATTATTTGAGAGAATATATATTAGGGTTCAAAGGAATTAACACATCATCCGAAAAACATGAGGAATTGCTCCTAGAGATAGGTATAGATTTTCGGGTGCTGTTAACCGAATTAATCCGGGGAAATTCTAGAACTTGAATGCATGGTTAATGATTTGATTCTCGGATAGATAAATTTAGAGAACCGTCACGTAATCATAGGATTATTACAGCCGAGAGATCGGGTAATAATTATTTACGGTTTTTTCCACCAAAGCAATAATAGTCTAATAATTAGAAGAATCACTCATATATATTTACAAATAATAAAGGTTGAAGCATGTGCCTTAGTTGCTTTCTCATATAAGAATCTCAATCAAATTGTTAAGTCTTAGTTTTTACCTTTCTACTGTCAATTAATCAAAAATCTTTTAATTTAATTCAATTGCTTTAAACTTGTTAATTTAAAATACGAGTCTCTGTGGGTTCGACATTCCGGACTTAATATCCATTCTATTACTACACACGACCAGTCCACTTGCTGTTTTATACACGTAAGGATTTTTCGTGTCAAGCTGATATGAATTTTGTCTTTGTTGCTTAGGACTATTTCATTTCTTTTCATATCTCAAGAATTCTCTAAATCGATTCAGAAGTGCTAGTTCATCATTCTCGCTAATATTTGAAATTGTTCCTTTATTACCCGATTTACCCTTGATTGATGCTATGAGCGCTCCAGACTCAATCACTAGACTGCTCACTGCATCACTAGTCGAATTCAACTCAAATTCAAATTTTTTGAGCTCTGAAAAGGCGTCTTCTGGAGTTAAACCATCCAAATTGTTCGACTCTCTCATAGCTGTTGTTTTCATCAAAATTCTAGACTTCTAAAAATTTTGACAACCATTTCCCGATTCTGCTAATCCATACACAAAGATATTAATTCTGTAGTAAGGGTTGTGAATCTTATATCCAATCGTTCTAAAGTCTCATTGGGCAACAACTTGAAACTGTTAAACCTTTCCTTGGCAATGGAAAGCTTGTTGTCTTTAATCTGAGCTGAACCACCACAAATTATGGCTAACTCATCCCAGATTTCCTTAGTAGTGTTGCATGACTCAATCTTGTTGAATAAGTTGTCATTATCACCGATAGCTATATATAGGGCATTACGACCAACATTGTCCAAATTTGCGCTCGACGCTCATCTAGAGATCATTCTTGTTTTGGCTTTTCCACATAAGCTCCGGATTGTCTTCTGTGGCTCCAAGCGCTCTAGTGATAACCTTCTATATTTTGATTGGCCCATCTGAAATAATATCACACATGTCATCATCACATGAACAAAGATATGTAAATGCTTTGACTTTCCATGTGTTATCATTTGACTCAGTCAATTTGGAACTTTAGCAAATGCCATAAAGAAAATTTAAAGCAACTAAATTTGAAAAAGGATCTAAACAAGTTGTTATGCTTGGAAATTTTAAAATTTCAACTTTAATCGCTCTGATACCACTTGTTGGTCCCAAGTGGCATACGAAAGGGTCTAGAAGGGGGGGGGGAGTTGAATAGACCCTGAAGTCTTTTTACGACTTCAAAAAATTTCGTATTAAAATTCTGTTGGACGCTTGAGAAGTAGGTGCTTGACCGAGCATCTATCGAAGACTGTTTTTAGAAAGTTAACTTAGACTTTCAGATTTGAATACTATAACCAAATAGGTTTAAGCGTTCACTTCTTTGATCAGTGCTAACACAGCAGAATGATTTTAAAGTCTTCTCTTTTGAAAGCTTTAGCGTCACTGAAGGTATTTTAATTGCTTAGTGTTCAATTGAGTTCTACTTAACAGATTTATGCAATAATATGACAACTAAGGAAATTGACTGTAACGTAAGAAACATAATATTTGTAAGGTTCGTTGGGTGGTGTAATCCCAACTACGTCCTTCTTCTCCTTGAACACTTGGAGACAATCCACTAAAATGATTCTCAAAGAATCACACAGAATCTTCTGCAAATTAGGAGGAGATGGATGTCGATGACTTGAGCTCCTTGATCACACAGATTTCTGCTTCAAGACACTTCTATCCTCTTGCTTCTTTCACTCAGAAATAATGCAAGTATCCAACTTCGACTTCACACAGATTGCGAGGCTTGGATGAGGTTTTTCTAAATGTTTTGTTTGATTTTGATAAAGTTCAAACAACTGGGAATATCTCAATAATAATGTAGGTTTCTTCGAAAATAATGTTTGAGATATTGGTTGACTGTCTCGGGAATTGAAGAAAAGCAAAGAGAATGTTTGAATATTCTGGCTTTTCTGAGAGTTTAAGGAATGAAACTTCAATGCAACAACAATTTGGCTTGGAATTGATCAGTGTGTTTGGCTTGTTGTTGAAGTCCTATTTATAGGCATTCTTGGAAAAAGTGTCCATTTGACACATGCACAGGCGCGTGTATCTCACTTCCGCGAGTGAACAACTTTTGTCCTTATCCCTGAAAATCTGTTGCACAAAAGTTGGTGCTGCAGTCTGTGAATAGTTGACAGTCCAATAGGGGGGCTTCTCCGTACGTTTGAAAGAGCTTATCACATTTAATGCTCTTATTAGCATTTAATGCATTTGAATTAAATGCACGTTGACACTTAATGCACTGAGAATATTTGCATTAAATTCCTTCTGGGCTTAGAAATAAATTAAGGTGAAATCAGTCATTGAAAGACGCTCATTCATCCTTGAATAACTTTTGTCTTTAAGTAACGCTTGATATAGCTGGTCGTTTGGACGCTTGGAAACTTTATCTTCATTCAGACTTCAGGCGCTTGAGTCCTCAACCTTGACTACTGATAAACTCACTCAAAAATTATCAGACGCTCAGTCTAAGAGTACTTAGCCTAACACTCTAGAATAAAAATAAACAAAGCCTATTACAATTCTAACGCTTCAAAGCTTATACATGATTTCTACTAAAATCAAACTTACATATTTTGGGGTCTAACAAGTAATCCTAATTATCATCATCAAACCATCTAACATGAAATTCCTAATAAATATTGTTTAACTAGTATCATGCAAATTTACCAATATCCTTATTAAGCAATTTACACATGTCTATTAAATCTGAACCAATTAATTAATTCACCTCCCGATAGTTCTTAATTAATCTTAAATCATGCAATTGGTGATCAAGCAATTACAAACATTAAACACTCATTAATAGATAAACAAAGCACGAATGAAACCCATAAATTATCAATAATCCAAATTAACACGCAAGACTACATCTTAAACCTTAGAAAGCAATTTAGCTATGCATAATTAAAGAAAAAACAAAAATTAATTTGCATTAAGATAAAAATATCCATGTTTAACAATGGAGGAATATAGAAATACAACTTGAGAAGATGAAAGCTTCAAAATCCACAAAATCTTCTCTCTTGAAGATAATTTCTTTTTTTTCTCTACAAGTCTTCTAACTCAAGAATATGACTCATTTATTGAATAGATGTCCTTCCAAGCCGTTCCTAGGACCCTATATGACATATGGAGAAATAGGAAACCAAACCTTAAATACATTAAGGTTTGGGGATGCCCTACCTATATCAAGAAGACAAAGGCAGAGAAATTGGAAGTTAGGTGCCTTAAAGGACGTTTTATAGGTTTTTCTGAGGATTCCATGGGATACCTAGTCTACATACAAGATGATCAAAGGATCATTATTGCACTGCAAGCATACTTTCTTGAAGATGAATTTATTCAAGAAGGTGATTGTTCTTGATGAACAAGATGAAACATCAAGGCCGGTGACTGTTCAAGAAACACATACTGAACCTTTTGAAACACAACCAACATTGCAAAGATCTGGTACAGTACCACATCAACCTGATAGGTACTATGGGTACCTGCTACAAGAAGAACCAGGTGTCCATACTATATCAATGGGAGTTCATCGGGACGACCCTTCTACTTATGATCAAGCAATGATGCATATCAACTCTGCAAAGTGATAGTGTTAGGTGCCCGACGAGCCAATTGTTTTAGGCTCTGCTATATTAAATGTAAAACACTATAACAGTCTTGTTTTAAATATATTGAACTTTTATTTATGGTATGCTTCTTTATTGTTATAACTAGTGTTAGTATAGATAAAGATTCCATGGATTACATATGGCTAGGGGAGTGGTCGGGATACATATGGAATGCTCTCAAAGACCGTAATCCTAAACATTGTTCCAAGTCATAAAGGCTGTGAGATGTGGGATATCAGTGGCCTCGTTAAGACTTGTTCATGCATATAACTCTTCCAAGAGGTTGACGCATTCCATTCTCGATGGCTTGTACGGCAATACATGTACAAAGATTCATACTGGATTATGGAATTGAATGGCCCCGCCAAAGGACTCCTATTTGGTGCTGTCAAACATGGAGTCCTTGGGTTTCGTAGTGTGAGATTAATCCTTAGACCTAAGATGTCATTTGGAAAGGGTTCTACTCACTCTGCTTTGATATGCACGTGCACTCAGGAGAGTCATACGGTGTGTATGTTGGGTATAGTTTGGTAGTGCAGCGGAACAAATGGCAGTCGGAGTGGGATTCATCCAGGGTCACAAGTACCCGGTGTTTCCTATGCTGTTGCGAGAATCTACATGATCGTTAAAAGCCTTTGATCAAAGCGATTTTCTTCTGAGAGAGATTGGTGATCCCGGATTAGAAGACTGGATCATTAGATGTGACAACACATTCATAGTTTCTAAGGTTATTAGGGTTCGATGGTCGCCATACCGTAGACCATGGATGGGAAAATGATGAAGGGATTCTACTCACTTGACGATAGTAACTCGGATAGGTTCTTGCTTTTCATCGTTGATATCTAGGAAGTCGTGGCGACGGTGCTAGACATTGAACCATGACCAATAGGTGCCTTGGATTAATTTGATGAAATTAATTCAAGGTCTAGTTAATTATTTAGAATAATTAATCTAGCCCACGGGGACTAATTGCTAGCTTGATAACGAGCCTGAGGGGTCACACACATAACTTAGTGTAATACCTATTGGCTAATTAATTCTTTGTGAATTAATGGTGGGATTAACATATTGGATTTAATTAATCAAGGAAAAGAAATTAATTTAATTAGTTAATTAATAGTTCTATAATTTAATATTAGAATATTAAATTGGGAAGGACTAATTAATTAACGAGAAGAAAGAAAATAAAATAATATATATATATATACACACATGTGCACGTGTGGCACGTGTAATTGTGTGTGTGGATTTGGTGGAAAGATTTATCTTGCTCACCAAATTTGTAAAATATATATTAATTAATATCATATAAATATATTTGGTAGAATCCTTAATTAATTAAAGTAACTAATTAATGGATATGGAAGGATTCTATTTGATATATGTTAGGATATTATTAGATATGGTAATATTTAGTTAGTTGGAAATAGTCCAACTAATCAAGGAGAGAGAACAAAAGAAAAAGGAAATAAATATATACATATATATATATAAGCACACGCCTCCTCCCTATTTTTTAGGGGGAGAGAGGCATGTATGGTGTAGGGTTTTTAACCCTAGGTGGACTTTATATAAACGTGTGTTCCACCTCTTTTAAAATAACTAGTGGATTTTTGGTTTTGAATACATGAGAGAAATAAGTTTTTAAAGAAATACTTTTGCTATTATTCTATCCCAAATTTTTTTTCATACTATTTTCTTCAAACTCATGTGTTAAGTGCGAAGAACACTTAAATAATTCCAAACCCTTTTTCCTAAAAAGCCAAGATTCAATATTCTCCTTGCTAGCAATGGTGGAGATAATTGAGGGTACGAGTTAGGGTGTGGATACATCTTAGAGGCACAACGCTTGGGGCTAGGGCAAATCAATTCGAAGACTGTAGCAGGGAGTAGCTTAAAAAGACGTTGTTGCTTTAAGGTCTACAAGAGGTAAACATGAGTAAGCTTTCCCCTAGTATAGTTTTGAATCCGATGGTACCATGTCAACCTTGCCCTAATTTCGGGGATTCCGCTTTAATTTTTAAAATTATATGTTTTCTGCTGCGCCGGTATCCCCGAGGGTTGTACCAATCCCAACACAAAGTGGCAAGAAGATTTGCAAGCAGAGATAGTCTCGATGCATTCCAACCAAGTCTGGACTCTAGTAGATCTTCACGAGGGCATTGCACCTATACGGTGCAAGTGGATCTACAAGAGGAAGATCTCGGGCGGAAAAGTTGACACATACAAGGCAACGCTTGTAGCAAAAGGTTATAGTCAAAGGGAAGGAATTGACTATCAGGAGACCTTTTCACCTGTGGCAATGATTAAGTATATTCGTATTCTTCTCGCAATAGCTGCACACTTGGATTATGAGATATGGCAGGTAGATGTGAAGACGGCTTTTCTTGATGGATTCCTTGAAGAGGATATCTATATGGATCAGCCTAAAGGCTTCACATCTGGGTTTGGTATTCATAAGGTGTGTAAACTTAAGAGATCCATTTATGGACTTAAGCAAGCCTCTAGGAGTTGGAATCTTCGTTTTGATGAAGCTATCAAAGGATTTGACTTTGTCAAGAACGAAGATGAACCATGTGTTTACAAGAAGGTTAGTGGGAGCAAAATCACTTTCCTGGTCATATATGTGGATGACATTCTACTCATAGGAAATGATGTAGGAATGCTCACATAAGTCAAAACGTGGATTTCAAATACATTCTCCATGAAAGACTTGGGAGAAGCGACCTATATTCTAGTAATTCATATCTACAGAGAGAACAAATAGGATGATAGGACTTTCCCAAGCCCTTTACTTAGAGAATGTCCTAAAGAGATTTAGGATGAAAGATTATAAGAAAGGTTTCTTGCCCATGAGACATGGGGTGCACCTTTCAAAGTCTATGTCCTCTCAAAGTGAGGAAGATAGAAAATAAATGAGTATGGTGCCCTATGCATTTGCAGTGGGTGGTCTGATATACGCCATGGTATGCACACAGCCTGACATAGCATACACAATATGCGTGGTAATTCATTTTCAGGCTAACCAGAGAAGAGAACACTGGACCGCTGTCAAAAATATTCTCAAGTATCTGAAGAGAACTAAGGATATGGTCCTAACATATGGACATGGAGATTTTAAAGTGGATGGATACACTGATTCAGATTTTCAATGTGATGTAGATGATCGAAAATCCATTTCAGGGTTTATATTCACACTCAATGGAAGAGCAGTGACTTGGAAAAGTTCCAAGCAAAACAGAATTGCTGATTCCACCACTGAGGAAGAATACATAGCAGCGTCTGAGGCTGCTAAAGAGGGTGTTTGGATTAGGAAGCTTCTTGGAGAACTTCAAGTGGTCCCTAGTGTAGAGCTGTCATTGCCACTTTCTTGTGATAATAACAGGGCTATTGCATAAGCAAAAGAACCAAGGTACAACAAATCCAAGCATAAAGTGATTGACATTGAGAACTGAATAAGAGAAATCATTAGAAGAGGCTACATAGATGTTCAGAGAGTAAATTCAGCAGACAATGTCGCTGACCCATTGACCAAGCCTTTGACACAGGCAGTGCTAGATCGACATTTGAGAAGATGGGTATTAGATACCATAGTGATTGGTATTGAGTACAAGTGGGAGGTTGTTAGATTAATGTCCTCAAATGACACTAGAGGATTAGAGAATGTAAGGACATTAATAAATTGTAATTGTTTCTTATTTTTTTAATAAAAAAACATTTTGTTGTTTGTTATTATATTGGCATGTATATATTGTAATAATCTATAAATCCATGAACACAATAATTAACTCTCTAAGGCACTAGACGAGTTTAATACTTGTGTACTAAAATATTCTGCCAGTCAATGATTCCCAATTGGGCATTGGAAATCATGAAGACTTGTATGATGTGAGTTTTGACGAGAAAGGTGCTCGTCAATCACTAGGAAGTAGTGAAGAACTCATATCATAGGTCCACTGATGGAGATAGTGGCACTCAGACATGACTTACATCGATTCTGTCACATAGGTTTTCACTCTTTGACAGCCAATGACATAATTGATTAAATTGTAATAAGTGTGTCTGAACTTTAGACTTGAAGAATCGAGTTGAAGATATACTTGGGACATTAGGTTTGTCATTAGAGTAGTTAGATCCAATTCACCCTTCGATGGGGCCAACCTTGAACTGCAACCTAAAGGGTAAGTAGTTGTCTTAACTGATATCCAAGATGAGATTTGTTCCCTTGAAACTGAACAAGGAATTATCCTATGCATTTATAAGTAAATTAGATCTTAAAGTCTTTAGCCAAGGCATTCATTGATCTATACTTACTATAAATATAGCATTTACGAAACGAAGAGTTTGTAAACTATGAATCTCACTTGACCGGGATAAGGAAACGAAGAGTTTGTATTCACACGGTATTTACAAAAGGAAAGGTAAAATGATCCAATCATTTCATCTTATTTAGGTTAAAATATGGACCACTTGACTGGCTAGGTGGAACTCACATTCAATGGAATCCTCTCATTGCCAAAAATAGATGAACCTAAAGAGTCACCCTTAAAAAGGAAAAATCGAAAGAAAAATGTGGAATGTTTCTTGAAGTTATTTTAAGTATTGGATACTTAAAATTAATTAAATGGAATTAGTTATTTGAAGAGATAAGTTAATTCATTTATACTTTAATTAACATGTTATTTCTTAAAGAAATAAAATTATTTAAATATCCTATCGATTGTTTAATTAGAGTAATTGATTGGATTGAATTAATTAATTAAATAAAAGATTGGACAGAGCTCAAATGGGTGCACCAAGAGGTTCACCATAACCGAGTTGGGGTGGCTAGGAAGGCGTCCAATTTGGGATTTTTAAGCCCAAGGTTATAACTTAAGTGATATAAATATATTACATTAGCTAATACCTAGGTCATACAATTAATTGTACACTTGAGCCACAAGAAAGAAATTCCTCCCCTCATCTCTTACCTCTAGTCGTCGGTCACTGTACCAAAGAAGGAGGAGATTTTTTGATCAAGTTTTTTTCGGCGAGACAATTTAGAGGCAGCCCTTTTGGACTACTCGGATTATCAAGCAATCAGACGGATTGTTTCGTGAAAGAATTAAAGAAGACGAATTCGTGAGTTTCTCCAACCACTTTGCTACAATGGGTAAAGTTTCAATATCCTATTGTACATACGCGTGATAAAACCCCGGGATAGATCCTGTTATGGGAAAATCCAAAAACATTTATTACACCGTTTTCGCTGTATTTTTGTTTAATTTTCCCAACAGATTTTAATGTAAATAAAATTATCAAAACATGAATTGAATCCGGACTTTGTGAATCTATAATTTTTTTTATCCGCTGGTTCGATTCCCAATAGTGGTATCAGAGCCAAATTCATGGTTTTGATAATTTTTCATGTATTTATATTATTTGATGAATATGAATGCATGTTTGAATATTTATATTTTTTTGATGAATATAAATATGTGATTTTATATTTTTCGTATTGTATGTAAAAAAAACATAAAAATTGGGTGTTATAATTTAATATTATGCATGTTTAAACTATTAGGTTTCTGATGATTAAATTGGATGATTGAAAAAGATGAAGCAAAATCATGGTGGAATCGCTGAAAAACTGTCGCCGGTGCGCCGACCAGAGCCACGCCTCGCCGCACACACAACCCAGCCTGGCCGCACTGTACGACCCGGCCTGGCCGCACTGCACTGCACTCCACGTCGTGCAACACAGCTTGCTCGGTCGTGCCGAGCACAGCACGGCACCGTGCGTGTAGTCGCACAGCATCGTGTCGTGTGTGAGTGGAGGTTGGCGTTTCCGGCTTGGGCAGTGCCGTGCATTGGGCTTGGCCCAACGTGCAATTTTGATTTTTGTCGATCCGGGCCCAGACTTTGGAAAATTAATCCTACAAGTTTAAAATTAATTTTTTAAATTGGGGCTTGGCCCGTTTAGTCCATTAGATGTATTTTGAACCCAATGAATAATTTTGAAAATAAAATTGGGCTCAAGCCCAATTAGCATTTTTAAATTATTTTTGTGGATTAATTTTAAAATTAAAAGCCCCATAAAACCTTTTTCAATTTTAAAATTGGATTTTAATTGGGTTTAAAATAGATTTAATTTTAATTTAGATTAAAATAGATTTAATTTAAATTAGTTTATTTGAAATTTTGGATTTTTCTAAGGCCAAAATTGGATTTATTAGCACCTTAAAATTAATCATCAAATTTAATCCTTAGCATTTAAATTGGATTTAACTGACGAAATAAAGCTTGTTGGGCTCGCTTTATTTACGGATTAAATTAAATTGGATTGGTCCAAATTAATTTGAATTGGATATAATTAAAATTTAATTTCGCTTTTCACCAATGTTGGACTTTATTTGATAAGATCCACTTTAATTGGATTGAAGAAAATGTATGGGCTTGGCCTATTAACATTAAAATTCAAAATAAATTGAATTTATTTTTGAAAAATTAATTAAATTAGATTTAATTAAATGTTATATAAGATTTAATAATAATCACGTATGTGTTTTATGTGATTATGTTCTCCCTTTATCATTATGTGATGGTGACACTTCGTATGGGCTTAGGGTTGGTTTCTTTTTATTATTTGGGCAGTATGGGGCAGGAGTTTGAGCCCCCAGTTTGTATCTTTATTTTTATTTAGAACAATTGTATATGCATGTACCATTATAATAAAAATGTTAGATAGGTCCAATGAAGAGAGAAAACAGTGGCAAGCTTGGAGCAAAGTCAAGGATCTCTTTTGTAATAGATTAGAACCCCTCCCCAATTGACTCGTTGGCTCGAGACAATCTAGATTAAAGCCCATTCGTGTGTGTGTTGTTAGAAACTGCTAGGCGTTTTTCTTATACAATTCCATATCTAGTGCTTAATAAACTAATGTGCAAAGTGACATCCAAAATATAATAACTATTAAGTTATTAATTCTCCCTAAATCAAATGATACTAAGTAAGTAAAGGGTATTTGATATCTTGGCTCACCATCAAGCATTAGAACGAGATGGCTGCATCTTGTATATGGCATCATCTCGATATTAGGGGGTCATATATAAAGGTAATATGCTTAATCTTCTTTAGTGCATTAGATGCCTTCAGTCGAATCAAATTTTGCCCCATCGTATATATATAAACATATATATATATACATACATATATGTATAAACACATACATGTATCCACATATGTATATGTGTGTGTATATACATATACATATATGTGTATATACACATATATATTGTCACGGTCCAATTTTCGATGTGACATGGAAAGTTCACACATACTATCGTAATGTTAATCCCAATCATTGACTTTCAAAAAGTAAATACCCATGTGATTGGATTAATGCGAGTCGAGTTCAATTATGTCAATTCCATTAATCATATTCATGACACCAGCTCCCACTATCTAATCAGTGTACGACTGACACTTCCCTGTCAAAGAAGGTGTCATATGAGTTGAATATTAATGTCTAATTAATATTCGTTAACTCACGAACTCCCAGTTTAAGAGATTAAGTACTCGACTATTCCAGTATCTCCTCTTGTCCATAAGAGGTGGAAAGTCTATCTTGAAATCTCATGGACTTAATCGTTCAATACAATTAAATGCCAATAAACTCAATGCCTTATATAATATAATAGTTCGTACAATATAACTAAAACGGCCTCCTTAATCTAATTCCTCCAGTGGCATTGAGGGCATATACCTAACAGTTTCCCACTTGCACTCTAAGCCAATCGCTATGGTATCTAGTGCCCATCTTTCCAAGATGTCGCTTTAGCATCGCCTGTGATATTGGCCTAGTGAGTGGGTCAGCCATGTTGTGGGCTGAGGCTATTTTCTGTACGGTAACCATGCCTCTATCCAACGATTTCTCGAATAATTTCTACTCTCGATGTGTTTAGAGTTGTTGTGAGACCATGATTCCTTAGCCTGCACAATAGCTCCATTGTTATCATACCATAGTGACAACAGTATTTCCATGCTAAGAATCATTTGAAGTTTGACCATAAACTTCTTAATCTAAACAACTTGTTTGGCAGCCATCAAGGCCGCCAAGTATTCAACCTCGAATGTGGAATCAGCAGTTGTGCTTTGCTTGGAATCCTTCCAAGACACTGCTCCTCTATTCATAATGAATACAAAACCTGGATGTGGTTTTTCAGTTATCAACATCTGATTCAAAATCCGAATCTATGTAACCGTCCACCTTTTTATTTCTCCATGTTTTTGTCCTTCAAAAGTACTTTAGGATGCATCCCAATGCAATACAATGCTACCCAGGTTAGCTTGAACCTCAATACCATGCTTTTTAAGTAAGGTCCGGTCTCTTACCTAATATTGCATACATGAGAATCCCTATTGTATAGGTATAGGGTATGCCACTCATCTCTTTTCAATCTTTGTTGGTTTAAGGACTTATATATTAGAGAGATGAACTCCATGGATCATAAGCAAATTTCCTCTCTTAGATTTCTCCATCCTTTAGGACATTTTCAAAGTAGAGGGCTTGGGAAATTCCTATTGTTCCATTTGCTCTATCCTAGTAGATGCAAATTCTTAAGAATATATAGGTAGTTCTTCCCAAGTCTTCCATGAAATCCTCATATAGCACTAAGAATGTCATCTTGCTCCCACTGACCTTCTTGTAGACACTTGGTCATCTTCATTCTCGATGAAGCTAAAATTATAAACTTCTTCATCGAATCGAGGATTCTAACTGCAGGAGGCCTGTCTAAGTCCATAAATGGACTTATTCAATTTGCATACCTTATGAGAATCTATGTTGGATATGAAATGCTTGGGCTTGCTCAATATAGACGTCCTCCTTGAGGAGTTCATATAGGGAAGTGGTTTCTCACATCCAATTGCTAGATTTCACAGTGTAGGTTTGCAGCTATGGCTAGCAGAATTCTAATGGACTTGATCATGACTATAGGTGAAAAGGTTTCTTCATAGTCAATGTCGTTCTTTTAACTATATCTTTTCGCCATAATTGGCCTAGCTACCCGGACCGATTCTTCTCTTATAGATCCATTCATGCTCCATTGGCTTGACGCCTTTGGGCAAATTGGTAAGAGTCCAGAATTGGTCTAATGCATCAAATCCATTTCTGCTTTCATAGCTTCCAGCCATTTTGCAGAACCTATATCTGTCGTTGCTTGGTCATAGTCAGAGGGATCATATCCATGGCTTTGTTCCTCTAAGGCAGACAAATAATGCGCCTATAGTAAGTAACCATATTTTCAGGTCGTTGAGATACTCTGCTAGACCGTTGTTGCGGCGGTTGTGTCGTGTTAGGTTCAGTTTAGGTTCCTTGAACGGATGTCTCCTAAATAGTATTGTTTTGTTCTCCAAGAACTATCCTTTTTCCTGCGATTCCTTCTCTTACGAAGGATCTTATGCCACGATGATTCTTTGATCACCATGCAAGTAAAAGAGGTATCCCATGATTACCAACGAAGCCTTCTTTTAAGGATCTATCCTCGAGTCTTTCTACCTTTGTCTTCTTTACATGCGCTGAGCAACCCCACAATGTTATGTATTTGAGGTTTCCTACCACACCATATTTTATATGGCGTCTTTGGAATAGATTTCGAGGGACATGTGTTCAGAATAAGTGAAGTTGTAAGCAGTGCATGATCCCACAATGAGATGCGTAGCTGAGTATGAAACGTGTCATGTCCAACGATGTACGGATCTATCACTTTTGCTATCTCATTTAGTTGTGGAATCTGTGGAGGATAAAGTTGTGAGACTATGACTTGTTCTTCTAAGAAATTTTCAAGCTTGGCACTCATGTATTTGTCACCTAAAGGTGTTCTAATACGTCACCTAGTTTCGCTTCCAGTTCAGCCTTTGAATTTCATGATTAATTCAATAGCTTCAGACTTAAACTTCATCGAGCACTCTAGACCATACCTAGAATGGTCATTCGAGAAAGTAATGCAGTGCTAAAAATCTTGGGGGCCACATTCTTAGAAGGTCCCACAAAGCTCTCTCTTAAAATTTTAGTGATCGAAGTAGATCCAATCTCCTCAATCCTCAAGATTTCTACTTGTTTCCAGATGCTGGTTCAAAATACATCCATGAGAGCTAGCTCCGGGATCTGGAATCTAAGAAGTAGAAAAATAGTCATAGAACAGCTAAGTTCTATACTTTCTAGCACGTTGATCTTTCGGCTCAAGACAATCACATTTTTCAATGCCCCTGCTCTATGCAGTAGGGCAAGTGTCTGTCTACTTTGGGCGATTTCCTCTGAACCTTTTGCATCGAATTTCCTTCTTGATACACCCTTCCAATCTGGACACGCCCAACCGTTTCCTCTTAATTAGAATAGTAAATGCACCTCATGGTTTTTGTGCATTTATAAGTTTGTCTAAAAGCTCAGTCAACGATCCTTCATTGTCAAATATATCAAAACTTGACAAAGTATTTGAGGGATCCGGGGTTTGACTGAAGGATGAGATTAACTTGAAAATGAAAGTTCATGTAGCAATCCAGAGAACTTAATTTCTCCTACATGGATATCATTTTAAGCATGTGGTCTCCCACATTTCCCAATCCATCATTTATGTATTTGATGAGTTCATTCGATATCAAATATCAAACGGTTCTACCGTGCTTTCCAAGAAGCTTTTCTACGTGCAGCAAAATTGATCTCGGACTATCACAATTTTTCTTGTGTGCTACCTACTTCATTGCACATTGAGCTCATCATTTATCCCCTGACTTTGTGGTTATCAATGACCTAGTCTATGAAGGGAACAAAGAACTTATCATTGTCATCAACTCTATGGAATTGATGTCGTTCGAGGTCCAGTATGTATTCCAATGAATGGTCATTGAGAACAATTCTCAATCTTCTAACCCAATCAGCGTATTATGGTCCAGAGAGGACATTTTTCTCAAGCACTAAAGGGTTATATTGAGAGAGATAATTAAAAATAGAAAAACACCAAGATTTACGATTAGATATGTTATTATGTACTCAAGTAATCAAGGACTTAATGTTTACTTGTCTCCCATTACTATTCTCGAGTCATTGCACTCCCACTGCAATAGTCGGAAACCTCGTTGGATGGATTTCGTAGTGAGTGATTGAGTTCCCCAATGATCTAAACAAGTTGTAACCTCGAACGATAGATGGCTCGTTAGATCTTTGAGGTGGTGTCATACACCATTCTGTCCATCCGAAGATTCAATCTCCTTTAACTCATGGATCACTGAACCGCAAAATTTTTTGATATATAGGTGGTGATCCATCTGAGTCATTTATCCCATCAACTCCTTTCAGTATGACAATTTAATCCCGCCTTGCAACCTTGAACGATATATGGGTTGGAATTCGCTTCGACATGAAGGCATCAAATGCACTAGAGAAGATAGGGTATCACGTCTTGATGCATGACCCCCTTATTCCGGGAAGATGACATACACTAGAAGTGAACCCACCTTCTAAAGCTTGATGGAGAGCTAGGACATCCAATGTCCCTTTACTTACTCAGTATTTTCTAATGGGAGAATTATAACATTTGATAATGTTAATATAAATTTTAGTCTCACTTTGCACATTAATTTATTATAGCACAGTAAAGGACACGTAAATATAGAAGAAGCCTAGCAATTCTATCATCACACACTCATATGGACTTTTCTAGATTGGCCCGTGCCAACGGGCTAATCAGGGGAGGGGTTCTATCTATTACAAGAGCTTCCACCTATACAAAATTCTAATCATCGGGCTCCAAGCTCTTCGTGGTTCCTCCAAGCTCCATTTGGGCCTATCTAACATAAATACAAAGAAGCAAGCCTATACAAGTGTTCTATGCAATGAAAGATACATCCTGGGGGGGTTCAAACTCTGGCCCAATACAACCCAGTTAAAACAAAGATAAAACCCTAAATCCATAAGAGGTGTCAACCATCACATATTAAAGGAAGCACATAAACAACTTAAACACATATGTGATTTTAAAGGGTTAAAAAAAATTTAACAATTAAATCTAATTTAGATATTGAATTAAATCCAATTTAATCATTGCAAAATAAACATAATCTATTTTGTCTTCTTTAATTAAATCCAAATTAAATAAAGTGAGACTATATTCAATAAAGTCTCTATGGGTGAACAAATCTAAAGCCATAAGAAATTCTGGGCGAAAAGGATCATATACTCTGATGTTGTAGTCTCTCAGAGCAAAACCAGTAGACTTACTGTGCCCATACTCTAGGTAGTAGGCGAGATCCACATCACACCTATGAGTTCTTCCGCCTTGTCTGTCTTGTTGAAGAATAAGAGAAGATGGTATCTGACCAGAAGATTTACCAAGTTGAAGGGCCAGATAGTACTTCCTCTCAATTTCTGTCAGCTCGATGTGGAACACTATATCGCTGATCTAATTATCAATGTCAATTAGCGAGGCTACCTCATTGTCACCATTAATGTATCTTTCTTCATTATATCCAGCTGGAATGAAGTCTTCTTCGAGCGCTGGGGGCATAAAATTGATTGAATGATCAATCATCTTCAGTGGGTCCATCTTGAAGAAGTGCCTTGGCTTTGTAACATCTTCAGCAACACTCTGACCTTCTGAGCGTGCCTTTGTTATAGACGGAACACTAATTGACTCTGGAATCGTTTGAGGAGCAGGTTGCTCTACTTCCAGTGTAGCAGCATCTGCAGCAACAACTTCGGCAATGGCCACAACTTCTATCATCTCAACATCTAGATGGACGTCTGTTGATGCTTCAGCAGCAGCTGGAACTAAAGAACTATCCTCTATAAGAGCAGGATCTTCTACAGATGTAAGAAAAGAAATGCTGTGGGAAGAAATAAACTTACCCTGAGAACTTGTCTCAACAGCAACGGAGCGCTTGGCTCAACAGTCTCAGGCTTCTCAAGTACAGGAGCAGCTTGACGCTTGTTTGTCCTGGTACGCTTAAAGATTTTCTTTACATTAACTCCTTCAATGGGCTTGAGCGTTGGAGCGGGAGAGGCGGTAGATGATTTCTCAAAGTTTATTTGTTTAATAATTCCCTCCAGCTTCCTATGCCTGATGAGAGGAATCTTGTCCTCTGCATCCTCATCAGTGTCCTCATCATTCTTTTGAAGAGAAGGAATGACTTGAGCCTTGGGCTTTCTAAGAACCCTCTTCTTTGTTGCAGCCGGACGCTTCACAGCTTCTTCTGAAACTAGACACTTAGCTTCTTCATCTAACGCTTTACGTACTTCCAGACGCTTAGAGAGTGGTCTAGCAGCACCACCAACCTTGGGAGGGTTGAACAGATTGTTCAGAATCCTTTTTCCCAGCATCTTAGTCTTGTTCAATGGTTGACCAGAGGAGTAGACACAGTCTGATTGACATAATAGATCGCTCAAAATGAGCCCATAAGGTTTATTTTGGGCGCTTAAGCAGTCTCTAAACCTTCCAAATACATACTCACTCCAGTTTATCTTAAGATTGAGGAGTATCGTCGTCATCATCTGAAATTGCACTGGGTTCACCTTATCAAAGGTACCCACTCTACATTCTATAATCTTGCTGCAAAAGTCAGGCAACAGTAGGTATTTGGATAACAGATCTTTCTTCTCAAAGTGCTATTTGTAGGGTACACCTTCATAAGCACTCATGGTTGTCCATGCTTCTTTGATTTGATTCAAAGTGACGCAATCCAATGCTTTACCCTCATTTGGGAGATTGAAGTTCTTGGCAATGGAAGCAGCAGACAAAACAAATTCCTTTGGTGGCTCCTTCTTGGACATTGGGATGAGACAAGAGATAGACTTCTTGTCTGTAGAGAGTTTAGCGGTTTTCCAAAACATGTCGACTTCTGTTGGAAACAGATAGGAATACTTACTAACGAAAGTTTTGAGCCCAACCTTGGTTACCATGTCCATCATATCATTTAGGTTGATCTAAGGTTGTTCATGCAGAAATTTCCAATCGACAACAAGGCCTTCAGTCACCTTGATGATAGGGTCGGCCAAAGTAGAAGCAGATTTCTTTGGTGCCATTTTCAGTGAAAGAGGTGAACTGAGATGTTTTCTTTTGCTTTGAAAGAAAGAGAGAAAGAGGGTAAAATTTGCAGAGAGTAAAGTAAATAATTTTCTGCAAAAATTGTGTTTTAAATGACATAGAACAAAAATTTTGAAACATGTGTTTGCTAGTCTCTGTAGGATTTAGACACATGTAAAGACTTTCTGTTGATTTTGAATCTCAGCCATGAAAATATTAACTGCAGACGCGAGTTTTGTGTAAGAGAGAGAAGTTACATTTGGTAACTCCCATATATAATGATTTGACATCCGAGTGTTAAATTTTGAAAAACGTTTGGGATTTTTAAAGTGTAGTACACGCGTCTAATTATACACTAACACGTACATAGAAACATGCTATTTCTGAACTGTCATTTGGAAAAGTTTTGATTACCCGTCAGTTTGATGTGATGGAAGCGTGTAGATAGATTACAACATAGACTGTTGAGTCTATCCACTACTTCAAGGATCTTGTAAAATTTATGCATGAGTTTTATAAATAATTGTATATTAAGTGTTGAGTGGGATATGTTCAACGCTTAATAGATACCACCGGTGTTAAATTTATATTGACGCTTGAAATCAAGATACTTTTATACTCTAGCATCAACACATTTGGCATAAGTAATTCTGAGCGTGGATGATCATGCATATGAAACTTTTTGATCATTGACGCTTGGAATATGTTTCAAGTACAATTTTAAGGTTCCCCTTAAGTTTGATTCCTTAAACAACTTTTCAAAATCTTTTGGACATAACTAAAGTGGATTCCCCCTAAATCATATGCCTAATAAAATATGATGCATAATGATTAACCGTTTAAATCAATCATACCTAATTCACTTCTCAAAGTGAGAAAACGTTGTTCGTTGAGCGCTTTGGTGAAGATATCTGCCAATTGTTTGTCAGTTCCAATAAAATGCATGGAGATATCTTTCTTTTGAACATGGTCACGAAGAAAATGGTATCTAATGTCAATATGTTTGATTCTGGAGTGAATAACAAGATTTTGAGTCATGGCTAGAGCGCTTTGGTTATCATGAAAGGGGGTTGGACCTAGGATTATACTATAATCTCTAAGTTGTTGCCCCATCCATAACACTTGTGCACAACAACTTCCTGCAGCTACATACTCAGCTTCGGCAGTAGAGGTAGCTATGGATTGTTGTTTCTTACTATGCCATGAAACTAACCTATCACCAAGAAATTGACATGTACCACTAGTACTCTTACGATCTATTTTATAGCCTGCAAAATCTGCATCTGAGTAACCAATTAGATTCAAAAGGAGAGTCCCTAGGATAACATAAGCCGACATTTTGTGTGCCTTTTAGGTATTTAAGGATCTTTTTGGAAGCAATTAAGTGTGACTCTTTAGGATCAGCTTGAAACCGTGCACACATGCATACCGAAAACATAATATCAGGTCTACTAGCAGAAGATAAAGAAGTGATCCAATGATACCTTTACAATTAGTGATATCAATATTCTTTCCACTTTCATCTTTATCTAACTTAAGCGTTTGGCTCATTGGAATTTTTGAATATAACGCATTTTCCATACCAAATTTCCTAATTATATCTCTTGTATATTTAGCTTGGTTAATAAATATGCCATTAGGGAGTTGTTTAACTTGTAATCCTAAGAAGAAAGTTAATTCACCCATCATGCTCATTTCAAATTGTTCTTGCATCATTTTTGAAAATTTCTCACATAGACGCTTATTAGTAAAGCCAAATATAATATCATCACCATAAATCTGAACTAAGAGAATATCTTCATCATTGGTAATTTTAAATAATGTTGTATCAACGTGGCCTTTTGAAAAGCCTTTACCAATAAGAAAGATAAAGAGAGTGTCATACCATGCCCGGGTTGCTTGCTTAAGCCCATAAAGTGCTTTGTCTAGCTTGTAAACCATACCCTTACCATGTGTTGGTCCCAAATGGCATACGAAAGGGTCTAGAAGGGGGGGGGTTGAATAGACCCTGAAGTCCTTTTCGACTCCAAAAAGGTTTCGTATTAAAAAGGTTTTGGACGCTTGAAATGTGAACGATTGACTGAGCGTTTACTTAGAAATATAGACGCTTAGGCTAAGCGTCTGATGAAGACTGTTTTTAGAGAGTTAACTTAGACTTCAAGATTTGAATACTTTAACCGAGTGGGTTTAAGCGTTCATTTCTTTAATCAGTGTTAGCACATCGGAATGATTTTTCTAGTCTTCTTTTGAAAGCTTTAGCGTCACCAGAAGATTCTTAGTTGCTTGGCGTTTGATTGTATTTTACTTAATCAATTTATGCAATGATATGATATGAAAGAATTGACTGAAAAGTAAATAACACAATATTTGTAAGGTTCGTTGGGTGATGTAATCCCAACTACGTCCTTCTTCTCCTTGAACACTTGGAGGCAATCCACTAAAGTGATTCTCAAATAATCACACAGAATCTTCTACACAATAGGGAGAGATAGATGTCGATGACTTGAGCTCCTTGATCACACAGATTTCTGCTCCAAATCACTTCAATCTCCTTGCTTCTTTCACCCAGAAATGATGCAAGTATCCAACTTCGACTTCACACAGATCGCGAGGCTTGGATGGATTTTTCTAAAATGGTTTGTTTGATTTTGATGAAGTTCAAACAACTTGGAAATATCTCAGTAGGAAAGTGGTTTCTTCGAAAAGAATGTTTGAGATATTTGTTGACTGTCTCAGGATTGAAGAAAAGCAGAGGAAATGTTTTCTTGAATATTCTGGCTTTTCTGAGAGTTTAAGGAATGAGACTTCAATGCAACAGCAATTCGACTTGAAGATTAATTGTTCTCTCTGTTTGGCTTGTTGTTGAAGTCCTATTTATAGGCATTCTTGGAGAAAGTGTCCGTTTGACACATGCATAGGCGCGTGTCTCTCACTTCCGCGAGTGAACAACTTTGTCCTTTTTCCTGAAAATCTGCTGCACAAAAGTTGGTGCTGCAATCTGAGATAGTTGACAGTCCAATAGGGTGGCTTCTCCGTACGTCTGAAAGTGCTTATCACATTTAATACTCTTATCAGCATTTAATGCATTTGAATTAAATGCCGGTTGGCATTTAATGCACTGAGAATATTTGCATTAAACTCCTGTCCCATAAGGGAACGCTTGATGTAGATGGTCAATTGGATGCTTGGAGATTTTTATCTTCTCTCAGAAATCAGGCGCTTGAGTCTTCGAACTTTACTACTGATAAACTCACTCAGAAATTATCAGACGCTCAGCCTAAGACTACTTAGCCTAGCAAACTAAAGTAAAATAAAACAAAGCCTAATAGACCTATTACAAAAATTAACGCTTCAAACTTATACAAATTTTCTACTAAAAACAAACTTACATATTTTGGGGTCTAACACAAAGTCCTAATTGTCATCATCAAAACATCTAACATGAAATTCCTAACAATTTCCCCCTTTCGATGATGGCAATACTTACTCTTTTATAGTTCAAGAGTTAGACAGCCAAAAGTAAAAGTTAGTTTGATTAGATAACATTAGTTAAAGTTAGTTACGCTTCAACGAGATGTTTCAGCTGAAAAAAATGCATTTTATATATATCGAGAATTACAGGCATTTTTACAACTGAACAAGTAAAGAGATAAGAGATAAGAATATAGATAATGTAAAATCAGAAAGCTTTAATGTCTTGGTCTGACTCTGTATCGCTTGGGCATTTCAGCTCGGATAGCTTCAGTCAGATTGTCTTCCAAGGTCATCATTGCTTCATGATCTTTGTTGATTATGAGCTTGTTTTCTTTTTGTTGTCTCTTCTTGAAGGCAGTTAAATGATTGTCCCAGTCAGTTCGGTCAATACCAATATACCTTAGGCAGATTCGAAAAGCTTGGATAAAGTCAGTCATCTTCCTCTCTTTAGCTAAGATTCTTGGATCTCTGGAATGGACGTTCTTTGAAGAGGAATGTCAAACTGTTCAAGCAGTGCTCTTGTAGGTATTGGTATATTTGGATATAACGCTCTAGGAGGATCCCTTAGCGTACTACTGGGCGCTCCAGATGTACTTTGAGCAGTTATCCAAGACGGAAGACTAAGCGCAGAAGTAGAAGTAAGCACTTGACACTTAGGAGACGGAGGCTCTTCAGCTCTTGAACTAGACGTTTTCCTCTTTTCTCCTTTCTTCTTCTTTTTCCCCTTATTGCCATCATCAGACTTTAAGAAATGATCTATGAGTAAACTGACCTGATGATCAATCTGAGACATAGAATCTGTGATGTCATCCAGACGCTTGTCGAAGCGTTCCTGCAGAGCGAGAAGCTTGGCGCTGGTAGCATCATTTAGAGAGGTCTCAAGGGTTTCAAGGCGCTTCTCAAGCTCTTCTTTCATGGCAAGTTGGGTTGCTTGAGTGGCATTATGCATTTCTTGAAAATCTTGCTTGCACTCACCAACAGCCGCTTGAGCTGAACTACGCATATGAGCAATTTGGGCGCTCATTACGTGAGTTTCAAGCTTTGCCAGATCGTCTTTAATCCAATGGAGAGATTCTTCGTTCTGAGTAGCGTGGGCGCTAATATTCTCCAAGACGGATTTGAGCAAAGGACCAAAAGATTGACTCTCATCTGAAGGAACCGTTTGAGGGGCCGGTCGCTTGAACCTTGATGAGTGTTTGAGAGAGTCAAAAGAAACTTGATGGGCTGGATCAATAATAGTACCTCGAATGTCAAGAGACAGATCCTCATCACCATCAACATTAACAGATTCAGAAGCGTCAGGAATATCCTCTAGTAGAGACGCTTGAACGAGTTCTTCAGCAGACGCTGGAATACTTGTAACTGCAGACTTGAACGCTTCAGCTGATTTATCAGGCGCTTCCTCAAGCGTTGACTCTGGTTGACGAAAGTCTTCGAATTGGAAGTTCCAGTGTGCTAGATCGGCATAAGAAGTGGATGCGAAGTCCAAGAGTTCAATAAGTCTGGTTCGGGAAATACAAGTACCGGAGATGTATGTGCGAAGGGGACTATCAATAGCCCTGATGTGCATTGGACCAATGATATCAAGCACATGATTTGGGAAGAGTTTGGACGGCGCTTGAGCGATAGAGAAGAGTGAATCTGGACAGTATTGTCTGGAAAATTCAATCAAGCAGTCAGAGGGAAGAGACGTAGGACGCCGATGTGCAGGTACACAATCAGCATAGTACTCTTCAAGATATGGATAAAGTGCTTGAGCCAGCTCTTGATTCCTTTCAAGCATGGAGAGGACGAACTTATAGTGATCAAGTACCTCGCTGCGGATTGAAGGGAGCAGTGGGTATCCTTTGAATGAACTGATTACTGAGCCGTTCCAAGATCTAAGATTGGCAGTGAAGATCTTATCGAATAGAGAGACAGGAGTCAAAATCTTCACCATCAGATTGAAGTTTTCTTCACAGTGGCTTGGGGTAAAATTTAAGCACAATACACCAGATGTAGCACTGGAAGAGGTTTGAGCGTTGAACAGAAGAGGAGTGGTGGAAAATCTATGAAGCTCTTGACGCAGACACTGTTCGATTTGATGTCTAACAATTGGGAGCTTGAGAACAGGTCCGACTCTCTGTTGACGCTGCTTGAGGCAATACTTGGCGAACTGACGCTTCTTGCCATGCATGCCTATGCCGAAAAGATGGGGAGCTTGGACTAGCTCTGAGAAGGTATATTTGTGTCCCACATACGCTTCAACCCAGGTAACTTCATTTATGCAGAAGTCTGTGCCAGCAGTAACCATAGCGCGAATGCCTTCAAGATGAATATCTCTGATAGCTTCAAAACGATATCTATCAGGCTGATAGTTAGCATTCCAGACGCTGTGAAAATAGGCATCAGCTTCAGTCTGAAGCAAGTCTGTCAACGATTCGAGACGCTCAACCGCATGAGCAGCCTTATTCTTCCACAGACGAAGTGGACGGACTGATGCAAGATTTTCAGGGCTATGAGCAATCTGAGGGAAATGTGTGTAGCCTTCTCTGTCCAAGACTGACTCTGAAGGATTGAGAAAACTAGGACGCAGAGGCTCATACATACGAATGTTGTAATCCTTTAGGGCGAACCCGGTTGGCTTGCTGTGCCCATAATCCAGATAGTATGCTAAGTCCATGTCACATCTCGGAGTTCGGCCTCCTTATCTGCCTTGTATGATGACTTTGATTTGACTGTCAAAATCAATCAGTCGAGCAACATCATTCTCTGCAGCAATATATCTTTCTTCGTTGTATCCTGTAGAAATGAAATCTTCTTTGAGCGCTGGGGGCATATAATTGATTGAATGATCAATCGTCATCAGCGGGTCGAGTTGGAAGAAGTGTCTAGGCGCTGGAACGTCTTCAGCATCGCTCTGACCTTCTGAGCGTGCCTCTGTTATAGCCTGAACAGGAGATAAAGTCTGAACCTCTATAGCAGCAGGTTCCTCAGCTTCAATTGCAGCAACTTGTGCGGCAACATCTTTAGCGATAGTAACGATTTCGGTCAAGTCAACATCCAGGATGATATCAGTTGACGCTTCAGCAGTAGCTGGAACTATAGCTGAAAGAGAGGAACTATCCTCTATAAGAGCAGGATCTTCTACAGATGTAGGAAAAGAGATGTTGTGGGAAGAAACAAACTTACCCTGAGAACTTGTGTCAACAGCAATACTTTGAGCGCTTGGCTCAACAGTAACTTGAGCACTTGGCTCATCAGTAATTTGAGCACTTGGCTCATCAGTCTCAGGCTCTTCAGGAACGGGAGCAGCTCGACGCTTGCTAGTCCTGGAACGCTTGAAGATTTTCTTCACGTTGACTCCTTCAATGAGTTTAGGCGGTGGAGCTGGAGGATCAGCAGCTGGTTCTTCAAAGTCTATTGGTTTAATGATCCCTTCCAGCTTCCGTCTTTTGAGAGGTAACTTGTCCTCTGCATCCTCATCGGTTTCCTCATCAACCTTTTTAGAAGAGGTGGCAAATTTAACTTTATGTTTTCTGGGAGCCTTCTTCTTGGTTGCAGCCGGACGCTTCACAGCTTGACGTACTTCCAGACGCTCAGATAGTGGTTTGGCAGCACCACCAATTTTGGGAGGATTGAAGAGATTGTTCAAAATCCTTTTTCCCAGCAACTTGGTCTTATTCAACGGAAGACCAGAAGAATATACACACTGTGATTTGTATAAAAGGTCACTCAGGACAAGCCCATACGGTTTATTCGAGCCGCTTAAACAGTCCCGAAATCTTCCAAAAACGTACTCACTCCAGTTGATTTTGATGTTCAAGAGTATGGCAGTCATCATCTGGAATTTTACTGGGTTCACCTTATCAAAGGTTCCCACTCTGCATTCTATGATCTTGCTGCAGAAATCAGCCAATAGCCGATATTTGGACACCAGGTCTTTCTTTTTGAAATATTGAGTGTAGGGTACATCGTCGTACGCACTCATGGTTGTCCATGCTTCCTTGAGTTTGAAGTTCTCGGCAATGGAGGCAGCAGTCAAAGTGAATTTCTTGGGAGACTCCTTCGAGGATAGAGGAATTAGACAAGAAATAGACTTCTTGTCCTCTGAAAGTTTGGCAGTCCTCCAGAAGGTATCCACTTCAGTTGGAAACAGATACGAGTATTGAGTCAAGAATGACTTGAGCCCAGCTTTGACGACCATATCCATCATATCTGTTAGATTGATCTGAGGTTGCTCATACAAAAATTTCCAGTCGACAACAAGGCCTTCAGTAACCCTGATGGTAGCTTCGGCAGAAGTAGACAAGGATTTCTTTGGTGCCATTTTTAGTGAAAGAGCTGAACTAAGATTTGCTTTTGCTTTTGAGAGAGAGAAAGTAAATTTGCAGAGATTTTTGAGTATGAGTAAATGAATTTTCTGCAAATTGTGTTTTAAATGACAGAGGTGAATTTTTGAAAATTGTGTTCTCTTATCTCTGTAGGATTGACACACGTGTAAAGAGTTTTAATCTCAGCCATGAATTCATTAACCGCGGACGCGATTTTTATGTAATAGAAAGAAGTTACATTTGGTAATTCTCATATAAAGATTTGACATCCGAGTTAAAGTTTAAAAAAAAACGTTTGACATTTTCAGAGTGTAACGCACGCGCCCGTTTGTACACTGACACGTACACAAACACGTGTTATCTATGAACCGTCATTTTGAAAAGGTTTTTAATTACCCGCCAGTTTGATGTGATAGAAGTGTGTGGATAAAGTACACAATAGACTGTTGAGTCTACCCACTACTTCAAGGAGCCTGTAAAAAGTTTTATGCATGAATTTTTAAAATCATTTTTATATTAAGTGTTGAATGGATTAGTTTCAACGCTTAATAACACTTATTGGAGACAATATGGACGCTTAAAGCTAAATTCCTTTTATGGTTTAGCGTCCAACATATTACACAACAGAATACTGAGCGTTGATGATCATGCATCTGAAAGTTTTTGATCATTGACGCTTAGTTATGTTTAAGTATAGTTTTAAGGTTCCCCCTAAATTTGATAGCTTGTACCATTTGTTTTGCAAAGAAAACTTTTAGACATAAACCAAGTGGATTCCCCCTAAATTGTATGTCTAATAAAGTATGATGTTTGATGATTAGGCATTTAAATCAATCATACCTAGTTCACTTCTCAAAGTGAGAAAGCGTTGTTCGTTGAGCGCTTTGGTGAAGATATCTGCCAATTGCTTGTCAGTTCCAATAAAATGCATGGAGATATCTTTCTTTTGAACATGGTCACGAAGGAAATGGTATCTAATGTCAATGTGTTTGGTTCTTGAATGAAGAACAGGATTTTTGAGTCATGGCTAGGGCGCTTTGGTTATCACAAAGAATGGGGGTTGGACCTAGGATTGTTCCATAATCTCTAAGTTGTTGCCTCATCCATAAAACTTGTGCACAACAACTTCCTGCAGCTACATACTCAGCTTCGGCTGTGGAGGTAGCTATGGATTGTTGTTTCTTGCTATGCCATGAAACTAACCTATCACCTAGAAATTGACAAGTACCACTAGTACTTCTACAATCTATTTTGCAACCTGGAAAATCTGCATCTGAGTAACCGATTAGTTCAAAAGGAGAATCCCTAGGATACCATAAGCCCACATCTTGTGTGCCTTTTAGGTATTTAAGTGTGACTCTTTAGGATCATCTTGAAATCGTGCACACATGCATACCGAAAACATGATATCAGGTTTACTTGCAGTAAGATAAAGAAGTGATCCAATGATACCTCTATAATTAGTGATATCAACTTTCTTTCCATTTTCATCTTTATCTAACTTAAGCGTTTGGCTCATTGGAATTTTTGAATATGATGTGTTTTCCATACCAAATTTCTTAATCATGTCTCTCGTATATTTAGCTTGGTTAATAAATATTCCATTAGGGAGTTGTTTAACTTGTAATCCTAAGAAGAAACTTAACTCACCCATCATGCTCATTTCAAATTGTTCTTGCATCATTTTTGAAAATTTCTCACACAGACGCTTGTTAGTAGAGCCAAATATGATATCATCAACATAAATTTGGACTAAGAGAATATCTTCGTAATTGGTAATTTTAAATAACGTCGTATCAACGCTGCCTTTTGAAAAGCCTTTACCAATAAGAAAGATAAAGAGAGTGTCATACCATGCTCGGGGTGCTTGCTTAAGCCCATAAAGTGCTTTGTCTAGCTTGTACACCATACCCTTACCATGGTAGTTGAAGAATCCCGGTGGTTGCTCCACATATACTTCTTCTTGGAGTTTACCATTCAGGAAGGCACTCTTCACGTCCATTTGATATACTGTAAACTTGTTAAATGCTGCATACGCTAGAAACATGCGGATTGCTTCAAGGCGGGCGACAGGAGCGTATGTCTCATCAAAGTCAATGCCCTCTTCTTGGCAATATCCTTGAGCTACGAGTCTGGCCTTGTTTCTTATTACAATACCATTCTCATCTATCTTGTTTCTATAAACCCATCTAGTTCCAATGACTCCTTGGTGAGTTGGTCTTGGTACTAGTGTCCAAACCTTACTACGCTCAAATTGATTAAGTTCTTCTTGCATGGCTTCAATCCAACTTGGATCACTTAGCGCTTTATCCACTTTCTTAGGTTCCATCTAAGATAAAAAGCTTGCGAACATAGCCTCATTGAATGTATTGACTCTCGTTCTAACAGGTGCTCCAATATCTCCAATAATTTGCTCTGGTGGATGATCTCGCAGCCATAGTCTATCTGGTTAGAAGGGGTTAAGAGATTGAACAGGCGCTTGGGGATCAAACGCTTGACTACCTTCTTGCGTAGGCGCTTCAAATTCACAATTCCTTGTTTGCTCTTGAGGATCACTCTCTTCATGATCATCAGCATTTCTTATATGATAATCCAGAGTAATCTCACGAGTAATCTTAGGAGGTGGCACTGAGATCTCATCATCATCGTCAATATCTTCATCAATAGTAATTTTAGACGCTTGATGACAAAGATCTTCAACTCCTACATCATTTATATGAACCTTACTCGGTTCTTGGTTAGCATCATCAAAAACAACATGAATAGATTCCTCAACCTTCGATTTGCCCTTGTTTAGGATGCGAAAATTCTTCCCATTCTTGGCGTAGCCTAGAAAGATTTCCTCATCCGCTTTAGGATCAAATGTCTTTAGGCTTTGGGATCCATTATTATGAATAAAGCACTTAGAACTAAAGACGTGAAAATATGAGACATCTGGCTTACGTCCCTTCCATAGTTCATATGGAGTTTTTCCATGCTGTTTGTTGATCATGCAGCGATTTTGAGTGTAACACGCAGTGTTGATCGCTTCGGCCCAAAACCTAGGAGCAAGCTTGGATTCTGCTAACATTGTCCTAGTGGCTTCCTTAAGCGTTCGGTTCTGGCGCCCAGCAACACCATTTTGTTGGGGAGTTCTGGGAGCTGAATACTCATGATGTATTCCATTTTCTGCACAAAACTTCTCAACAATCTTGTTAGAAAACTCAGTACCGTGATCACTTCTTATTCTTGCAACTTTAAGATCTTTCAATGTTTGAAGTTGTCGAATAAGCGTTGTTAACTTGTCACATGTTTCATCTTTGGATGACAGAAATTCCACCCAAGTAAATCGAGAGAAATCATCTACTATCACCAAAGTATACTTTTTACCGCTTACACTGGTTGTTTGAGCAGGTCCAAACAAATCCATGTGAAGTAGTTCAAGTATTCTAGAGGTAGATAGATGAGGTTTTCTTTTGAACGATGACTTAACTTGTTTACCCATTTGACAAGCGTCACAAAGGCGATCCTTGTGAAATGGTCTGTTTGGTAATCCCTCTACAAGATTTTGACTTATAAGCTGAGAGATTGTTTTAAAGTTGAGGTGGTTCATTTTTCTATGCCATAGCCAACCCATTTTAGATTCATTTTTAGCAACAAAGCATGTTGGGTTGTTATCAAGTGTTGAACACCAATCTACCAAATATACGTTATTAGTTCTTTTTCCTTTCAATTTAGTAGACTTAGTCTTAGTGTCGTTTATATAGCAGCAGTCACTTGAGAATATGACTTCAAAGCCTTTATCACAGAATTGACTTATGCTGAATAAATTGTGCTTCAGACCCTCAACAAAATAAACATCACTTATCATGATGTTCCCCCTATGCACAGTACCTATACCTTTGGTTTTACCTTTGGAGTTGTCACCAAATACAACCTGAGGACCATTGGCAGCTCGATAGTTGATCAGAAGATCCTTGGAACCAGTCATGTGCCTTGACGTTCCACTATCGAAGTACCAAACAGATGTATCGACTCTAGCTCTAGGTACCTGCACTCAAGAAGGGAAGTTCTTTTTCTGTTTAGGTACCCATTGTTGCTTGGGTCCTTTAACATTAGTAACATTGTCAGTTTAAATTAGAACTTTAGGAACCCATATTTACCTAATCTTCATTGTAGGAATATTGGCCTTTTTGGGTTTCACATTGTGATGTGTGTGCTTTTTGGATGTATAATAATATCCTTGATTATAATAACAATCATAATCATAGTCATAATCATAATCATCATAGTATCGATAATATGATCTTGACTGTCTTGGATATTGACACTGATATTTCCTTGGCACTGGCTTGGGTTGCACTTTTGGTGCTGGACGCTTAGCGCTTGATTCACAGTTGTCAGTCTTATCTTTAGCTTTTTGAGCATGTGGATAAACCCGTCTTTGTGAATCATTTGCCTTAGTTTTACCCTTGCCTGAGTTAGTTTTGACTTTCTCATTTGGCCTCTTACCATTGTCACTTGGTTCATTTTGAGTTTGACCTTGTGAACCTTTTTCAACAAAAATAACACCCTTTCCTTTGTTGTTTGTTGTAACATTAGAATGATTGGATTGTTTACCGAGTTTATCGCATCCTAAACGGGTCTTCTCACCAAATAATCTGGTTACTTCAGTCACATTATCCAGCTGTCTAGAGGGTTTTGATAATGATGAGATGAGCTGCTCTGATTTGGCAAGTCTAGCGATCAAATCAGCTTCTCTCTTGACTATTATATTAAGATCACCTTTTAATTGAATAACTTCACTCTCAAGCGATTTGTTTTTCTCAATGCACTGTTGCTGAATTCGCAACTCTGCTCTGAGCGTTACTTTATCTTTAGTGAGTGATGAAATAATATTGAGATCATTTTGATATATTTTGGCAGCTTCTTGACATTCATTATAGTATTCTCTGACTTTGTCAAGTAATTCATCATAAGAAAGAGGAATTGATAATTCATTGATTACCTCAGGAGACGCTTTATCATCTCTGGCCATGAGACATATGAGCGCTGAGTCATCTAATGGCTCATCATCATCACTACTTTCGTCTGATGATTCTAAATCTTCAGGTGCGGATGCTGGTTCTGATTCCGCTAGCAAACCTTGTTGCCGAAGGTTGCTCCTGAATTGGTTTCTATCCAAGTAATCCTGCCTTGAGGGCTTGGATACATTTGGATAAGGGCAATTTACCTAGTAGTGCCCTGGTTTCCTACAATTATAACAAAGATTAGTTTTCATCTTTTCTTCATTTGATAACCTTGCAGTGTGTGGCTTTGAGACCACGGGTGCTAAGGGATTTTGAGTAGACGCTTGATATTGAACAGGCGCTTGGGGTGAAGGAGTAGAATACTGAGGCGCTTGGTACTGTTGTTGTACTGGAGTGGGCGCTTGATATGAACTTTGTCCTTGATTATTGAAAACTTTTCCTTTCTTTTCATATCTCAAGAACTTCCTGAATCTATTCAGTAAAGCTAACTCTTCTTCCTCTTTGATATCTGAATTCTTTCCTTTATTACCCGATTTTGCCCTTGATTGATGCAATAAGCGCTCTAGATTCAATCACTGGACTACTCACAATATCACTGGCAGAATTCAACTCGAACTCAAATGCTTTTAGTTTTGAAAGGCGTCTTCTGGAGTTAGAAGATCCAGCATATTTGATTCTCTCATATCGGTTGTCTTCATCAAGAATTTACTTGGTAAGCTTCTAAAGATTTTGACCACCATTTCTCGGTTCTGTAAATCCATTCCCAACGATGTAAGTTCTGTAACTAGAGCTGTAAATCTTATATCCAATTTCTCTAACGTTTCATTGGGTATCATCTTAAATCCATTAAACTTTTCCTTGGCAATGGAAAGTTTGTTTTCTTTGATTTGGGTTGAGCCACCACAAATCGTAGCCAACTTATCCCATATTTCTTTAGTGGTTTTGCAAGATTTGATTTTGTTAAATAAGTTGTCATTATCACCAATAGCCGTATATAGAGCGTTACGTCCAACATTGTCCAAGTTAGCTCTTCGACGCTCATCTGGAGTCCATTCTTGTTTTGGTTTTTCAACGTAACCATCGGGAGTTTCTTCTGTGGCTCCAGGTGCTCTTGTGATAACTTTATATATTTTGAATGGCCCATCTGAAATGATATCGCACATGTCATCATCACATGAACAGAGATATGTAAATGCTTTGACTTTCCATGTGTCATAATTTGATTCGTTCAGCTTGGGAACTTTAGCAAATGCCATTTCTAAATTTTAAAAAGCAACTAGATTTTTGAAAGGAAAAGGATTTAAACAAGCAGTTATGCTTGAAAATTTTAAAATTTCAATTTTAACCGCTCTGATACCACTTGTTGGTCCCAAGTGGCATACGAAAGGGTCTAGAAGGGGGGGGGCTGAACAGACCCTGAAGTCTTTTTTGACTCCAAAAAGGTTTCGTATTAAAAAGGTTTTGGACGCTTGAAATGTGAACGCTTGACTGAGCGTTTACTTAGAAATATAGACGCTTAGGTTAAGCGTCTGATGAAGACTGTTTTGAGAGAGTTAACTTAGACTTCAAGATTTGAATACTTTAACCGAGTGGGTTTAAGCATTCAGTTCTTTAATCAGTGTTAGCACAGCGGATTGATTTTTCTAGTCTTCTTTTGAAAGATTTAGCGTCACCAGAAGTTTCTTAGTTGCTTGGCGTTTGATTGTATTTTACTTAATCAATTTATGCAATGATATGATATGAAAGAATTGACTGAAAAGTAAATAACACAATATTTGTAAGGTTCGTTGGGTGATGTAATCTCAACTACGTCCTTCTTCTCTTTGAACACTTGGAGGCAATCCACTAAAGTGATTCTCAAATAATCACACAGAATCTTCTACACAATAGGGAGAGATAGATGTCGATGACTTGAGCTCCTTGATCACACAGATTTCTGCTCCAAATCACTTCAATCACCTTGCTTCTTTCACCCAGAAATGATGCAAGTATCCAACTTCGACTTCACACAGATCGCGAGGCTTGGATGGGTTTTTCTAAAATGGTTTGTTTGATTTTGATGAAGTTCAAACAACTTGGAAATATCTCAGTAGGAAAGTGGTTTCTTCGAAAAGAATGTTTGAGATATTTGTTGACTGTCTCAGGATTGAAGAAAAGTAGAGGAAATGTTTTCTTGAATATTCTGGCTTTTCTGAGAGTTTAAGGAATGAGACTTCAATGCAACAGCAATTCGACTTGAAGATTAATTGTTCTCTCTGTTTGGCTTGTTGTTGAAGTCCTATTTATAGGCATTCTTGGAGAAAGTGTCTGTTTGACACATGCATAGGCGCGTGTCTCTCACTTCCGCGAGTGAACAACTTTGTCCTTTTTATTGAAAATTTGCTGCACAAAAGTTGGTGCTGCAGTCTGAGATAGTTGACAGTCCAATAGGGTGGCTTCTCCATACGTCTGAAAGTGCTTATCACATTTAATGCTCTTATCAGCACTTAATGCATTTGAATTAAATGCCGGTTGGCATTTAATGCACTGAGAATATTTGCATTAAACTCCTGTTCCATAAGGGAACGCTTGATGTAGCTGGTCAACTGGACGCTTGGAGATTTTTATCTTCTCTCAGAAACCAGGCGCTTGAGTCTTCGAACTTTACTACTGATAAACTCACTCAGAAATTATCAGACGCTCAGCCTAAGACTACTTAGCCTAGCAATCTAAAGTAAAATAAAACAAAGCCTAATAGACCTATTACAAAAATTAACGCTTCAAACTTATACAAATTTTCTACTAAAAACAAACTTACATATTTTGGGGCCTAACACAAAGTCCTAATTGTCATCATCAAAACATCTAACATGAAATTCCTAACACCATGGTTGTTGATGAATCCCGGTGGTTACTCCACATATACTTCTTCTTGGAGTTTACCATTCAGGAAAGCACTCTTCACGTCCATTTGATACACTGTAAATTTGTTGAATGTTGCATATGCTAGAAATATACGAATTGCTTCAAGACGGGCGACAGGAGCATATGTCTCATCAAAGCCAATTCCCTCTTCTTGACAATATCCTTGAGCAACGAGTCTAGCCTTGTTCCTTATCACAATGCCATTCTCATCCATGTTGTTTCTATATACCCATCTAGTTCCAATAACTCCTTGGTGAGTTGGTCTTGGTACTAGCGTCCAAACCTTACTACGCTCGAATTGATTTAGCTCTTCTTGCATGGCTTCAATCCAACTTGGATCACTTAGCGCTTCATCCACTTTCTTTGGTTCCATTTGAGATAGGAAGCTTGCGAACATAACCTTATTAAATGTAGCGGCTCTAGTCCTAACAGGGGCTTCAATATCTCTAATAATCTGCTCAGGTGGATGATCCCGCAGCCATAGTCTGTCTGGTTGGAATGGGTTAAGAGGATAAACAGGCGCTTGACGATCAGATACTTGACTTCCCTCTTGCGTAGGCGCTTCAAGTTCACCAATCCTTGTTTGCTCTCAATGATCACTTTCTTCATGATCATCAGTAGATCTTGCATTGTTATCCGAAATATCCTCACGAGTAATCTTAGGAAGTGGCACTGAGATCTCATCATCGTCGTCACTATCATCATCAATGGTAATCTTAGACGCGTGATGACATAGATCTTCAACTCCTATATCATTCATATTAACCTTACTCGGTTCTTCATTAGCATCATCAAAAACAACATGAATAGATTCTTCAACCTCCGATTGATCTTGTTTAAGATGCAAAAATTCTTTCCATTCTTGGCGTAGCCTAGAAAGATTCTCTCATCCGCTTTAGGATCAAATGTCTTTCGGCTTTGGGATGCATTATTATGTATAAAACATTTAGAACCAAAAACATGAAAGTATGAAACATTTGGCTTACGTCTTTTCCACAGTTTATATGGAGTTTTCCCATGCTGTTTGTTGATCATGCAACGGTTTTGAGTGTAACAAGCAGTGTTGATCGCTTCGGCCCAAAACCTAGGAGCAAGCTTGGACTCTGCTAACATTGTCCTAGCAGCTTCTTTGAGCGTTCTGTTCTGGCGCTCAACAATACCATTTTGTTGGGGAGTTCTGGGAGCTGAATACCCATGATGTATTCCATTCTCTGCACAAAACTTCTCAACAACCTTGTTAGAAAACTCAGTACCGTGATCGCTTCTTATTCTTGCAACTTTAAGATTTTTTAATGTTTGAAGTTGCCGAATAAGCGTTGTTAACTTGTCACATGTTTCATCTTTGGATGAAAGGAATTCCACCCAAGTGGATCGAGAGAAATCATCCACTATCACCAAAGTATACTTTTTACCACTCACATTGATAGTTTGAACGGGTCCAAACAGATCCATATGAAGTAGTTCAAGTATTCTAGAGGTAGATAGATGAGGTTTTCTCTTGATGGATGATTTGACTTGTTTTCCCATTTGACAAGCGTCACAAAGGCGATCCTTGTGAAATGGTCTTTTTGGTAATCACTCTACAAGATTTAGATTTATAAGATGAGAGCTTCTCTTAAAATTGAGGTGATTCATTTTTCTATGTCATAACCAACCCGTTTTAGATTCCTTTTTAGCAACAAAACAAGTTGGGTTGTTATCAAGTGTTGAACCCCAATCTACCAAATAAACATTGTTTGCCCTTTTTCCTTTCAATTTAGTAGACTTAGTCTTAGCGTCATTTATATAGCAGCAGTCACTTGAGAATATGACTTCAAAGCCTTTATCACAAAATTGACTTATGCTCAATAAATTGTGCTTTAGACCCTCAACATAATAAACATCACTTATCATGATGTTCCCCCTATGCACAGTACCTATACCTTTGGTTTTACCTTTGGAGTTGTCACCAAATAAAACCTGAGGACCATTGGCAGCTCGATAATTGATCAGAAGATCTTTGGAACCAGTCATGTGCCTTGACGATGCACTATCAAAGTACAAAACAGATATATTGGCTTTAGCTCTATGTACCTGCAATCAAAAGGGAAGTTCTATTTCTATTTAGGTACCCATTGTTGCTTGGGTCCTTTACCATTAGTAGCATTGTTATTTTGAATTAGAACTTTAGGAACCTATATTTGCCTAATCTTCATTATAGGAATACTGGTCTTCTTGGGTTTCACATTTTGTTGTGTGTACTGTTAGGGTGTATAGTAATGTCCTCTATTATAATAGTAATTATAATCATAGTCATAGTCATAGTCATCATAGTAGCGATAATATGATCTAGACCGTTGTGGATATTGACGCTGGTATTTCCTTGGCGCTGGCTTAGGGTGCACTTTTGATGTTGGACGCTTAGTGCTTAACTTACAGTGTTTAGGTTTATCCTTAGCCTTTTGAGCGTTTGGATGAACCTTTCTTTATGAATCATTCGCTCTCGCCTTTTCTTTGCGTGAGTCAGCTTTGACTTTCTCATTTGGCCTCTTACCATTGTCGCTTGGTTCATTTAGCGTTTGTCTTTGTGAACCTTCACAACAAAGAAAATATCATTTGCTTTGTTGTTTAACGTAACATTTGATTTGTTTGGTTGTTTACCGAATTTATTGCAACCTAAACCGGTCTTTTCCCTAAATAACATTGTTACCATAGTCACATTGTCTAGCTTTCTTGACACGTTAGATAATGATGAGACGAGCTGTTCTAATTTAGCAAGTCTAGCAATTAGCTTAGCTTCTCTCTTGACTATCATATCAAGATCACTTTTCAACTGGATTATTTTACTCTCAAGCGATTGGTTTTTCTCAATGCACTGTTGCTGAACTTGCAACTCTGCTTTGAGCGTCACTTTATCACTTTTGAGCGATAAAATAATATCAAAGTGATTTTGGTATAATTTGGCGGCATCTTGGCAATCCTTATTATATTCTCTGACTTTGCCAAGCAATTCTTCATAAGAAAGAGGAAGAGATAATTGAGTGTTTACCTCAGGAGACGCTTTATCATCTCTGGCCATGAGACAAATAAGTGCTAATTCATCCACTAGCTCATCATCATCACTACTCTCTTCTGAAGACTCCAAATCTTCAGGTGAAGATGTCTGTTCTGATTCCGCTAGCAAACTATGTTGACGAAGGTTACTCCTGAATTGGTTTCTATCCAAGTAATCCTGCCTTGAGGGCTTAGATACGTTTGGATAAAAACAATTTACCTGGTAGTGCATTGGTTTGCTGCAGTTATAACAAAGATTAGTTTTCATCTTTTGTTCATTTGTTAATCTTGCATTTTGTGGTTTTGAGACCACTGGCGCTGAGAGATTTTGAGCAGACGCTTGGTACTGAACAGACGCTTGGGATGTAGGAACAGAATACTGAGGTGCTTGAAACTGTTGATGTAGTGGAGCAGGCGCTTGATATGAACTGTGTCCTTGATGCTTAGGACTGTTTCCTTTCTTTTCATATCTCAAGAACTTTCTGAATCTATTTAGAAGTGCTAGTTCCTCATCCTCACTGATATCTGAACCTTTTACCTTATTACCCGATTTACCCTTGATTGATGCTACGAGCGCTCCAGACTCAATTACTGGACTACTCAGAACATCACTGGCTAAATTTAACTCAAACTCAATTGCCTTGAGTTCTGAAAAGGCGTCTTCTGGACTCAAAAGATCCAACATATTAGATTCTCTAATTGTGGTTGTCTTCATCAAAAATCTACTAGGTAGACTTCTGAAAATCTTAACCACCATTTCTCTGTTTTGCAAATTCATTCCCAACGACGTAAGTTCCGTAATAAGAGTTGTGAATCTTATGTCCAATTGCTCTAGGGTCTCGTTAGGTAACATCTTAAAACTGTTAAATCTTTCCTTGGCAATAGAAAGCTTGTTCTCTTTAATCTGAGCTGAACCACCATAGATTTTAGCCAACTTATCCCAGATTTCTTTAGTGGTATTACATGATTTAACTTTGTTGAATAAATTGTCGTTGTCACCAATAGCTGTATGCAAAGCATTTCGACCAACATTGTCCAGATTTGCTCTTCGACGCTCATCAGTGGACCATTCTTGTTTAGGCTTCTCAACATAGCCATCTGGAGTTTCTTCCGTGGCTCCAGGCGCTCTGGTCATAACCTTCAGAATTTATATTGGTCCATCTGAAATAATATCGCACATTTTGTCATCACATGAACAAAGATACGTAAAAGCTTTGACCTTCCATGAGTCATAGTTTGACGCAGTTAACTTAGAAACTTTAGAAAATGCCATGAAAGACAAACTGAAAGCAACTAGATTTTGAAAACGGGATCTAAACAAGAAGTTACGCTTGGAAATTTAAAAAAAAAATCAACTTTAACCGCTTTGATACCACTTGTTGGTCCCAAGTGGCATACGAAAGGGTCTAGAGGGGGGGGTTGAATAGACCCTGAAGTCTTTTTCGACTTCATAAAGATTCGTATTAAAAATAGTTTGGACGCTTGAAAAAGTAGACGCTTCACTAAGAGTTTACTTCAAATATAGACGCTTAGGCCAAGCGTCTGATGAAGTCTGTTTTAGACAGTTAACTTAGACTTTAAGGTTAGAATACTTTAACCAAATAGGTTTAAGCATTCAATTCTTTAATCAACGTTAGCACATCGGAATAATTTTAGAGTTCTCCTTTTTGAAAGCTTTAGCGTCACAAGAAAAATGTTTTAGTTGCTTGGTGTTCTCTTGAGTTTTACTTAACAGTTTTATACAAAGATATAATAAAATGAAGAATGACTGTAAAGTAAAGAGCAAGATATTTGTAAGGTTCGTTGGGTGGTGTAATCCCAACTACGTTCTTCTTCTCCTCGAACACTTGGAGGCAATCCACTAAGATGGTTCTCAAAGAATCACATAGAAACTTCTACAAATTAGGGAGAGATGGATGTTGATGACTTGAGCTCCTTGATCACACAGATTTCTGCTCCAAATCACTTCTATCCCCTTGCTTCTTCCACCCAGAAATAATGCAAGTATCCAACTTCGACTTCATACAGATTGCGAGACTTGGATGGGGTTTTTCTAAACGGTTTGTTTGATTTTGATGAAGTTCAAACAACTTGTGAATATCTCAATAGTAGTATGGATTTCTTCGGAAAGAATGTTTGAAATATTGATTGCCTGTCTCAAGAATTGAAGAAAAGCAAGGAAAATGTTTGCTTGAATATTCTGGCTTTTCTGAGAGTTTAAGGAATGAGACTTCAATGCAATACCAATTTGGCTTGGAATTGATCGATATTTTGGGTTGTTGTTGAAGTCCTATTTGTAGACATTTTTGGAAAAAGTGTCCATTTGACACATGCACAGGCGCGTGTCTTCTCACTTCCGCGAGTGAACAACTTTTGTCCCTTTTCCTGAAAATCTGTTGCACAATAGTTAGTACTGCAGTCTGTGAAAAGTTGACAGTCTAATAGGGTGGCTTCTCTGTACGTCTGAAAGTGCTTATCATATTTAATGCGCTTATTAGCATTTAATGTATTTGAATTAAATGCCCGTTAGCATTTAATGTACCGAGAATATTTACATTAAACTCCTTTTGGACTAGGAAATAAATTCATGTGAAATCCATCATTGATAGACGCTTATCCATTCTTGAATTTGCTTCTACCTAAAAGGTAACGCTTGATATAGCTGGATATTTAGACGATTGGAAACTTCATCTTCATTCAGACTTCAAACGCTTGAGTCTTCAAACTTAACTACTGACAAGCTCACTCAGAATTCATCAGACGCTTAGTCTAAGACTACTTAACCTAACAATCTAGAATAAAACAGAACGAAGCCTATAAAGCCTATTACAAATCTAACGCTTCAAAGCCTATACATGATTTCTACTAAAATACAAACTTACCTATTTTGGGGTCTAACATAAACTCCTAATTGTCATCATCAAAACATCTAACATGAAATTCCTAACAATGTTGGAAGCAGACGCAGCGTGGTTGCGACGCACATTGGAATTACTTCTATTACATTATTTTCTGGACATCGAATAATTTTAGATGATTGCTTAGTTTTGCCCAATGGGCTCAAGAATATTATTTTTATTCTTATATTGATCAGGAAAGGATATTTGTTTTCTTTTAAACATAATTACTGTCATATTTATTTTGGAAATAAGTGTGTTAGCTTTGTATCTTTAATTAATGGTTTATACTATTTGAATGTCCAAAATCAATGTATGGTTAATACTATGACTAGAAAACATAGTATGAATGAAGTGAACTAAAAACTCATATGGCACCTTAGACTGGGACATGCCGGTGAATTCAAGATTCATGAGTTGGAAAAACATGGGCTTATTGGTCCACTTGGGTCTGACTCATATCCTACTTGTGAATCATGTCTTAAAGGTAAGATGACTAGGTCACTATTCACTGGACATTTTGAAAGGGCAAATGAAGTTTTAGGATTAATTTAGACTAACGTTTATGGGCCCCTCAAGGATGCGACCCTTGGAGGTTTTCAGTACTTTATAACCTTCACAGATTACCAATACAGGTATGGTCTAGTTTATCTGATGAAGTATAAGTCAGAAACACTTGAATGGTTCAAGGAATTCAAAGCTTTAACTAAAAAACAAACTGGGCACAGTATTAAGACACTTGGATCTAATCCAGGTGGCGAATACATGAGTGCCGAGTTTGATGAGTTCTTAAAAGAATAAGACATATTATTACAACTAACTCCTCCAGCAACTCCACAACTTAATGGGGTAGTAGAAAGAAGAAATCATACGCTGTTGGACATGATACGTTTCATGCTTAGTTACACTGATCTACCCATTTCACTATGGGGACATGCTTTGCTTATAGTTGCACATATTCTGAATAATGTCACTAGAAATCTGTTCTGACTAGACCATATGAAATATGGTGCAACAGGAAGCCTAGTCTCAAGTACATGAAGATATGGGGTTGCCCAGCATATGTAAAGAAGACCAAGGTAGAGAAACTGGAGGATAGATCCTTGAAAGGATGTTTTATCGATTTTTCTATAAATTAGATGGGATACCTCTTTTACCTGCAAACTGATCATATGATCATCGTGGCCTTGCAATCCTACTTTCTTGAAGAAGAAGAATTCGAGAAGGTGGTGTAGGTAGAAATATTGTTCTGCAAGAACAAGATAACGTCCCTTTGGAGACATAGTTCAAGAATCTGAACCCAATACGACACAACCGTCGTAGCGACAATCTAGTAGAGTATCTTAGCTACCTGAGAGATATGGTTATCTGTACAATACACATCATTCTTTGTATGCTATTGCAGAAGGGAGCCATGGAGATGATCCCTCTGACTATGATGAAGCAGCGACGGATATAGATTCCTCAAAGTGGCTTGGGGCTATGAAAGCCGAGATTGATTTGATGTATTCGAACTAAGTTTGGACTCTTACTGATCTACCAAATGGAGTAAGACCAATTGCATACAAATGGATCTATAAGAGAAAGTTTGGCCCGGATGGCAAGGTGGATACCTATAAAGCCAAGCCGGTGACGAGAGCGTATAGTCAAAAGAAGAGGATTGGCTATGAGGAAACCTTTTTGCTAGTAGCCATGATCAAATCTATTAGAATTCTTCTAACCATAGCTGTAAATTTGGATTATGAAATCTGGAAAATGGATGTGAAGACCGCATTTCTAAATTGATACCTTGAGGAGGACATTTATATTCAACAGCTCAGGGCTTCATATCCGAAGCAGATTCTCATATAGTTTGCAATTTGAATAGATCCATTTATGGACTGAAACAAGCCCCTCGGAGCTGGAATCTAAGGTTCGATGAAGAAGCAAGGAAATATGACTTCATCAAGAATGAAGACGAACCATATGTCTACAAAATGGTCAGTGGGAGCAAGTTGACATTTCTGGTTCTATACGTAGATGGCATACTACTTAGAGGGAATGACATAGTCTTATTGACATCAGTCAAGACATAGCTATCAAGCACGTTCTCCATGAAAAACTTAGGAGAAGCAACCTACATACTGGAAATTCGCCTATATAGAGATAGAGCGAATAAAATGATAAGACTCTCCCAAGCGCTCTACCTAGAGAAAGTCCTTAAGAGATATGAGATGCATAACTCTAAGGGAGGACTTTTGACCATGAGACATGGTATTCATCTTTCCAAATCTATGAGTCCTTAAACAGACAAGGATAGAATGGATATGACGAATACACCGTATGCGTCGGAAGTAGGATGTCTCATGTACACGATGTTGTACACGAGACCAGAACTGGCATATGCTCTGAGCATGGTTAGTAGGTTTCAAGCAAACTCGGGGAGCAACACTGGACTGCAGTGAAGCGTATCTTAAAGTACTTAAGAAGAACTAAAGATATGCTATTGATATATGGAAATGGAGAATTAAAGGTGGATGGTTATACCGATGCAGATTTTCAATCTGATCCTGATGACCTCAAGTCCACTTCTGGGTACATATTCACACTCAATGGTGGAGCACTGCCTTGGAAAAGTTTGAAGCAAAGTACAACTGCTGATTCCGCTACGTAGGCAGAATATGCGGCTACCTCAGAAGCTGTTTAAATGAGAAAGTTCATATCCAAACTTCAAGTCATTCCTAGAGTGGAAATGTCGTTGCCACTATGGTGTGACAACAATGGAGCAATTGCGCAAGCAAAAGAACCAATGTCTCATAATAAACCTAAACATGTGGTGAGGAAATATCATATAATATGAGAAATCGTTGGAAGGGGCGATATCACCATGCAAAAAATAGCCTCAGCAGAAAACGTGGTTGACCCACTCATCAAACCATTATCACAGGCGGTGCTAGATAAACATCTTGAGAAGATGGGCATCAAATACCATAGCGATTGTTGTTGAGTGCAAGTGGGAGATTGTTAAGTGTACGCCCTTAATGCCTATGCGAAATTAGATTGAGTATGGCTTTGATAAGTTATTTGAACAAACTATTATATGTTTCTATTTAAAGGATAAAGGTTTTGATTTCGTTCATATAAATCTAATGGCATTTATATGTATTGAACAAATAAGTCCATCAGATTTGAAGATAGACTTTCCACCTCTTATGGTTGAGAAGAGGCACTAGAAGAGTCAAATACTTAATCTCTTAAAAGGGAGTTCGCAATTTAAGGAATTTTAATTTGGCATTAAAATTTAACTCGTATAACACCTGCTTTGACAAAGTAGTGCCATTCGAGCACTGCTTAGATAGTGGGAGCTGGTGTCATGGATATAGTTAATGGAATTAACATATTTGAACTCGATTTGCATTAATCCGATAACATGGGTATTTACTCTTTGACAGTCAATGATTGGGATTAAGATTGCGATAGTGTGTGTGAACTTTAGACCTGAGGAGTTATTTACAATGTGCTTGTAGTATTGGAAATGTTATCTGCTTAGTTAGACCCATATCACTTGATAGGTGGGGTCGACCTCGAAGTACAATCCACATGTTGCATTCGACATTATAAGATAACTGCCAATATGGGATTCACCGTCTCGACAGTAAATAAATATGTGACTTGTACGATCATAAGTAATTGAAATTACAAAGTCTTTGGCCAAAGCATATAAACTAACTAGTGATGGTTACTAAGGGTAGTTTGGTAGTTTCACATAATTATGATTACCGAGTATAACATCAAGTTCGATGAGTTTGACATACCATGGCTCTTACTTGATCAGGTCACGTCGTTGAAGAGTTTATACGCATAAGGTAGTCGTAATCAAGGTTTGTGATGACATATTCATCTCGTATTCAATTGGGTTACGATTTGGTTCCACGGTGCTGGCTAGGTGATAACCTTATCCTTTGGAATCCTACCACAGCCAGTTGAATCGAGCCTAGAGAGTCGCGCTAAGAAAATGAATATTTTTCCATGATAAGGGTATTTTGGTAAAATCACATTAGAGGTAATTGACTAACAAAATGGATGCCATGATTTAATTAAAGATATTAATTGGATTAAATAAATTAATTAAATCATATTAATTCATAAGTTAAATTAATTTTAATTGATTAAAATAATTAATTAATTGTCAATTGGATTGGACTTGGATTTAATTAATTACACATAGGCTAAGATAGAACAAAGCCCGGAAGCCCATCTCAAACAGGCCTAGCGGCCACCCTCTCTTTAGTAGACCTAAGGGTTCTGCTTATCTGATATAAGTAGTTAGTCAATGTCAGAACTATATCAAATTCATTATCCAAAATCTGACTTTAAGCCAAAGAAACCTAGAACAATAGGAAATACAAAATTCTCTCCCTCTCTCTCCAACAAGCCACCGCTGCCATTATTTTCGGGGAGGAGATCAGAGCTTTCTCAGAGAATTTTCTTCCGCATGATTATCTAGAGGCAGAAGTCTGGGGCTGATATTGACTAATCAAATTTTGTCATCAAGTGGTAAATTGGCTACTCTCTTACATAATTCGTTCTTATTGTGTAATTATAATATCATGAAGACATCGGATTCGATTCTCGGTGTGATTCAGATCAAAAAATTTATTCGCTAGACCAAATCACAACACCAGGTTACGATCTTCATATAATTTGAATTCTTCTATCTTTTTCCCGTCTAAGGTCTAGGGTTTGGCGACGGTCGAAACCTTAATAACCCTGTGTTGGAAACGCTTATGATTTGGTCTTCTAAGCAGGGATCACCAATCCCTCTTATAAGACTATGCTCTGGCTAGAGACTTTTATCGATCATTCAACTTTACACAACAACATAGGAAATGCTAGACAATAAGCCTTGGATGGATCTCATATCTAATGTCACTTGTTCTACTGTACTACCATATTATACCCAACATACACCGCTGTATGATTCTCTTGGAGTGCACGTGTATATCTAAATGGGTAGTACCCTTTCCAGTGACATCTCGGGTTGGAGGACTAATCTCACACTACAAAACCCAAGGACTCTTAGTTCGACAGAATCAACAAAGAATCCTTGCGGGGTTGTTCAATTCCATACTTTCCTAAGTGTAAGTCTTTGTTCATGTATTGAACCACCCTGCCATCGTCAATGGAACACGAAAATCTCCATATGAGTGACATACATTAACAAGTTTTGACAAGGCCGTGATATCCTATATCTCACAGCCTCTATGATTCAAAAAAACTTTTAGGAATACAATCTTAGAGAGCATTCCATAGACATCGGGCCGCTCCCTTAACCTTTGTGTAATCCTTGGGATATCTATGTATACTATCATAAATAAATAACAATAAAGAAGATGACAATAGGATATGATATAAAATATAAGACTGTCATAGTGTTTGTCATCTAGTAATCAAGCCAACAGATGGATCGTCGAGCATATAACACTATCATCCTAGCGTGGAGCTCCCGTTGCCACTTTTTATGAAAACAATGGTGCAATAGTACAGGCACAAAAACCAAGGTCTCACAACAAGTCCAAACACATAGAGAGAAGATATCACATAATAAGAGAGATGGTTGGGAGAGGTGAAATAGCCGTGCCAAAAATAGTCATGCAGACAACGTAGCTGACCCTCTGACCAAGCTATTGTCACAGGCAGTTCTAGAACATCATCCTGAGAAGATGGGTATTAGGTACCATAGGGAGTGGCATTGAGTGCAAGTTAGAGATTGTTCTTGTTTATGCCCTCAGATGGCACAAGAGGATAGATTATATAGGGCACAAAACTTCTAATTAAACTTCTTTTCACATATATAAAGGCATTTCTATTGTTTTACTTAATGGCATTTATAAGTTAGTATACAATAAATAATCCATGAGATCAAATGCCAAACTTCTACTTCGTATGGGTTAAAAAGAATAACACTAGAAGCGTTTGGTACTTAATCTTCAAACTCGTTCGCAAGTCATAGAGAGTTTCGAGTGGACATCGAAACTGGATAAGAATTGTATGACATACAATTTTTTATGGAAGTGCTAGTCCATCACTATGGGATAGTGAGGGTCTATGCTATAGACACATCAACGGGACTGGTGAGTTCGAACTTCTCTCGTATCGGTTCTGTCAAATGGGTTTTCACTCTATGATAGTCAGTGACAAAACTTATTTGTTGTGATAGGTGTACGTGAACCTTAGACCTGAGGAATCACATTAAAGATGCACTATTGATAACAAGTCCGTCATTAGAGTATCTAGATACAATTCACTTGTGGGTGGGATCGACTTAGAAATGCAACTTGATAGGCAAGTGGTAGTCTTAACTAATTTTAAGATAAAATTTATTCTCTCATAAGTGAATGAGAATATATCTTATATAATCATAAATGAGTAAGGTCAAAAGTCTTTGGCCAGAGCATTTCGAGCTACTCGTGTTAGACGTTAGAGTAAATTCAGTGACCTTGACTCATTATGACCCTAGAATATAGTCAAGTTTTGTGGGGTTGACTGAATCATGACTCTCACTTGATTGGGATATTAGAATAAAATGTTTATACGTTCACAATATTCACAACGGGAAAGGTTTGAGAATGATCCATTCTTTCAATCCCAATTGAGTTTCAATGTGGGCCACGTAACTGGTTAGGTGTCACCCACATCCTATGGTTCCTCCAATTGCAATATGAGACTAACCAAAAGAGTCTCGTATCAAGGAATATCATAAGAAATATAAAGGGGATTATTTAAAGGGGAAACTTGTAATTAAGTACTCATTGGATGAGATAATTAATTAAATGATAAGATTAATTATTAATTAATTTCTTGGAGAAATAAATTAATGAATTAATTTATCAAATTATTATTCAATTAAAACAATTAATTAATTTTTTATTGAATAAATAAGTGATTAATTAATAATTAAATAATATGAAAAATAATCAAAAATCTAGACTAAGGTAGGCGTCCACTTGGACGCCTACATGAGTCAAAGTAGGCATCTACTTAGGCGCCCAAGACTAGGGTTTTTGGTTGTGCTGGGTCACTGTGTCAAGTGTTATATATATTTGATATACTTTCGACTTCTTGACCTAAGTAGTCTCATAACTTCAGAAGCTTCGAAGAAAATAAAAATTTCCTCCTCTCTCTCTCTCTCTCTCTCTAGCTGTCACCCATCAAGGAGAAAAATAGAGATTTTTCCATCTTGATTTCCACTTGATTTTTTAGAGACATCGGCGTATTTGGTGTTTGGATAAAGAATTCAAAAGTAATACTTTGGATTGCATAGATTCGTGTTTTTCAAAAAAATTGAAGATTTCAAAAGTAGCTATCAGCTCAGAAATCGCTAGGAATGTGAAATCTCCTACCACTTCTCTATGAAGATTAAGGTCTTCGATTTTATGATTTTAATATGCAATACGAAGAAGACTACTTGGGATTTGATTCGTATTTTCAACTACGTAATTTTTATTATATCATGTAGTTTGTTTGAAAGTATGTATAGTATGTGAAAGTGTGCGTAGTGTGTGTAAAGTGTGTGTCGTGTGTGTGAAAATATGTGTAGTGTATGTGAAAATGTATTGTGTGTGTGAACATATGTGTAGTTTATGTAAAATGTGTATGTGTGTGTGAAAATATGTGTAGTGTATGTGAAAATATGTGTAGTGTCTATGAAAATATGTGGTGTGTGTGAAAATATGTGATGTGTGTGAAAACGTGTGTAGTGCGTGTGGAAATTTGTATAATGTGTGTAAATTATGTGGTGTGTGAAAATGTGTAAAATGTGTGGTATGTGCGTAAAATATATGTTGTGTGTGTAATAAGTATTTAGATTGTGTGTGATAAAGTGTGGTTTATGTGTGTAAATATATGTAGTGCGTGTAAAAATGTGTGTTAAGCTCTATTTTGCCTTGGGTTCCATTTGGGTCCACATTGGAACACCTCTGGGTCCAAGTTGGGTTCAATTTGGGTCTAGCTATAATGCAATTATTTTCATATATAAGACCTAGCCAGAACCAACCCAACCCAACCCATATTGGACCCATGAATTTGGACTAATCATAGACCTAACCCATCATGGACCCAAACCAGTTGAACCCGATTCAAACCCCACCTGATCCACCTATTTGCCACCCCTATTCATATCCCAGCACCTAAAGTTGTCTGACTAGCAGGTGTTTAGGACTTTTTCTTTTCATTGTGATCTGCAAATATAGAATCGTATATTCTTTTATAATATATAAAGATCATGTTGCTTTTATTTTTCTTTTGATAAATTAATATTTCTGTATTAAAAAACGAGTTGAATCCCTAAAATGAGTACATCACAGAGTCCTTTGATAAAGATTACAAGATCATTACAATTACAAGAGAAACAAGCCCAACAAGTGAAGTGTGGGGGAAAGGTAGAGATGGTGGGGCAAGAATGAACTGTAGAGAAACCAAATGATTTGCAAAGTCTTTTGGGCAGGACGCAATTCACACTATCTATTGACATGAAAGAGATAAAGTTTGGTATTCTCCAAAAAACTAGCTCCCTGACTTACAGACAGCATCAAACATCAAACGAAACCGTGTAAGAAAACAAAACATGGTGAATGCATTGGACCCTTCCTCCAGCAACTTCAATGAGTGTAACCTTCTCAAATCCTCCGTCAATAGACATTTTAGAGGCAAAAAGAAGCCAAACTGAACAAGCAGGGGATCTACAAACAAAAAAAGATCATATGGAGTACTCATAAGAACCCAAATACAAAGTACTCCATAGAATCATTTTTTCCTCCTCCGGAGCAAGAAGAGTACCTGCTTCATGTCTCAACAAAATAAAATCATATAGCACAAGAGACAAGATGTTCAAGACAAAAATCATTACGAAAAACTAAGACATAGCACAATCCATTAACACCAAAGGAAATAAAAAGTAAAAACAAAAGGGCCAGCGGAGGTGATCCAACAAAACTAGTCAAGGGTGGCCAGTCCCCTTGAGTACGGAACTCTGCAATTTTCTAAACTAGGGGCAAATACCCCAAAAAACTCAGGGCTCGTGGCAGCAAGAGAAACAGATCTAGTGCATCTGTGCAAGAGGAAAACTGCTTTAGCACAGTGGAGCTCGATTTTGGTGGTGGGATGAAAGTCGGCATGTTTGGTGAGGGGGTGGAGAAACGGTGGGAGCTAGAAAGATCCCATTGCTTTTCTCATAGTTTATTGGTATCGATGTTCATCAAATCCTTATAAACAATTTTTGATGGTTCATTTCGCAGTCATGTCCGTAATAAGGAGTTTTATAATGTAGCAATATATCGATTGATGCTATGCTTAAACCCTTCGAGCTGATTTCATTATTCGACTGTAACGGTGATCCTAAATGAAAAAATAATGGTTCGACTACGTTGAAATAAATTATAATTCAAACAATCAACTTGTAGAGTATCTGAAATGTAGTTGGGGATTGAGCATAAAAGCAATCAATTCGTAGATGACCTAAATTGTAGTTGGAGATGGAGTTATTAAAATTAAATAAGATCAAGTTTATTTAATTTCACAGACAAGACTTATAGTCAATGATTACAAATTTAAAAAAAAAAAAATTGCACCGGGCACTACCATCGCGCATTGTGCGGTGGTCTGCTAACTAGTTACCGATATGGATCTGACAAGCTGCTTAATAAAACAAGGTCGAGTATACAAGTAAATTGATCAGTTCTTTATCTTCTGGGAAAATTACACACAGACCCCATCATTTATTGTATAATTATCAAAAATCTCCCTCACTTATTGAAACTTTTCAACACACCTCCTGATATTACAAGTAAACTGATCAGCTCTTTATCTTTTGGAAAAATTATACATAGACCCTCTCACTAATGAAAGAAGGTCGACTATACAAGTAAACTGATCAGTTCTTTATCTTTTGGGAAAATTACACATAGAACCCCTCATTTATTATATAATTATCAAAAGTCCCCCTCACTTATTGAAAATTGCCAACACACCTCCTTAAGTTAATGATTTCTTACAGTTACACCGCCAGTGTGTCAAAACATTCCTACATTTTTACCCCTGTAAACCTTACAAATAGATTATTTGAGGAGATGCATTGATATTTTTCAATAAGTAAAAGGAGATTTTGGTAATTACATAATAAATAAGGAGGGGTCTTTGTGTAATTTTCCCTTACTTGTTGGTGGGAAGTAAATTGATCAACTCACATTTTAATCTGAGCAGACCTAAAAAATGAGGAAATACATCACACCATGGGAGTGTGCCACAATCCTAAAAACCGGTATTAAATTACCGGACCCTATTATTATGGGGGATAATTGCATATCATACCCCTGTGAAACATGAAATCTGCACACATCCCCCCTGTATTAAAAATATAGCTTGAAGTAACCCTATGATTTTCAAAATCCTGCACGAAACCCCTAATCTATGTTAAATCCACAGAAGGTAGCATTCACAAGCAGTGTATTTGAAGTAAGGTTGAGGGTTTCGTGTAGGGTTTTGAAAAACACGGGGGCATTTCAGGCTTTTTTTTAACATAGGGGGGGATATGTGCAGGTTTCATATTTCACAAGGGTACAATATGCAATCATCCCTTATTATGGGCCGTGGAATATCTGGCCAAACGTGAAATTTAACTTAACTAAGTATATATCATTCCTAATAATAGGTAGCGAACATGATACTAAATGCCATTTGTGAACCAAAGCTTGTTAGCCTAGTGGTATCAGCTTCCACTTTTATGTGGAAGGTCCTGAGTTTAATTTCAGTCTATCACAAGTTGTGACTTTTTTCTCTTTATTTGGAGTCTTATAGGACAGTGTGGCACATGATTAAAAAAATGATCAGCTCTAATTTTTCGGGTCAAGGTACCCTTTCGACTAGAATTAAATTAAAAATGTCATTTGTGAATTAAACAAGTACTTAATTTCCCAGCATAAAAATCTTGTGTTTCGGATTCTTGATTAATTGACATACTCAAGTTAATACCAACATATATACATATTTAATTAAAAAAAAAGACATAATAACTATATTAAGTTTTCTACCAAAAAGATATTAATAGAATGGGGGAATTGGCTGTTGGGGAAATTCCCTCAAATGATCAAGAACGAATCTGCAAAAAAAGAAAATATGAAATGGGTTATGCATATCACTAAAGATACTTTCATAAGAACAACAATTTCCCACTATGCAAGTGCTTCTCAAGAAACGCCAATTCTATTCAATAGACTGCATTCTATGAATACATGCACCTATCACTTATATGGATCGTGAACAAAAGAAGATAAAAAACAAAAAAATAGCCAAGAGGGATTTTCTTCCTATAGTTGCTTTAGACGGTTCTCATTTTCTTTCTATTTTCTTATGGAGCGGATTATTCTATCTCCTTTTCTCTTTTTTTAGTCTTCTATACATGTATGCTATCTATAAGAGAGTCAACGATAAAATGTTATTGGATATTGGTGACTATTGGTAAAAGGTTGGATGCTTCAATGGTTGTAAACTCTACAACATTCAAACCGTAATCCAACGGCTAATAAGATTATTTATTATTAATATTGATGTGCACTAAAAATGTCTAAGGGCATTAAGGTAATTACACGTGTCCACGGCTTGGATCGGAGCGCCACCCGTGGGTCAACATCTGCGGGTAGCATACTAGACAAGCCCAAAAGGGCGGGTGACCCATTAATAGTACCTGGGCTATTTTATTAGCCTAAAGGTTATATTATTGAGCCTGATGGGCTACTAACAAAGTTAAACCCACGGCCTATAGCCCATTATCAGCTCTATATGAATAACTTAGAGGAGCTAGTAAAGAGTCATTATCTACTCCCCCAGTAAAAATTCACTGGCTATTGAGAGTAACCCCACAGAAGAACTACGAACAGACTTGATCCCATATTCATCAGGTACGTAGGCAACTCATCACTTCGAGTACAGTCTATACATTCATCAATCCCCAACCTAGTTTATCGTGCGTTGGATCAGTTTCATCACCCCACGTGGTCAATCATATGTTATTCATTGACTGGCGATTTTTATCATCATCAATTTGGCGTTGTCTATTGGAAAAGGGCTCCAGCCACTGAGTATGCAAACTAGGTCACAAGCTCGTACTACCGGGGATATAATGACCAGCCACCATCAGCCAGCTGCTGCCGATGAACATCCTGACCCAAAACCTAAAGATCGACCCAACGTTCAAGTGGGAGAAGAAAATCCCCCCAACGGTCCGAATAACGGTGGAGGTCCTAAAGTAGCGTCCCCGACAAAAAATCTAGATGTGTCACCCATAACACCAGCAGTGATTCCAATCCCTATTTCTAGGGTGTTAGAGATCACCCAAGTGGCACTGCTTGCTCTAGTTGAAGATGCCTCTGTGCGAGCAGAGGGCGGTTCAGCAATACGCGCAGGCACATCCAGCACGGCCACCACATGTTCCATCTGCTAGGAGGGGACAAGACCCCCCACGTGAGAAGCCATCAGGAGGCTCTCCAACCTCAAGAGAATGGGCCACAAGATCTACCCCCTCCATCCGTTCATAGGGGTCCAGAGCCTAGAGAGAAGAGTTATCCTCACCGATGAGCGCCAGGCCAATTCCCCTACCGAGGTTAGGAGTCCTTGACCCCCATTGGGATTGGATTAAGGCGATCCAACTCCCCGTTGAATGGGGCAGCAAGGGAAAGAGAAAAGAATAGTGTGGTCTCAGCCCCCGAGAGGCCGCCGAGAGGTAGAGATAGAAGGCCAACGCCTCCTAGGTCTCCACGCCGAGGTCAAGTCTCATTGACCCCCGATAAGGCCTTGCCAAGGCAAGAAGGCCGCAGAAGGCGCTCGCCTTGCCCTGTAAGAAGTTCGAAGAACCACAGGCGCTATGAGGATATGCAACTGGTGCCACTAGCTGTGGCTCCCCCAAAGAGAAGTCCCTTCTACCTAGCAATTTTAACAGATTCTTTGCCATCGGGGCTCAAAATACCCCATCTGAGTGAGTATGATGGAGCTGGGGACCCCCAAGAGCACGTTCACAAGTTCAACGCTAAGGCTGACATGTATAACATCAGTGATGCAGCCTACTGTGAGATCTTTCGAACCACCCTCTCTAGAAGGGCACTTAGTTGGTTTAATTGACTGCCCGCTGGTACCATCACCAATTTCGAGCAGCTGACTAAGAGTTTTCTCAATCACTTCTCCATGAACAAGAAATACCCTAAGACAGCATTCTTCTTGTTCACGGTGGTTCAAAAGAATGGATAATCTTTGAGGGAGTACGTCCATTGTTTCTCCAACGCGGTGTCAGAAGTGCCGCATGCCAACCATGAGCTACTGTCAAGGATGATGCAGAGGAACCTACGTAATATTATGTTAAGGAGTCAATTTCTGGGAAGCCCCCCTCAATCATGGGAGAGTTGTTGGCTAGAGCTGATAAGTACATAAGAATTGACGAGACCATTGGGCCACATAAGAATGAAGGCAGTAGCAATAAAAGGAAAGTCAGAGACGAAGACAAAATGCCGGAGGCCAACAAGTGGAAACCTATGTTCCCTTCGGGGTTTGCCAAGTATACTCCCCTTACCCTCTCAAGGGAGCAAACCTTGGCTATCGCTGAGCAGCAAGGCATAGTCTCATGGCCCAAGAAGATGAAAGATAGTCCTAGCCGCCTTAAGTCCAAAAGTTACTGTAGGTTTCATCTGGACAAAGGCCACACGACTGAGGAATGCCACCACTTGCAAGTTGAAATAGAGAATCTGATTAAAAGAGGCTACCTACAAGAGGTAGTGAAACCGTTTAGACACCCCAGAGACCAAGGGGTAGAGATGGAGGCAAAAATAACCCCCAAGCGGCGAAATCAGAAATGGATAACCCCCAATGAATGTAATCATAGGGATGATCATAGGAGGCCCAGCAGGAGGAGATTTGGTGAACTCAAGGAAAGCCTCATTAAAAGCAGCAACGGGGCTGCACGCCTTAAGCTTCTCCGGTAGGGGGCAAGTTAATCATAGAGCCCAACAATCATACCATTGAGTTCGGGTAGCAAGATTTGAGAGAGGGCATCCCCTTGGTGAATGATGCTTTGGTGATATCAGCAACCATCTTAAATTTTTGGGTGAAGAAAGTGTTATTCGACAGTGGGAGTTCAATGGATATAATATTCTATAACACCTTCACCTAGCTGGGGGGTAGACAATGCTCAGCTCCAAGCAGTTAACACCTCCCTTACGGGATTCACGAAAGAGACTGTGGAAGCCTTGGGAGAAGTGCCTCTCCCCATCTCTCTGGGCGCATATCCTGCCCGCTCCACCAATATGGTCAAATTTCTAGAGGTCAAAGCCCCGTCCACCTATAATGTCATATTGGGAAGGTTGAGCTTAAACTTATTTCAAGCGGTCATCTTGAGCCCGTGGGAATTGGGGAATAAGATTATTTAATATTAATACATATAATATTAATAGGATTATTTAATATTAAGGTCAATGAGTTGTGAACTCTACAGCGTTCAAACCGTATTCCAACGGCTAATAGGATTATTTAATATTAATATATATAATACTATAAATAAATATAATTTTAACATGTTTTTGAAAATTAATAAGTTCCAACATGGGCGCCCTCCATGTAATTTGTAAATGGATCAAGCCACATGATCGATTCTCGGGATAATTTTGTGTGCGTATTTACAAAGAAATTAAATCTAGAGATGAATAATACATAGGTGCAGTCCACTATGAACAAAAGTAAGAGCGGTGCCACAACATCCAAAATTTCTTCCTAGACCTAGAATTTTTTTCGGTCTTCCTCTCTGCATAATTTCTTCTCTTTTCTAGAATGAAAAGAATGTGCAAGGAGTAGTGGATTGCACGACATGAAAAACAACTCAGCACCTTTACGAAAAGCAATCTTCTTCTACATATATACCACGATCAAGAGGAAACTTTTTCTTTTATTCAATTCCTAAGAAAATATACAAATCAAATATTGATATCTTGAGTGAGTTAAATATACAAATCAAATATTGCAAGAACAAAAATCTAAAGTTATTGGTTTAATGTTAATCTGAAGAAAGTGAAGTGTTATCCTCTGTTTCGATGACTATATTTAAGACCTTACCCAAACACTTTTATCTAATTTATAATAGGGATAATTACACTCACACCCCCTCAATGATGGGGTAATTACACAAACTTCCCCTCACTAATTGACAATTACAAACACCCCCTGATGTTAAGGGCCTGTTTGGTTGGCTGTTTTTGGCTTCTCTTGGCGTTTTTCGGGAACAAAAAATGGGAAAACACGTTTGGTTGAGTGTTTCCAAATACCTGTTTTGCAGAATTTTGAGTCACCCAAAAGACGATTTTGGAAAACAGGTTTTAGGTGTTTTGCAGAATTCTCAGTCACCCAAGGCAAAAATTGACAGAATGTCCAAAACACGGAGTGTCAATTACTGTGCACTTATCCTCCAAATATTTCAAACATTTCAAATATTTTAATTAATTCAAAATATTAATTAAATAATAATAGGTGTCAAACAGGTTTTCAATAATTTTTATTCTTCAAAAACTGTTCTACAGAATCGTTCTACAAAACTGTTCTGCAAAACTACAAAAACAAAAACTGTTCTACAAAATCGTTCTGCCAAACATTTCTTACAATTGCACCCCATATGTGTAACAATTCTTACAATTCCACCCCCTGTAAACCTTACAAATTGACCCCGTGAGGGGGTGTGGTTGTAATTATCAATTAATGAGGGAAAGTTTATGTAATTACCCTATCAAGGTGTGAGTGTAATTATCCTTATATAATATGAAGTTTCGGAGATCCAACCAATGGAGTATCAAGAAAATAAACAAAAATTAAATCTAAGCCTCACAATGAATTTAATATGGTTCAACCAAACTACCTACATACATGGGTCAACACTAGATCCACGTAACTATTTCTCAAAGTCAACCATAAATTACAAGTTGAGTACTCATATGTATCATGGTTAAGCAACATCAAATCCTATTAAAATAGGAAACACAATCCTAGTAAACTAGTGAATAAGTATAATACCATTATAAGGAAACAAAAAAAGATATAAAAAATGCTAAAAATCCGCCTGCCCAAACCCGCTGCCTGGGATGCCCGGATCATCGCCGCAGTTCGATATCATGGATTCACCCCTGCTACTTCCATGCAGTGTGTTTGTACTGCATAGCCGTGGTGACCACCTATCTCTCAGCCCAAATTTAATTTCTTTTACCCCGTTTATTCAGCTCTCAACTTCTCTTTTGATCCTCCGCTAACCCAACATGAAGTTAGTTGATTTAGGGGTTGAAAAAAAAAGTTTCTAGTTCAAGTTCATCTTTTTGGTTGGTATTATCTTACAGTATTTATCGTGTGTTATTTGTATGCTTCATGAACTAGCAAAAGGGGGTAAGAAACAGAGTACTGGCTGAAGATATTCACTGCTCACGCCCCATATCCTCCAAAATATGTTTGTTAAATTTTAATGGCATAAGGCAATTTAGGAATTCAACTTTAAATATTATAATGGAATTTAGAATTTATGGGTATTCTTGTCATACTTTCATAGGAAATTTTAAAATGGAACTCCTATAGTAATCTATAGACTGTTAATATTATTTCCGCTTAATTGTTGAATAAGCGCCAAATGAATAAAATATGCAAGGATATATAATAAAGAGTTAGAATTTTCTTTTTTTTTTTGGGGGGGGGGGGGGGGGGGGGGGGGGGGGGGGAGGAAGAGATGAGAGAAAAATAAGAATTTATTACATTTGACCATCTTTTTAAAGAATATATTACATTTTTTCTTTACTATGATGTTGTTGAAGTTGTCAATCATAATTAAGACTTTACCATTTGAAAATATATTTTTAATTAGTTGATTAGTTTAAGAACTTTTTTAATATATTTATAAACAAAATTGTTAGTTTAAGATATATTTATTTATCTAAACTATCATTTCAGAAAATATTTAATAATTTTCATATGTGAGACTATAAAATTATTGAACTAATTAATAGTTACCAAATACTGATAATAAAAGAAGTGATCAGACTAATAGTAGTTGGTAAATTGATTATTATTAAGAATATTATCAACATGATAAATGATTACCTGAAGTTATAATATTTATTAGTTGAAGTCTTGTCCCCAGAATGACCTCTATATTTAAATATAAAAGTAGACTTACTAAACTAACTGGATATTTTTTTATAATTTGATCATTAATAACACAAATAAGCTTATTGCCTATTGGATATATTTCTAGCACATTACAACTAAATAGATAATATTATTGAAAAATATCAATATGTGTACTAATTTACTTATTACTACAATTATAATTTAAATAGTAACTGTGATTAATTTAGGTTATAGTTGATTTTGTGAAAATAGAATTATTTACCATGCCTTATTGCTAATAAAAATATTAGATAATGAATGGTAAAACATGCAAATAGTAAATAAAATATCGTATATTACATCTCCTAGGTGGGTGATATATAATAAGACATAATCAAACTCTATTTAAATGATAAAGGCAAAAAAGTAAATTAATATTAAATCTTCACATCCTCAACATTTTAAAGGTTTGACTAGTAAAGTACAAAAACTTTTTGATAGGTTTTATTGTTTAGGGACCAACGTGCGATAAAATGAATAGTTCAAGGTTACAAAGTGTATTTTACTCTTAAAAATATTGAAAATAAAAAAAAATTATTTTGAACACTTGTCAAATTTTTATTATAGTAATATTTTATCATAACTTGATAGAGTATGATGATTTCTATAGGTTCCTCTTGCTTTCTATAATCATATAAATAAATAGTATAGATTTTCAAATTATAAATCACCTTAGTTATGTTCAATTTTCAACATTCAATTTTTTTGTCATTTTCTTAAAAATGAAAATAAAGATATTTTTAGTTAGTAACATTGTTGGTAACGACTAGCATAAATGGGTATAGGGACTAATTTTTAAATTTTTGGTCACGAAACTCGTGGTCGTGTGCCACAATGACCAAGAAAATATCTGGTCTTTGCCGGTGCAAATTTTCTCTATTCTAGAAAACATTTGAAAGAAAGAGAAAAATAAAAAAAGGGACAAGTAAATTGCACGACATAAAAAAGGACAACTCACCAATTGTACGGTAAAGCAAAGTCTACTTCCAGATACCTCGATCAAGTGGACAAATTTCTTTCAGGGAAAATTACTAAAAATCCCCTGAATTTTTTTTTCATATCTCAAAAATTCATAAAAATATTTTTCAATCTCAAAACTCATTTTATAAACTTTTCATCAAATACCCCAAAAATGAGGATTAACAACTTTTTCGACTAAACCACCCTTCATTTATTAAGTTAGTGATTGATCAATTATTTTTTCTTATTGGAATTGTTTTGCTTTAATTTTTTGAAATTGATGAATCCTAAAATACGGATTTTATTTTGTAATAATATTTTTTTAAATATTTGTATATAATTTATTTTGATTTTAATATGGTAAGTATCTATATATATATATATATGTTTTAATTTTTTAAAAAAAGATTAAAAAATCTGAAGGAAGGATGAACTTTTTTCAGACAAGAACTCTATCTCCTGCTCCTTCAGTTAAGCTAAGAAGGCCAAGAGTTTTGAACTAACTGGTGACTCCATAGCCAAGAATTTTAAGTCACCAAATGAGGGTGTGGCTCTAGAATCAATCTCTACAAGTCAGGTGGACATGGTTTGGGCAAGAATTCGCAGTGATGAAAATATGGAATTCAAGCTAAACTTTGACAAGAAGGATCTTCTGCCCAAGTCACTAGTACAAAAGAGGTCTGTTACAGCGGTTTTTTTTTCACTATTACAGCGGTTTTAACCGCTGTAATACGTATCGCTGTAATTGGTATGTTTACTATTACAGCGGTTAAAAACCGCTGTAAAATGAACCCTATTACAGCGGTTCAATAACGAACCACTGTAATAGGTAAATAAAAATAAAATTTAACTGTAAAAGCCGTAGCCTGTTACAGCGGTTCCGAAACGAACCGCTGTAACAGGGTTCACTGTTACAGCGGTTCGTTGATGAACCGCTGTAACAGTGAACACTGTTACAGCGGTTCAGAAACGAACCGCTGTAACATGATTTTTTTTATTTTTATTTTTTTCTGTTATAATTTCAGCTACAGCTATATCCTTCCCACAAGCTCAAAATTCAACTCATCAATAACGCATAAAACAAACCAATTGCTCAACAGAAACAACAAATTCAAATCCAAAATTAATTTCATTCACCAAATAATAATCTCCAATAATTTCAAATAATAACGAGTTTACAATAAACCAATATAAACTAATTACTGCTTTTAAATCAAATAAAAATTTACAATAATTTTCAACTTACACCGCCGGCATATCAAAAGCGCATTTAAAAATGTATTGTGCCAATTCAGAACGTGCTTCATCAAGTTGCTCTATAGTGTAAGTGGCGTACTGACAATCAGCAAAGTACTGCAAGACAAATATTAAAATCCAACAAAAATGTTTAATAACTTAAAAGGGACATTAGAATTTGATTAATATTAATTAGGATTATGCATACCGTCAGTGGGATTATAGATTCTCCGTGTCTAATAATATCTTTCATGAATTTCATGACGAAGAACCCACAATCTATGGCATTTATTTGAATGGGGCACTACAAATTAAATTCAAATCAAAATTGTATTAGAACAAATAACTTTTATTCGAATAATTTCTTGAAACTATAATTAAAATAATATAATTAAACTAACCTGTATACAACTCCATGTACATGTCTTGTTTTTTGATTTGATCTTTTGGTTGTTTTTATTTGCTCGAAACATCAAGACAGCGCTGTTAAAAACATCAAAAATCAAGGAAATATGTCAATATCAAGCAAATATATATATATATATGAAGTCTAGTTATAATATATATACTTTAAACTTAATATTAAATATAATATAATGGATACATTTAATTGAATGATAAAACTTACTGATTGATCATATCTTTCATATCATGTCGGTTATTTGGATTACCGTGCAAAGAATCCAAATAATAAACGATCTCTTTAATTGGATCAATCACGAGCAACAACCAATGGCCCCTAATCAGCATATTCAAAAGAAAAATTTTAAATTAGTTATGCCTACGTAACAAATTTTACAAAATAACAATGTGTCTTTAGTAGCTCACCCGGAGTTGTAAGGTGCAAGAAACAACTTCCCCTCCAGTGCACTAGCTATCATAGTATTTGCTATATATTGCGATTTGTCAACAAGCTGCGTGGGAGTAATTCCTGCTCCCGCAGATATAGAATGTGGGCTAAGGAACCCGAATTTATTTTGTTTTTGTTCGGGGACCACGTGATTAACCCACAAACACCTACAATTGAGCATAAAATAAATTTGAGTAACAAAAATAAACATAGTTCAAATTAATGCAGTAAAATAATTTAATTAAAAGCTTACTTTTTCTTAATTAATATTTAAAAACTTACTTGATGTAAGCAGTAATGATAGAGGCTCCTATCTGTTCTTTATGCACAAAGTCACCGATCTCCTCCCGCCCAATATATTCTGGAAAGGGGATATTGAAGATTTCCTCGGGTATGTCTATCCGGATAGTGTTATCAGCAGCCATCATCCCAAAGAACTATTCAAGAATTGCAAGTGAATTAGGGGGTGGAGCAGGAGGGTTGGCCACTAGGGAAGGAGGGTTGGCCACTAGAGGTGTATTTTTGACATGTGAGTGCTTCGTCATCTCTGATTTGTTTTTTCCGAGTGATGATTTGGATTTTCCGAGAGACTATAAGCAAAAGAAAACAAAACGTGGGCGTTATGAATGAAAGTATATTTATTAACATTAAACAATTGTTATAATTTAATAATGACTAGCTATTAATAATTACGTACCGATGCATCACCGACAATCACAAGACTCTTAGGCCAAGCAACCATGTATCCCACAGCCTCAGATACTGTGAACACTCCTTCATCATCGAGAGGAACTGGTAAGGGTGCAATATCTTCAATTGCAATGTCAATCGACACTTTCACGAGGTGGGAGGCTAATGGACATGTATGCAATGTTCTATCCTTTGGTTGATTGTACATTGTTCCTCTTGCCACCAAACGATAACACGGTGTAGAAACTGCTAATTGACACTGCACCACATCCTACATATATATATATATATACTATTATATTAGAAAATGTTGTATATCATACAGAAATATAGGATTGTAAGTTACATTATCACTAAACAATATGCTTTTCATTAATTACCTGAGGAAGGTCTTTCACTTCTGGGCAGCTATCTTTCAAAGAAACCGCCTCTTCTGTATGTGGCTGCTGCGACGACTCAGACGCCCTATGCTGCTCAAACTCGCGTCGCAATTCGAATAGTGATTGAGTGAGCATTTGAACCGTGTCTTGCAAGTTATCAATCACCGTATTTTTTGAAGGCTTTGAATCCGAAAAGTAATCTGTTTGGGATACCCCAAAGCCTACACCCCTAACTCGACCCGGATGCTCCTTCTTTTAAGAGCTATAGCCAGTATATCATTCCGGGTCTTCTCGGGTCCACTGTGGCTACCCTCCTATGATAAGCTTTCCTGTAATAATACATTTAAAAAATACAAAAATTTGTTATTTTAAAATTATTTTTAAAAAAGCATACAACACACTATATAACTAAAATTGCAAATAACTCACCATTGATTCCACTACTCTTTTAACATTGACATTATCAATCTTGTTCTGGCTGTCAGAATGTGCAACCCTCCACACTAGTGCTCGTGTCACCTCTGTGACATCTGACCCAGCATCCTTTCTTTTATGCTTCTATATAAGAAAATTTGTAAGGAAATAAATTTGATTAGAAAATTTGTAAGTAAGGAAATTTGATTAGAAAATTTGTAAGGAAATTTGATTAGAATTATAACTTGTAACGAACTACGTACCTCAATATACTCCACTTGAGCATATCCAAGACGTGATGCCCTGTAAGGATATTCAGGGTCCTTTGCTCTTTCAGAATTGTCCTTACGTAGTTGCTGTTCATTATATAATCAAGGCATTAGTCAATGTATATAGTTTCAAATAAATTAAAATGAAACCATAAATTAAAATAATTACCTGAAAAGCTTCACTTTGGCGTATTTCTACAAATTTTGTCCAATCTTCTTGAGATATACGATATTTTTCGGGTGGGCTTGAATTAATGTTCCCATCATCATCCTCTACCCAGATTCTGGTCAAGTAGCTCCTGTAGTTTCGAGCTAGCTTCCCAGCCTCGGCTAAGACGAACTTCTGTCTACTTTCGTCAATATCAAAAGCCAACTATAAAAAACAAAGAACAAAGTATATAAAAAATGTTAATTTAGAGAAAAAAAAAACTACATTTACCAATTAAGAACATAATATATAATAACTAACTTACAGCTATTTCATTCCAAATGGCATATTTTATTGCTGCAGGGACGCTGCGCCAATCACTGATAGTAATAGGGACCCTGTCACGAGCTATCACGCCAATGTAACCAACAAAAGTTGATTTATTTGGGTCAACTGGTTGACCATACTCGTTCCAACTAACGTGTAGCTTTATGCCTTTACTTTTGGCCTTTATTACTTTCTTCATTGCTGTAATACCTCTCTGTATCTCACTTTCAACACTTGGGTTTGCAGCACCTCCAGAATCCATCTACAAGATTTCATAAGTGAAAATTCAAATATTTCAACAACAACAAACGAAAATAAATATATATGCATTAATCACATCATTAATCAGTTGGATCATATAAATCACATCAAAAAGTACAAAACCAAATATTGATAAGCTTACATTGGTAGTGGTCGTCGTGGTAGTGGCGGAGGAGAGGGTGACTGTGGTGGTATACGGTATCGACCTACAAAAGCAAAAAAATACAGAAGTTAGTGTAACTCATTCACTAATATAATATTACAAGCTGGTTCAATATAATTTACACTTTAACTGCATACTTAACAAAAGAGTTCAAATAAGTTACTCATATAATTATCAAATAAGGTCAAATACCTTTCATCGTTTTCTTTTTGTCGCTGGTTTACTAATCTTCTGTGATCCCTCAGTACGACCATTTTGTTTAGTACGCCGACGAATAGAAGGATTAATCCATATCCCTTCTTGGTGATCTTCTCGCATATACAATTCATCATCACTGATATCCAAGTCACCGTCACTATTTGTGGATTGTGAACCACCTAAGATAGGATTTCCTCCATCATCTTCATTATATAGGCCATCATCCTCAATACAAGTATTTTTGTTTGCCGATAAAACAATGGACCACCTCTTATCGACAGGATCGGTGACAAAAAACACTTGTTTAGCTTGAGATGCCAAAATGAAAGGTTCATCTTTGTATCCCACCTTTTCAAGGTCTACTCGAGTAAAACCTATTTCACTATCATCGACACCATTTTTATGGTCAACCCACCTACACCCAAATACAGGCACCCGAAACCAACTGTAATCCAGCTCCCATATACATTCAATCACCCCATAATATGGTAAAGTGGCATAGATAGGGCTATTATCTTTCGCACTTGAGATATGCATTGCTTCAGCTACAAGACTCACCCCACTATTCTGCATTGTACTCCGTTCATCTTGGTCTTTTGTATAAAATGTGACACCATTTATACGATAACCCGAATGACAAAATACGAATCTGCCCGGGCCCACCGACAACCGTGCCAATTTATCTGAAACTGAAAGTGAATTCTCATTTTGTTTCTCTTGAATACACTTTCGGAACCAATCGATAAAACTCTTGTTATGTTCTCTTGAAATCCAACTTTCATTTTTACTTCAATTTATTCTCCTAAGTTGGTTCTTGTGCTCTTCAACATATGGCTCAACCTCATCGGTGTTGTGGAGCACATATAGGTGTGCCTGATCCTTTTGTGTGCTAGGAACACTCACTAATTGCTTTCCAATTACGCTTTCTCCTTCTGTTCCGCCCCCCCCCCCCCACAACAGGAGACTTTTGAAGCTCTGCAACGTTAGAATCATTCAGATATTCTGTGCAAAATGTAATAGCTTCATCAACTATGTACCGCTCAACAATGCAACCTTCCGGCCGGCTACGATTTTTCACATAGCCTTTCAATACCTTCATATAACGCTCACCCGGATACATAGATCTCATAAAAGATGGTCCACAAAGTTGTGTCTCTCTAACCAAGTGAATAGATAGGTGAGTCATTATATCAAAAAACGCGGGTGGGAAATACATCTCAAGCTCACACAAAGTGAGGACAAGTTGTTTCTGAAGTGCAGGCAATTGTTCAGGATCAAACACCTTGCTCCACATTGCTTTGAAGAAGAAACACAATCTAGTTATCGTTTCTCTCACCTTTTTTGGCAGAATGGCCCGTAAAGCAATTGGTAGCAAATGATCCATGATTACATGACAATCATGAGTCTTCATATGCTTTAGCTTCAAGTCCTTCATTGATACAAGACTGCTAATGTTCGAAGAATACCCTTCGGGAACTTTCACTCCACAAAGAAACTCACATAATGCAATTTTTTCTTTTTTAGATAGCGTGTGAGCTGCTGGAGGTAAATAAGTACGTTTTCCCTTCATTGTTGGTGTCAATTTACCTCTTATCTTCATTTCAACTAAGTCCAACCTTGCCTTTACTCCATCTTTTGTCTTGCCGGGCACATTTAGAAGAGTACCAATGACACTATCAAATACATTTTTCTCAATATGCATTATATCAAGAAAATGTCTAACATGTAAAGATTTCCAATACGGCAAATCAAAAAAAATTGACCTTTTTTTCCACCCAGTTTTTGCAAGGCCGCCTGCAAAAGTCTTTCCGAACTTGATATCCAAGTCTTTTACATTCTCAAACACCTCTTCACCGGTCAAACACTTAGGAGCTCGACATTCTTCTATGCTCCCATTGAAAGCTTTCTTCCACCGACGATATCGATGTTCTCGATTCAACCATCTTCGATGCCCTTGGAATGCATATTTCTGAGAGTGTGGGAGTCTATATTGATCTGTACTCTTGACACATATGGGGCATGCACATTGCCCATGTACACCATATCCCTCGAGATTAGCTCTTGCTGGAAAATCATTGATTGTACCAAACAACATAACTCTGAGATTGAAGCTCTCTTTTCTAAACCCATCATACACTTTAATACCGGTCTCCCACAACTCTTTCAAATCCTCAATTAAAGGGGCCAAGTAGACATCTATATCATTTCCAGGTTGTTTCGGCCCGGAAATTAGTATAGGCATCATAATATGCTCTCGCTTCATGCATCGCGAAGGGGGTAGGTTGTAGATCATCAAAATCACCGGCCATGTACTATGTGAGCTACTTTGCAAGCCATGTGGGTTCATTCCATCTGTAGCCAATACAAGGCGTAAATTTCTTGGTTCTTCCCTAAATTCAGGGAAATCATTATCGATCTTTTTCCATTGAGGAGAATCTGAAGGATGTCTAATCTTGTTATCTTCAATCCCTTGTTCAAGCCTTCTATCAGCATACCATGTCAAGTCCTTGGCAAACGCTTCACTACTGTACATGCGTCTAAATCTAGGTATTATGGGCAAATACCATGCTGTTTTGACAGGAGCAGATCCATTCTTCTTGTACCGTGAGGTGCCACATTTGGGACACACCGTCAATGATGCATAGTCCTTTCTAAACAAGATGCAATCATTGAAACAAGCATGTATCCTCTCATATCCCATGCCAATTGCAGTTAACATCTTCTTAGCCTCATAAGTACGATTAGGTAACACATTATCATCGGGTAACATACTTTTTAATAGACCAAGTAAGTCTGTGAAACTCTTATCACTCCACCCATTGTTAGCTTTTAACTTGTAGAGGTTTAGGACTGCTTTCAATCTTGTGAAATTACTACCACTATACAGGGGTGTCTTTGAATCACTTGTCAAATTGTCGAACATCTTGGGACAATTTCGCAAATCCTCCTCGATCACATTGGTCATCTCCTCCAAACGATCAGGCTCATAATCATCCATGTCAAAATCTACTGATCGATATGATGTATCACCCAAATCAGCTGAGATGGCACTGCTTTCACCGTGTCTTGTCCATCGTGTGTAGCTTTTATCAATTCCATTACACACCAAATGATCTTCCAAGTCACGTGGACTAATTCTCTTTCCAAAACAACAACGTAAACATGGACAACTAATCCTAGTCGGATCCGATGCATGCTCAACCGCAAAGTCGATGAATTCTTTCACCCCTTTCCCATATTGCTCCGACATACGATCCGTTACAATCCAACTTCGATTCATCTAAATTCTCAATTAATTAAATTAAATAATTTTAACATCAGTTGATAGTTAAATTAATTAAATAAATTTATTTTTAATTTATTTCGCATTATTCTATAAAAAATTCGGCAGAGTAACGACGCAAATATTTCTACCAAGTTCTCGACTTAATCTTCTCAGTGGGTTGTAACCAACAGAAGTCGAATCTTACGATCCGCTAAAATCTCAACAGGGAAACGACGCAAAAAATACTACCAATTTCAACCACAACAAACCCAACACTCTAATCTTTCACCCACAACGAACACAAAACGATACAAAAATATTGATCACCAGTTGGATCACATAAAACATCATATTTCCAGGGGAACAACTACAAATATTGATCACCAGTTGGATCACATAGATCACATAAAAAACTACAAATAAAGCATCATATTATAAATATTGATCACCAATTGGATCCAAAAGCACATAAAACTACAAATAAATTAAAGCATCACGATATAAAGTTTTTGGAGCTTCTCGGTTGTGCAGAAAGCTGTGCGCGTCTTCACGAGAAAATTCATAAATAATTGTAGAAAGCTCGGATTCATGAACCGTTTTCTTCCTATGAAACTAGACACATAGGGCTATCCACACATATATCTCACATACTCAGTAGATGTCTAGAAAAAAGCAGATTTGTATTCAAAGTTAGAGAAAAATCTGTCAATTTTCAAAACAGCTGTGCGCGTCTTCACGAGAAAATTCATAACTCGTTGTGGAAAGCTCCGATTCATGAACCGTTTTTTTCATATGAAACTAGACACATAGGGCTATCCACACATATATCTCACATACTCAGTAGATGTCTAGAAAAAAGCGTATTTGAATTCAAAGTTAGAGAAAAATTTGTCAATTTTCAAAACAGCTGTGCGCGTCTTCACGAGAAAATTCATAACTCATTGTGGAAAGCTCCGATTCATGAACCGTTTTATTCATATGAAACTAGACACATAGGGCTATCCACACATATATCTCACATACTCAGTAAATGTCTAGAAAAAAGCAGATTTGTATTCAAAGTTAGAGAAAAATCTGTCAATTTTCAAAACAGCTGTGCGCGTCTTCACGAGAAAATTCATAACTCATTGTGGAAAGCTCCGATTCATGAACCGTTTTATTCATATGAAACTAGACACATAGGGATATACATACATATATCGAACATACTCATGAGATGCCTAGAACAAATCAGATTTGCATTCAAAGTTAGTAAAAAATCAACTACAACATAATAACAAAAATCCACTATATAATTTATAAAACCCCAATTAACATAACATGATATATATAACAATAATTAACAAATTAACATATAACCTACATTATATACATCACAAAATCAGAATTAACATAACATTAATATATAACAAACAAGAAATTAACACATAACCTAAATTTAATATATACATAATATATATATATATATAACATAACATATATAAACATATATATATATATATATACCTATAAAGAGAGAGAGGAGGAGAGTGGTGGGTCACGGCGGCGGCGGCGGCGGCTGCTCGGGCGGCGGCGGTTTCGGGTGGTGGTGGAGGTGGTGGCGACGGGACGGGGGCGGTTTAGGTAGCTTGAGAGTGAGAGAGAGAGTAGAGTATAGGGAGAGAGATCGAGTAGAGAGATAGAGAAAAATCAAATGGGGCGGCGGCGGTGGTGGAGACGATGGCGGGGGCGGTGGTGGAGAGTGAGAGAGATAGTAGAGTAGAGAGAGAGAGTAGAGTAGAGAGTGAGAGAGATAGTAGAGTAGAGAGAGAGAGTAGAGTAGAGAGTGAGAGATAGTAGAGAGAAATGAGGGGGAGATCTCGGTTTTTGGGGGGAAAAAAGGGAGGGAAATTTATTTTTTTTTAATTACGTTTTATAGCGGTTCGGGAACGAACCGCTATAACCGGTTTACCAATTATAGCGGTTCATTCCCGAACCGCTATAACTGGCATAAACCGGTTTACCAGTTATAGCGGTTCGGGAATGAACCGCTATAATTGGTAAACCGATTATAGTGGTTCATTTCCGAACCGCTATAAAAAATATTTTTTTTTCTCTTCGCGCTATAATAGCGGTGTTTTATCGAACCGCTATAATAGGTTCGAACTATTACAGCGGTTTTTTATCGAACCGCTGTAATAGGTGCCCGGTTAATATCCATTATAACGGTTCACTTATAAACCGCTGTAATAAGTCTCTCCGTTCAGCGGTTTTCCAAAAACCGCTGTAAAATGTGCGCTGTAACAGGTCTTTTCTGTACTAGTGAGTACAGATTATTAGCAGATTTCTGTGGTAAGTTTATCGAGTGCAATGTCGGAACTTTCAACAAGGTCACTCCGCTACAATTTTTTATGATTATAGCCAAATTCAGGGACTGTTTAGAAAGTGTAAACAAGCCTTCTAGCGTCGTGCTAAGTGATCCGTTGTTTAGATCTGATTGTGTTAATTTAGCGAGCCAACCTTTGGCCAAGGCAAAGTTTTTGGGGCTGAGAATTTTAAAGAATCTCCTAAAATTCACCCTAGGTCGGTGGAGAAGCAAAACCTCTTTCTGAGAATCAGCAGACGATTCGGGAAGATTCTGAAGAAAAGGCTGATCGTCCAGCCAAGGAAGTCGTTAAGCGCCCAACTGTTACAAAGAAATAGGATCCCAAAAAGCCCAAGATTGCAAAAATTCCATCTTCTATCTAGGATGATGAAGAAACTGATGAGGACGTGGAAGATAGTGTTCCACTAGTCAAGCACAGGATTCTTGCCTCCATTACAAGATTCATCTCATTTGAGGATGAGGCAACTTTTCTTGATGCTCAGGCTAAAGCGTCAAAAAAGATAGAAGGGGTAAATGTGTAAAGAAGATATTTAAGAAACCCTGAGGCTCAAACAAAAATCCTTTAAAGCCATTGAAGCCTGAGACTATTGAACCAAGCGTTCAGAGTAAATAAACTACTACTATTGAGACCAGTTCTCAGGGGAAGTTTATTACTTCCTGTAGTGTTTCTTTTCTTATATTTGTAGAAGATCATGCTCTTATAGAGGATATATCTTATGCTACAGCTTTAATTAAAGATGCTATTAGCACCAATTGACGTCCATCTCAACGTTGATCTTGTGAGAGTGTGGGCTATTGCGAAAGATGTTGAAGCAGAGGCACTCTCTGAAAGTCAGAGTGTTGCTGTGGACAGTGAGAGACCTACTACAGATAGGGTCCAACCACCACCTTCCAAATAGGATATAACAGAGGCACTCTTAGAAACTCTGAGTGTTGCTGAGGATGCTGGGAAACCAATTATTTTTGGAGTCCAACCTCTGAGACCCTTTCACTATCTGATAAGGACAATTGATCACACGATCAATTACATGCCACCTGTTTCTGTAGAAGATTTCATTCCAGCATACTATAATGAAGACAGATATGTTGCTGTTGAGAATGAAATAGATTATCTCATGTTCCGGCATGAATTCCTATGCCAAGTCATTTTTAGCACAAAGCTCACTGATGCTGAGCGTGAATATTATCTCAGACTCGCTTAAAGAGATCAAATAGAGTTCGTTCCTGAATTAGTATCTGCTATAGAGAAGCTAATAAAGAAGAAATTTACTCTGGCAGTCTCTGAGACCGAATACTTTAACGCTACTAGGCATTCTAAGCCCTCCGGCTTAGCACCAATCAACATGAATATAGAGTTCTATGAAATGCTTCCTGTGGAGTATTTGAATCCATCAGGGAAACTGCTTAATGACGAGGGGCACTCACACTTCCCAGAAAAAGTGTGCAATAGCATGAACCGAGTCTCCGCCAATCCTCTCCGCTTAAGGAAGAACAAGAATGTTTCCGTTGATGATCAAGTCGTGTCTATTGAGGACTTGATCAAAGAAGAAGTCAATGACTACTTTCTAAGCATTTGGAACGCAAATTACCAGGCTGACAAGTACCAATTCAAAGCCATTCGGGACATTCATCGCGAAGGAATCAAAGCCATCTACAACCCTGAGATGGAATTCTGCCTGAATGAAGAGGCATGGACAGAGGCTTATGTGGGGTCATAAGTATTCCTTTCAAGATTTGGTAAATGCTCTACAACTCTTTAGCATAGGCATGCATAACAAGACGCGTCAATTTGCCAAGTATTTGCCAGAACAAGCATGAAATGCGAGTGGGACCACTTAACACATTGTCGAGCGTTAGAAAGAATGTTGAGACGTTCCTGCGACAAGGGTTACAATGACTTGCATATACTCATCTTAAATTCTAGGACAATACATATACTAGTGGTGTGATCAAACCCACTGATCTTTATGCTTCGACAATATCAGAAGACTCATCAAGCTTATATCTCCTATGAAGCATTTTGATCATATTTTCACAAATAATCTGTGCAAGGTGAACGGTTCCCGAATCAATCCGTTTATAGGATATTCTCCCCTCCCATCTCTTAATACTGAACTGAACGAACATTACAATTTTGTTATCTCTCTTCTTGAAAGAAGTCAAGAAATTGCTCAGGCCATTTATCTTTATTGAGAAGAGTATTACAAGCTTTACATTGCAGGAAACGATCACCCTCTTCTACCACGCAACCGACTTATAGCCTTCTCTCTGGATTATCGCTTGTATGCTATTTTCTTCGTTCCAAAGGGGATGTCAAGTCTAAGTTCAAATCATGTTTTGGACATCATTGGTCCAATGTGGGTTAGAGCAATGGATCATCCTCTCTGAACTTTTGTAGAAAGCACTTTCATGCCAGAGCACAGACTCTTAGAGCTTCTGAATGATTCTACATACCCATATTCCTCTCTTCCTTTCGCAGCAATGAACTTTTCTTTTGATGAGCTTCGCCTAATTCAGATATTGCCAACGAAAGATGCCTATTCAATGATGAACTGATATTGTTGCTGACAACACTCAAATGGACTTAAACTCGACTAAGAGTGTCTCTATGGAACCAGTCTCTCAAGCGCCTGCTATAGCCAAAGTGGTTGAACCACTGACTGAAATAAAGAACTTATCTCTCCCTGACGCTGATCCTGAGCATGCAAAAACAGTAATTGAAGCTTCTACTCACTAAGATAAGCTTGACACTGATATTGCAGAAATTTCAGAGTTTGCCGAGGTGTCAGATAAAGCACATGGCAAAGCATTCGACAAGGCAAATTTTCCATCTCTTGAATCCCACAAGACCACATCAAAATTCAAGCTCAAAACTATTACTCCAACAGTTATTCCAAGTGGTCAAGAGTTTTCTCCTATGTTGAGAGATGCGTTGGAAAAAGTTTGAAATCATGCTGAGAATAGTGCCAACTCTCTCCATTGGATTCAAGAAGATCTCCAGACGATTGAGTCATAGAATGTGGACTCCCATATCGTTCACATGCGCGGTGTAGCCCAACATACAGTTCAAGAAATCATTAAAGCATTTACAAAAATTGTGGATGCTAATGTTGGGGTTATTCTGGATCTTAAGCAACATTTCACTAAGTGTTGTGATGATTTGGCTAGAACTCTATCTCAGATTGCAAATCAGATATGTTTACTTACAGAATATATAATGAAGTCTGATGGCAATAAGGGGAAAAAGAAAAGTAAGCATCATAGTTCAAGAGCGTCTTCATCTTCTAGGATCCAAGAACTTAAAGCTTTTCAAAGTCAAATTCTTCCTCCTCCTCCTCCTCATCCTCATCCTCATCCTCTTCCTCCTCTTCATTCTCCTCCTCTTAATAGAGAATCCAGATACCTAACTTGGGTTGCTTCTGTTGGAGCGCCTAGCAATGTCTCTGGGTTTCCTCCAATTCAGCAAAGGCCTAGTCTGCCTGAGCCATCTGATCCTGAAGAAATCACTAAGGTGAAGAAGATGTCAAAGTTCAATCAAGCGTACAGAATCTGCCTAAGGCATATAGGCATTGACCTAAGTGAATGGGATAAGAATTGGTCCTTCTTCAATCTTCAAAGTGAACTAGAGCAGAAGAGCATCATCAACACAGATCACTCTGCAATGATGACTCTTGATGATCAGTTAATTGAAGTTATCTATCCTGAGATTTTAAGAAGACAGAATTTGAAGACTAATCAAGAAAAGAAGAAGAAGAAAAAAATCTCTCAAAACTTTAAGAGACTCCCCAGAAAATGAAATGTCTATCTGTCTCTTTTGTATTTTATTTTTTAGTTGTAAATGCCTTGTACTTTTCTTGATAAATCTATAAAGAAGTGCATTTCTAGATAAAACATATCGTTGAGGCTTAATCTAACATTAACTAACGGTAATCTAACTTATTCAAAGCTTACTTTGTATTTTGGTTGTCTAACTCTTAAACTATAAAAGAGTGAGTATTGTCATCATAAAAAAATAGGAAAATTGTTAAGAATTTCTTGTTAGATGTTTTGATGATGACAATTAGGATTTATGTTAGATCCCAAATTATTTAAGTTTAAGTTTCATTAGAAATTATGTATAGGCTTTGAAAGTTAGATTTGTATAAGGCTTTTATTTGTTTTTATTCGAGATTGATAGGCTAAGTGTCTTAGACTGAGCGTCTGATTGTACTCTGAGTGAGTTAGTCATAAGTCAAGTCCAAAGTACAAGTGTCTGAAGTCTGAAAGAAGATGAAGATCTCTAATCAACTATCTAAGCATCAAGTTACTCCAAGCGTCGATGTGAAGATACAAGCCAAGGATCATTCAAGATTGAATAAGTGTCTACCAAGATAGAGTTCACCTGAATTATTTCCTAAATCCACAAGGAGTTAAATGCAAATATTGTCAGAGCAATAATGTCTAACGGGTATGAATTTCAAATGCATCAAATGCCAATAAGAGCATTAAATGTGATAAGTACTCCAGGACATACGGAAAAGCCTTCCTATTGGACTGTCAACTCAGAGAGTCTGTGGCACCAACTTTTGCAGCAAAATTCAAGGATAAAGGACAAAAAGTTGTCGACTCGCTAAAGTGATAGACACGCGCTTATCTTAGTGTCAAAACGGACACTTTATCCAAGAGAGTCTATAAATAAGACTTCAACAACAAACCAAAAAAGCAGAACAACAAGGTTACAAGTCAAAACCCTGTTGCATTGAAGTCTCAAACCTTAAACTTTTAGAAAAGCTCAAAAATTCATATTAAACATTCTTTTAGCTTTTCACAAATCCCTGAGACAGTCATAAATATCTCAAACATCTTTTCAAGAAGAACCTTATGTTACTATTGAGATATTCAAGTTGTTTGGACTTCCAAAATCAAATAGACCTGTTGACAAAAACCCCATTCAACCTTGTACTCTGTGTGAAGACGAAGTTGAAGGCTTGCATTATTTCTGGGTGAAAAAAGTAAGTGGACCAAAGTCTCTTAAGCAGAAACCTGTGTGACCAAGGAGCTCAAGCAAACCTTTATCCAACCTATCCCCTATATTGTAGAAGTTTTTGTGCTATTCTTTGAAGATCATTTTAGTGGATTTCCTCCAAGTGAAAAAGGGGAAGAAGGACGTAGTTGGGATTACATCACCCCAACAAATATTTTAATATTTGTGTTCTTTACTTGATCGTTTACTTTCTCTCAACCATTTTATATCATTGCATAAACGGATAAGTAAACAAATTAACACTTAAATCTAAGTTAAAGCAACTAAGTAAAAGTTTGAGACGCTCAACCTTTCTAAAGAAGACTTAAAATATTTTCGATGTGCTAACACTGATAAGAGAACTGAACGCGTTACCTTATTTGGTTAAGTTTTCAAATCTTAAGTTTAAGTTAAGTTTATAAAATTGTCTTCAAGTAGACGATCAGCCAAGCGTCTAATTTCTTAAGCGTCCAAAAATCTTTTGAGAATACAAAAGTTTTTGAAGTTTAAGAAAACTTTGTGATCTATTCAACCCTCGCCCCGTCTAGACCCTATCGTATGCCACTGGGGACCAAAAATTTTATTTTACTATGATTTATAAAGCACAACATCGACTTATGTGAGTTTGACACATTCTATAACTCTCACTCGATATGAAAATTACAATGAAGGACTTATACTCTCATGGTACTCGTGACCTAAAGATTCCTATTGATCAAATTATTTAAATCTCGATTGGATTTTGATGTGGGTCCATGGGACTGGCTAGGGTGATACACATATCCTTTGATATCCCCCCATTGTCAATTGAGATGAACCTAGAGATTCGCGTTTTTAAGGAAATAAGTGAAGAAAATCTCTGTTAGTGTGTATGCCCTCAAATGCCATAAAGAGGATAGATTTATAGGGCGTTGACTTGTAACTAAATAATAACTTTTCATAATATAAGGCATTACTATGTTGTTTTCTTATAGGCATTTGTAAGATTTTAACAAACAACGTAAAGTCCTTGATAATAAGGCAAACCTTCTACTTCCTATGGGTTAAGAAGAATGACACTAGAAGAGTTTGATCCTTATTATCTAATACTGGTTCGCAAGTTGAATAGAGTATTGACTGGACATCAATACTTGATAAAGACTTGTATGATATAAGTTTTGACAGAGAAAGTGTCAATCAAACACTATGGGAATGGTAGTGGGAACTTACGTCGTAGACATCTCAGTTAGACTGATATGTTCGAACACTGCTCGCATTGATTTCATCACATGGGTTTTCACTCACTGACAGTCAATGATGAAACTGATAAGTCTTGATAGGTACGCGTGAACCTTAAACCTGAGGAATCAAGTTGAATATGTACTTGTGACATCAAGTCTGTCATTAGAGTAGTTAGATTCAATTCACCTATTGGTGGGATCGACCTCGAAGTGCGATTTAATGGGCAAGTAGCAGTCTTAACTGATTAGCAAAATGGGATTTATTCTCTCATAAGTGGATGAGCTAAATATCCTATGCAGTCATGAATGAATGAGGTTAAAAGACTTTGGCCAAAGTATAAGAGATACTCATGTTAGACATGAAGGTATACTCCTTAACCTCCATTCATTATGAACTAAGCATATGGTTAAGTCCTGTGAGTTTGACTAAACCATGACTCTCACTTGACTGGGTTATAAGAATAAAATGTTTATACTCATACGGTATTCACAGCGTAAAAGGTTTGGAATGATCCCATTCATTCGTTCTCTATTGGGATACGATGTGAGCCACGGGTTAGGCTAGGTGTTACTCACATCCTCTTGGTTTCCTCTCAATTGACTTTTGAGACGAACCTAAAGAGTCGCGCTTAAAGGAATTGCGAAAGAAAAAACATGGAATTGACTTGAGAGATTTTTTCGATATTGGATATTGCAATTAATTAATTAATTAATCATTGGATGATTTCATTAATTAATTAAGTTAGTGTGTTAATTAATTTCTTAGAGGAAATTAATTATAGAATTAACATGGATTTAATTAGTTATTTAATTAAATTATTTATTGGATAAATAATATTAATTAATTAATTAATTAAACAAACAAAAGTGGATTAAAGCCTGAATGCTTTAAAACACTTAAAATGGGTATCCATACCTTAGAAGCCTAGGGTTATTGACTTCTAGTAGTATTATAAATATACTACTTAGTGAAATTAATAAAAAAAGGCTCAAGTCATAACTATCTCTTCAAGTCAAAACAATCCTCCATCTCTCTCTCTCTCCATCTAGCCGATTTCAAGGAGGAGAAAGAAGGAATTTTTCGCTTTTGATTTCGACGTGGCGATTTGGAGACGGCGACAATTTCGCTGTTCAAAAGGGATCGTGTTTTCTGGTTCAGAATTCAACATACGCAAAGAAAGGTACATAATTCTATAACCCAATTTGAATATGTGAAATCAAGAGGAACCACATGGGAGATTTAATTTTCAGCTACGTATTTATGTGATAAATCCCAACAGTGGTATCAGAGTCAATCTCTGATTTCCGTATTTGATTGAATATGTGAATTATGTGTTTTTTACGTTTTTTGAAGCATTAAATTCGCATATGTTTTTATGATTTTAAAGTCATGATTTTTCTATGTTTAATTCTTGGATATTGTAGTATGATGATATGTGAATTAAAAAATCAAAGTTGTGTGAGAATCGGATAGAAAAAACCCCGCGACGTGCGCGATGAGAACAGCGTGCGCAGAAAGTGCACGCTGTGCGCGCAGTAGGTGGCCCACAGGGTACGCATAATGTGTGCACGGAGCCTGGCCACCCTGGCCGCGCGCCACTAGCGCACAGCACGCACACGTCGTGCCATGCGCCTAGCGTATAGCAGGGCTTTGGGGGGCCCGGGTCCAAGTGGGTGGGGTTGAAATCTTTCAAGTGCAATTTTTAAATAAATGGATTTTGGGCCATTTTAATTATCCGGGTGGGTCAAAAGGATGATGACCCAGATTTAATTAAATAAGCCCAAATTATTTTATTTAAGAATTATGGGCTTTCAATAAATTAGTTTTTGGCCTAATTAGTTGAATTTAAATATGTCAATGGTTGGTAATTTATGTTTGATGAAATCAAGCCCAAATTATTTATTTTTTTAATTTATTGAATGTTAATTATTTAAGTAAAATAATTAATTAATTATTCTTGGAGGATTTTTAATTAATTAATTAATTTAAATAATAAAATCTCACTAAATGATTTATTATCATAAGTGTCAATAAAATTTGGAATTTTATTGAAAAGATTAATTAGTTGTACTAATTAATTTTAATTAATCACCAACATAGTTGCTTTAAATAACACGAGCATGTATTATATGATGGTGACATTTATTCATGGGCTTAGGTTATTTTCTTTTGATTGTATTTCTTTTTAATGGGTTGTAAGAGCCGGATTTGAGCCCGTTTATTTTATTTCTAGAATTATGTATAGGTTGTTAAATTAATCTCATGTAATAGATGAAAATAGAATAGGCCCTTTAAGAGGAGATCGATCCAAAAGAAGAGGAGCTTGGAGCCCAAGAAAAATAGCTAGGCTTATTTTCGTTTTTATGGTGGCCCATTGGCTTGGTCCCTCTAAATAAAGCCCATGGATAAATTTGTTAGTTTTTATTGCTTTTGATGAATGTTCATTAGTTTTATGAAGCATGTATCTAATCAATATGCGCTATATAAATATGATAATGTGCAAAGTGAGACTTAGATAAATGTTTAGAACATAATTCTCCCAAATAAAAATTATACTAAGTTCGTAAGGGGTGCTAGGCATCCTTTCCCTCCACAAAACTTAATAGAGTTTAGATTTAAACCTAGTATATGGCATCATCCCAGTAAGTGGGGGTCATATATCAAGATTTAATTTTAAATTTTATTAAAAGCATTAGATACCTTAATCGAGACATATTTCACCCCAAATATCGTTAAAGGGTTGCAAGGTGAAATTCAAATGTTAGATTATGAGGAGTTAATGGGAATCAACTTAAATAGTCAACAAAGCCTAGAAATCGTTAGAGGGTTGCGGTTTTGGTGGGTTATGGGAAAAAGATGATTGAACCATCTATTGGATAGATTGATGTTGGACATCACTTTAGTTAAGTAATGGACCAAATATCGTTAAAGGGTTGCCATCCATTACATTAATTAAAGAACTCAATCCCCACTATGAAGTTATGAACAACGATCGCTTCCGTTTTTCACAGTGGGAGTGTGAATCTCGAAAAATGTAGTGGGAGTCAAGTTATAAGTCAAAGTCCTTGATTTGAAACTTGGTTTTAGTTTAATTACATATGTCTAACTAAGTTTAGTTTATTTTCTGCAGTTATTTGAATTATCTCTCTCAAAACAAAAATGACTGTCAACCCACTTTTCGTTTTACTCGAAAAGAACATCCTTATCGAACCCAACTACGTGGACTGGCTGAGGAACTTGAGAATAGTTCTCAACATGGAGTACGTGTTAGACATAGACATCCCTGCTCCACCTGCCAGAACACGTGCCAACAAGGAAGAAGTCCAAGCTCACAAAAAATGGGTGAAGGACGACGTTTGAATGCGTGGGTACATTCTTAGCTCAATGACAAACGAGCTTCAGAGGTCCCACGAGAAGATGACCACTGCAAGGGCTATCTTGTCACACTTGGTCGAGCTCTATGGTGAGCACAACCGTACTGCTAGATATGAGATATCTAAAGAGCTCTTCGGGGCCAAAATGAGAGAAGGTGAAAAAGTTGGCGATCATGTCCTCAAGATGATCTCGAGGATCGAAAGCTTGGAGGCTCTCGATTTTATAATGAACCCATGTTAGGAAATTTCATGTTAGATGTTTTGATGATGACAATTAGGATTCTATGATAGACCGCAAAATATGTAAGTTTAATTTTATTAGAAATCATGTATAAGCTTTGAAGCATTAGTTTGAAATAGGTTGTACAGGCTTTGCTTTATTTTATTCTATAAGCTTTGAAGTTTAATTTTATTAAAATAAAGCAAAGCCTGTACAACCTATTTCAAACTAATGCTTCAAAGCTTATACATGATTTCTAATAAAATTAAACTTACATATTTTGGTGTCTAACATAGAATCCTAATTGTCATCATCAAAACATCTAACATGAACTTTCCTAACAATTTTCCCTTTCTGATGATGGCAATACTTACTCTTTAATAGTTCAAGAGTTAGACAACCAAAATGAAAGTTAGCTTTGGTTAGATAAGGTTAGTTAAAGTTAGTTAAGCTTCAACGAAATGTTTCAGCTGAAAATGCACCCACAACTTTTAACCGATCTCATTTTGCAGTCACTTCCTAATTCTTTCTCCCAATTTGAGATATTTGAGATTGAATGCAAACGTTTGTGGGCCATATGGAGAAATGGCTCTAGGAGGTTTTGTGAATCCTTTACTTCATCACATTCACTGATGTTCAAGATATGGTCTAGTGTACCTGATGCAGTGATGAGGTAAAAATCATAAGTCTGAATCCATTGAAAAGTTCAAGGAATTCAAGGCTTTAGTGGAAAATCAAACTGGTCAACATATGAAAACTCTTCAATCGGATCGAGGAAGAGAATATATGAGCGACGATTTTGATGTATACCTTAGAGAGAATGGTATAGTATTACAGCTCACACATCCAGCGACACCACAGTTAAATGGAGTAGCAAAGTGAAGGAATCGAACCCTGTTGGACATGGTTCGCTCCATGCTCAGCTACACTGACTTACCCATTTCACTGTAGGGTGATGCGCAGCTTATAGCTATACACATTTTAAATAGATATTCCTAAGACTCCATATGATATATGGAGAAATAGGAAACCAAGTCTTAATCACATTAAGATTTGGGGATGTCCGGCTTATGTCAAAAAGACCAAAGTGGACAAATTGGAAGCTAGATCCTTGAAAGGGCATTTCGTTGGATATCCTGAGGATTCAATAGGATACCTCTTTTACCTACATGATGATCAGAGGATCATCGTAGCTTTACAAGCCCACTTTCTTGAAGATGAGTTCATTTAAGAAAGAGGAATGGGTAGAAAGATTGTTCTCGAAGAACAAAATGAAACTCCAGTGAATACATCTACACAGTAAGTGAGAACTGAACCTTTTATAACACAACCACAACCACAAAGATCAGGTAGGGTACCTCAACTGCCTGAGAGGTATGGTTATCTAGCACAGAGGGAGTTGGATCTTCATTCTTCATTAGAGGAGGGTCATGGAGATGATCCCTCCACTTATGATCAAGCGATGGAGGATGTGGACGCTACAAGATGGCGTAAAGCTATGTAAACCGAGATCGATTTGATGCATTCAAACCAAGTCTAGAAACTTGTCGATCGGCCTGATGGGGTAAAACCAATTGGGTGCAAATGGATCTACAAGAGAAAGATTGGTGTTGATGGCAAGGTTGACACTTACAAAGCCAAACTAGTGGTGAAAGGGTATAGTCAAAAGGAAGGAATTGACTACCAAGAAACCTTTTCGCCAGTGGCTATGATCAGATCAATAAGGATCCTACTTGCAATAGCAGCACACCTAGGCTATGAAATATGACAAATGGATTTTAAAACTGCTTTCCTAAATGGATTCCTAGAAGAGGACATCTATATGGAACAACGTAAAGGTTTTGTATTCGAGGACGATATTCATAAGGTGTGTAAGCTTGAGAGATCCATTTATGGACTCGAGCAAGCATCTCGTAGCCGGAATTTATGTTTTGATGAGGCTGTCAAAGGATTTGACTTCATCAAGAAGGAAGACAAGCCATGTGTTTATAAAAAGGTTAGTGGGAGTAAGATAATATTCCTTGTTTTATATGTAGATGACATATTACTCATAGGGAATGATATAGGAATGCTCACCACTATTAAGAAGTGGCTTTTGAGTACTTTCTCCATGACAGACTTGGGAGAGGCAACCTATATTCTAGGGATTCGAATCTACAGAGATTGAACAAATAGAATGATAAGGCTCTCTCAAGCCCTTTACTTAGGAAAAGTCCTAAAGAGATATAGAATGGAGGATTCTAAGAAAGAGTTCTATCCAATGAGGCATGGGATACATCTTTCGAAATCTATGTGTCCTCAAAGTGAGGAAGATAGAAAAGAAATGAGCATTATACCCTATGCATCTGCAGTAAGTAGCCTGATGTACGCAATGTTGCATACTAGACCTGACATTGCTTATGCAGTAAGCATTGTTAGTCGATTTCAAGCAAACTATGGCAAGGAACATTGGATGGCTGTGAAGAATATCCTAAAGTATCTAAAGAGAACTAAGGATATGATTCTCATCTATGGGAGTGGTAACCTGAGAGTGGACGGGTACACTGACTCGGATTTTCAATCAAATTTTGATGGTCGGAAATCCACCTCAATATTCATATTCAGCCTCAACGGTGGGACGGTGATTTGGAAATGTTCCAAGCAAAGCACATCCGCGGACTCCACAACAGGGGCTGAATACTGTTTGGCTTAGGAAGTTCATAGATGAACTTCAAGTGGTTCCAAGCATAAAGCTCTCGTTGCCACTTTATTGTGACAACACTGGAGCAATAGTGCAGGCGAAGGAACCTAGGTCTCACAACAAATCCAAACATCTTGAGAGGAGATATCACATCATAAGAGAGATCGTTGCACGGGGAGAAATATCTGTTAAAAAAATAGACTCAACTGACAATGTCGCTAACCTATTGAGCAAGTCATTTGAGGGATGTAGACATTGTAGTTCTAAATCAAAACCTTGTTCAACTTCTATATTGAGGTATGCCTCATTCTCTTTGGTGCTACTCTCCATGGTGCAAGGCGCTCTCTCCTTCCATAAGTTGACTGCTTGATTTACTAATCTTGCCACTTTCTTTCTATGAGCTTCTGACTCCTTTCTTCGAGCTTCTGACTCCTCGAAACTTGCTTCTGCTTCCTTTATGCTAGCTTGTACCCATACACTAAATTCATTCCCCAAGGCCTCAATTTTAGACCTCATCTCTAGCTCTTGTTGATGAAAACTATCATGTTGTTGGTAAGGAAGGCTACCGGCATGGTCAAACCCCGATGAAGTATCATTGCATCATTGTTGTAACTCCATGTTGAGCTTGGATGATTTATCCAACCGGGATATATCATGTTATTTTGACATGTTGAGCTTGGGTGATTTATCCAATCGGGATGGTAGGTGGGCTCATAGGATTCCATTGGCATTGAGCTTGATGTGGTGATTGATGAATCCATATCCTGACATGGCCATTGAAAGTTATAAGCACTCATATCTTCAAGAACTATAAATATACAAAATAAAAAATTGACTTAAGCTCGGAACGAATAAGAGAATCTCGATATTAGATACCATAGTTGTCCCCGGCAACGGCGCCAAAAACTTGACACGACAAAATCCTAGCAAGAGAACTAGGTCGCGTAAGTAGTAAAGTGGATTTCTAAGTCCGGGGTTATCGTATCCACAGGGACAACTATAATCTAAGTACCAAGACTACTATATTACTCAATTCTAAGTTAAATCGGTCGATAGAAAGGTTGATTAACTAATTAATAAATACTAGAAAATAAACTAAGGCAACGTCACACCAAATAAAGGGAGGAAGCAATAGAGAGAAGCGATCAAGGCACATGGTTCAACCGATTATGCATTTAGATTGTGATTTAGGTTCTATTGGATTATTAGATTGATTTAGCTAAGGCGAAATTCCCTAACGTACGTACTACCCAATCTCTTGGCATAGCAACCCTACCCTTGGTAACGATTTCCTATATATCTCTATATGAAAACCCGATTAACGAGGATGCATTTAAGGTCTAGGAATTCCCCACGTGAATGGAAAGCCACCTAAAGAAACCGAGTCTATCTCTAGTCAGTTTAACTATAGGGTATTTAATGTTTATATCTTCCCTAGGTTATTATCTCTCGATCTCTAACCTAGGCATTTTATCAAACACTTGGTGATCAAGCAAATATAGCATTGAGATCAAATATTGAATACATAGCTAAAACCAAAATTAATCCAATAAACACAAACAAATCAACAATCAAAATAACATAAACGGCCTATCCATGGCCTCAATCAAACAAGTTTAGCTCATATTCATGTCAAAAGTGCAAATATAAATCATACAAGTCATAGGAGATTTGAACAAATTCAAGAAACAAATATGTAAAAACTCCCTAATTCTTGTAGAGATGTGGATTCCTTGTTGAATTCTCCATGTTTTGACCTTTAATCTTCTCTTCTAAGCTCTCCCTCTCTCTATTTTCGTGTGGTTGCTGATATCCAAGGTGAGTTAGGGTAAAAAATGGCTAAAAGGGGTATTTATAGGCCAACCCGCTGCCTCGAACGCCGCGGCGTTCGCTTGTTGAATGCCACGGCGTTGGCTACTGCATGTGAACGCCGCGGCGTTCGTGGATGAATGCCTCGGCGTTCGTCCCCTGCTACTCCAACCAGTTTTGGTAAACCTCACATAACTTTCTCTATCGATGTCGGAATAAGCTGATTCAAGTTGCTATAGAATCCTCAAACAAAGATCTACAACTCTCAAGAAGACACCAAGGCCTAAATCAAACGTTATAGGGGATAAACGCGTCTCACAAGTTACTGAATGAGAAAACTCCGTCGTAAGACGTCTCTTCCGATGACGTTTTCACTTCCTTCCCTACATATCTGATCTTTGTATTCAACATAAGAAATGTACCTTTCCCTCTTATATTTCCATTGCTATACCAAGTGTGTAATTTGGACATGGGTAGAGAAATCTATTCCACAAACTCTAGCACTGCGCAAATAGCATTTTACCTTGTGTTGTATCTTTATTCATGATTTACCTTCAATCCTCGTTCTTTTCCTCCAAATCATATGTTATTCTAGAAAATATGAGAAAACAAGGATCAAAGCATCAAATGTGATCAAATTATCAAGGAAACAATCAAAACCAAGTCGATAAACGGGGGGAAACTAGTGTAAAAATAACATATATCATGCACACTAACGTTTGTGGGCCATATGGAGAAATGGCTCTAGGAGGTTTCCTTTACTTCATCACATTCACTGATGTTCAAGATATGGTCTAGTGTACCTGATGCAGCATAAGTCTGAATCCATTGAAAAGTTCAAGGAATTCAAGGCTTTAGTGGAAAATCAAACTGGTCAACATATGAAAACTCTTCAATCGGATCGAGGAAGAGAATATATGAGCGACGATTTTGATGTATACCTTAGAGAGAATGGTATAGTATTACAGCTCACACATCCAGCGACACCACAGTTAAATGGAGTAGCAAAGTGAAGGAATCGAACCCTGTTGGACATGGTTCGCTCCATGCTCAGCTACACTGACTTACCCATTTCACTGTAGGGTGATGCGCAGCTTATAGCTATACACATTTTAAATAGATATTCCTAAGACTCCATATGATATATGGAGAAATAGGAAACCAAGTCTTAATCACATTAAGATTTGGGGATGTCCGGCTTATGTCAAAAAGACCAAAGTGGACAAATTGGAAGCTAGATCCTTGAAAGGGCATTTCGTTGGATATCCTGAGGATTCAATGGGATACCTCTTTTACCTACATGATGATCAGAGGATCATCGTAGCTTTACAAGCCCACTTTCTTGAAGATGAGTTCATTTAAGAAAGAGGAATGGGTAGAAAGATTGTTCTCGAAGAACAAAATGAAACTCCAGTGAATACATCTACACAGTAAGTGAGAACTGAACCTTTTATAACACAACCACAACCACAAAGATCAAGTAGGGTACCTCAACCGCCTGAGAGGTATGGTTATCTAGCACAGAGGGAGTTGGATCTTCATTCTTCATTAGAGGAGGGTCATGGAGATGATCCCTCCACTTATGATCAAGCGATGGAGGATGTGGACGCTACAAGATGGCGTAAAGCTATGTAAACCGAGATCGATTTGATGCATTCAAACCAAGTCTAGAAACTTGTCGATCGGCCTGATGGGGTAAAACCAATTGGGTGCAAATGGATCTACAAGAGAAAGATTGGTGTTGATGGCAAGGTTGACACTTACAAAGCCAAACTAGTGGTGAAAGGGTATAGTCAAAAGGATGGAATTGACTACCAAGAAACCTTTTCGCCAGTGGTTATGATCAGATCAATAAGGATCCTACTTGCAATAGCAGCACACCAAGACTATGAAATATGACAAATGGATTTTAAAACTGCTTTCCTAAATGGATTCCTAGAAGAGGACATCTATATGGAACAACCTAAAGGTTTTGTATTCGAGGACGATATTCATAAGGTGTGTAAGCTTGAGAGATCCATTTATGGACTCGAGCAAGCATCTCGTAGCCGGAATCTATGTTTTGATGAGGCTGTCAAAGGATTTGACTTCATCAAGAAGGAAGACAAGCCATGTGTTTATAAAAAGGTTAGTGGGAGTAAGATAATATTCCTTGTTTTATATGTAGATGACATATTACTCATAGGGAATGATATAGGAATGCTCACCACTATTAAGAAGTGGCTTTCGAGTACTTTCTCCATGACAGACTTGGGAGAGGCAACCTATATTCTAGGGATTCGAATCTACAGAGATTGAACAAATAGAATGATAAGGCTCTCTCAAGCCCTTTACTTAGAAAAAGTCCTAAAGAGATATAGAATGGAGGATTCTAAGAAAGAGTTCTATCCAATGAGGCATGGGATACATCTTTCGAAATCTATGTGTCCTCAAAGTGAGGAAGATAGAAAAGAAATGAGCATTATACCCTATGCATCTGCAGTAAGTAGCCTGATGTACGCAATGTTGCATACTAGACCTGACATTGCTTATGCAGTAAGCATTGTTAGTCGATTTCAAGCAAACTATGGCAAGGAACATTGGATGGCTGTGAAGAATATTCTAAAGTATCTAAAGAGAACTAAGGATATGATTCTCATCTATGGGAGTGGTAACCTGAGAGTGGACGGGTACACTGACTCGGATTTTCAATCAAATTTTGATGACCGGAAATCCACCTCAGTATTCATATTCACCCTCAACGGTGGGACGGTGACTTGGAAATGTTCCAAGCAAAGCACAACCGCGGACTCCACAACAGGGGCTGAATACTGTTTGGCTTAGGAAGTTCATAGATGAACTTCAAGTGGTTCCAAGCATAAAGCTCTCGTTGCCACTTTATTGTGACAACACTGGAGCAATAGTGCAGGCGAAGGAACCTAGGTCTCACAACAAATCCAAACACCTTAAGAGGAGATATCACATCATAAGAGAGATCGTTGCACGGGGAGAAATATCTGTTAAGAAAATAGCCTCAACTGACGATGTCGCTAACCTATTGAGCAAGCCATTTGCACAGGCGGTGGTAGAAAAACATTTGGAAGGGATGGGTATAAAATACCATAGCAAATGGCATTGAGTGCAAGTGGGAGATCGTTAGTGTGTATGCCCTCAAATGCCATAAAGAGGATAGATTTATAGGGCATTGACTTGTAACTAAACAATATCTTTTCGAAATATAAAGCATTATTTTGTTGTTTTCTTATATGCATTTGTAAGGTTTTAATAAACAACGAACAGTCCTTTATAATAAGGTAAACCTTCTACTTCCCATAGGTTGGGAAGAATGACACTAGAAGAGTTTGATCATTATTATCTAAAACTGGTTCACAAGTTGAATAGAATATTGACAGGACGTCAATATTAGATAAAGACTTGTATGATATAAGTTTTAACAGAGAAAGTGTCAATCAAACACTATAGGAATGGTAGTGGGAACTTATATTATAGACTGATATGTTCGAACACGGCTCGCATTGGTTTCATCACACGGGTTTTCACTCACTGACAGTCAATGATGAAACTGATAAGTTGTGATAGCTACGAGTGAACCTTAGACCTGAGGAATCAAGTTGAAGATGTACTTGTGACATCAAGTCTGTTATTAGAGTAGTTAAATCCAATTCACCCGTTGGTGGGATCAACCTCGAAGTGCGACTTGATGGAAAAGTAGCAGTCTTAACTGATTAGCAAAATGGGATTTATTCTCTCATAAGTGGATGAGCTAAATATCCTATGCAGTCATAAATGAATGAGGTTAAAAGACTTTGACCAAAGCATAAGAGATACTCATGTTAGACATGAAGTTATACTCCTTGACCTGGATTCATTATGAGCTAAGCATATGGTCAAGTCCTGTGAGTTTGACTAAACCATGACTCTCACTTGACTGGGATATAAGAATAAAAGGTTTATATTCGTACGGTATTCACAGCGTAAAAGGTTTGGAATAATTCCATTCATTCATTCACAATTGGGATACGATGTGAGCCACGGGTCTGGCTAGGTGTTACTCACATCCTCTTGGTTTCCTCCCAATTGTCTTTTGAGACGAACCTAAAGAGTCGCGCTTAAATGAATTGCAAAAGGAAAAACATGGAATTGACTTGAGAGATTTTTTCGGTATTGGATATAGCAATTAATTAATTAATCATTTGATGATTTTATTAATTAATTAAGTGAATGTGTTAATTAATTTCTTAGAGGAAATTAATTATAGAATTAACATGGATTTAATTAGTTATTTAATTAAATTATTTATTAGATAAATAATATTAATTAATTAAACAAACAAAAGTGGATTAAAGCCCGAAGCCTTTAAAACACTTAAAGTGGGTGTCCACATCCTTAGAAGCCTAGGGTTATTGACTTTTAGTAGTAGTATAAATATACTACTTAGTGCAATTAATAAAAAAGGGCTCAAGTCATAACTTTCTATCCAAGTCAAAATAATCCTCCATCTCTCTCTCTCCATCTAGCCGATTTCAAGGAGGATAAAGGAGTTTTTTGTTTTTGATTCCGGCGTGGCAATTTAGAGACGGCGACAATTTTGCTGTTCAAATGGGTTCGTGTTTTCTGGTTCAGAATTCAACATACGCGAAGAAAGGTACATAATTCTATAACCCAATTTGAATATGTGAAATCGAGATGAACCACGTGGGAGTTTTAATTTTCTGCGGCGTATTTATGTGATAAATCCAAACAATCTCTAGTTGTCAAATAAGGTTAGTCGAGTAATTTCTCATTTGATGAACAAATAAATAATATGAGTAAGGGAATTAATTAATTTAATTAAAAAAATTAAAGAGTAACTAATAATTAATTGGATTAATTTATTATTTATTCTTCTTGGACTAAATTATTAATTGGATTAATTAATTTAGTTAATTATTAATTAAAGTCATATATTAATTGGATTAATATTTTGGAGTACTTAATCAAAAGTAGACTAAGTTGGAAGTCAACTTAGCCCACTTACACTGCTCATAGCCATGTATTAGAGAGTAGATGGGCTTGGTGATTTAGTTGATCCTATCCATCATCTTTTAAGTACACCTATGTGAATTAACCTACACTACAACCCAACTAAAGAAGAGAAAAATTCTCTCTCCCTCTCTCCTTAGCTGTTGGCCACTCAAGGTGCAAAGGAGGCGCATTTTTCTTCTGGCTTATTTTCTGGTGTGATAATCTAGAGGTAAGAGCCCAGGGGTTGCCGCTGGTGCTGTAGACCAAGAAAGTCACACGCTATAACAATGTTGGTTTTAATGTATTTTTTGTTTTTTGTTAAGATAATAAAAATCATTAAATCTCAAAAGTGATATGTATGTAAATTCAGATAAGTTTATTTTTTCACTCCGCATGAACCAGGATTCACAACACTTGACAAATGCGGTTGATATGAAGCTAGATGCGATGAACATGGAGATTAGTGTGTTGAAGAGGGCAACTAGAAGTGCGATGTCGGGTGATGGTGTGCCCCCGTCCACGTTAAGCGTGTAGGATCCTGGAACCTTTGGTGGCGAGAGAAGCACCAAAGTACTCGAAAGCTTCTTGTGGGACATGGAGACGTATTTTCAGGTTGTGAGAGTGTCGAATGCTAAAAAAGTTTCTATGGCAAGTATGTTTTTGGCCGGGGACACCAAACTATGGTGGATGTCCTGTGTGTCGGATGATGTTGCTGCCAACCGAGGGAAGATTGATACTTCGGAGGGGTTGAAAAAGGAATTGAGAACATAATTCCTCCCTTGCAATTCATCTTGTCTTGCAAGGGAGTCCTTGTGAAAGTTGAGGCATATAGGAACGGTGCGTGATTATGTGAATGTATTTAGTTAATTGATATTGGATATACAATTTATGTCCGAGGAAGACAAGTTGTTTAACTTTATGGGGGATTTGCAAGGTTGGGCTCAGGCCGACTTGAGGCAGAAGGATATCAAAGACTTAGCATTGTCGTTTGTTGTTGTGGATGACTTGGTTGATTTCAATGGTATCGAAATCCGGGGTTCCAAAAATAAACAGAGGGACGCGGGTAGGGAGGTTGGAAATTCAAGCAAGGGAGATTCTAAAGATAAGGAGACGCATGATGAAAAGACCCTAACGAGTTTGAATAAATCTTGAAAGGGCTGTTTCATATATGGGTCTAGCAATCACATAATTCGGGACTGTCCGATGTGGGTAAGGTTAAACGCTGTGATGGCTGATACGAACAAGAGTACTTGTGATGCATCCAAGGTGGCACAATTTGGTGGTATTCGATTGGTGAACGCAATGCAGGTTCTTGATAGTGAGGATGTTGTGGGTTTTGATTCGAAGAGGATGAAAAGGCCGTTTTTGGCTGTATATCGTGTTGTCTTTACGTTTCTACACTGTGTGTAATTTGTGGTATTGTGTGCTTACATTTTCTCAAGCCTCCCTCATAAACACGAGTGATTTGTGAGGAGCAAGTAAGCTGACTGATTTGGGTGGCCACACAACGGTGTTTTAGGCGAAAGATTCCTCGTACTACAAAATTGGGTATTTATTATATTATTTGATTATATTATTCTCAATTTTTATTAAGAAAGATTGAACTAAATCATTTTTCCATAAAATAGCAATTGTACTCAAAGAAAACAAATTTCATATATGATTAGTAAATAATACTTATAAATTAAATTAAAATCATCCCATGCCTTACCAAAAAAAAAAAAAAGTTTTTTCAATTTATGAAAGTGATAGTTTTGAAAAACAAGTGACATAAACTTGACTTTTGTTAATCTCTAATGAAAGTCAAACAAAACATCCTTTTTAAAATTGAGTATAAGAATACCTTGGCTTTCTTGGGAAACTCTAGTTATTGGACTCGCACCATTGAATGCAAGTGTTTTGGTGATTTTTACTATTTTATTCGTGCATTTAATGGTGTATGGTGTATCAGTTCTATTGGACCCGATGTGGCATAAAATCACCCGACTTTCTTTAATTTGTCATTTTAGTTTTCAATTATATATATTTTAGTTTTTAATTATATATATATATATATATATATATATATATACCCCTTGAACTTTTGGAACATTATTAGTAAGAGCCTGATATTAATGGTGATTGAAATATATAATAAAACAAATTGAAATGGACGATGCTTGGGATAACGATGACAAATGTTAGAAAATTCAAACTACTTTGTTTTGCAATTATATCTAATCAGTCTATGTTCAGACAAAAACAACAAATAAGAGATGATTCCTTAGCGGTAGATTTTAAGATATAAACAATCCCTGTATAGTAAATTCTTGGTTGGGCCGAGACCATTCATAGCCGTCGGATCAGTCAAAGGTGGGGTGAAATTGTTAAATGACCCCCCCCCCCCTGTTGGGGGATCCGGCGGCTGTGACTGGGCTACGTCCGCCCAGGAAAATAAATATAAAACAATGATGACAAAATCTATAAAAAAACCTTTTCTTTTTTGTTGGTAAGTGCTACGTATATAATTTATATTTAGAAGGCATAGCCCATGGGTTATATTTTACAGATTTCCTGGTTAGCTTATAAACAAAATATTACATAATGAGTATCTCCAAGATGTAACACGATATATATTCAACATAAGTGTGCTAGTTAAAATATTAACTGAAACCTTATAATTAAGCAGAGATTAAAATAGCATGCATATGCGATGAGTTTGAGTTTGAGTCTTCGAGAGAGAAACCAAATTTATAATTTAGAAACCAAACTCATTTAATTTGAGGGACGACCATAATTACTTCTAGAAAGTATTGTGGTTCGATACATGAACCGAATTCTCATCTAGTAATGACTAATACATCATACATGTATATTTTGTTTGAAGTGGTTACATCATAAACGATTACATCAAATATCTAGAAATAATGAATTAGTATAGTTATCAACCAATTTAGTGTACCAAAATTGCAATCTCCCCCTTTCTATATGAAGAGCAGAAACAACACGAAGATTGGTTAAGAGTTGTGTTGCGATATGTCTTAAAATTCTAAACCCAAAATAAAGCAGAAGGCCCAAGATCAAAATGCATGTTCTGCAGAGGCCGAACCGTCGAGAATAGTGAAGTCAGGAAAAAAATAAGGAACTAGGTTTTAGTTAGCACTTTTGACATTATTTGTACTCTATACCTCTTTTGTTAAAAGTAAATTCTTGACTTAAGGTCCCATGAATGTAGACAATTGTCGAACCACGTAAATTGTTGTATTGAACCACGTAACCTTTGTTGTACCAACAAGGTAAGTGAACTTGGTAGGAGATATGACTTTGGTGAAAATATCAACATTAATCAGCTCTTCTATACATACTTCACCAAAATATCACCAGCAACGACCTTTTCCCAAACAAAAGTAGTAATCAATCTCAATAATGTTTTACACGAGCAGATTATACGCAAAATTCTAACAAATGTACTAGCTCGTGCAAATAATACAATTGATGTGAGTCTAGATATGTATTTAAGTACTTAAACAATTGTGTTATTAATCCTAGGTAGCTTGAGTCTATCGAAGTGGGAATCCATTAAGGATGCCCAATCTTTATCTTTTGTTAGACGCTTGTAAGTTTGTTGCTCATGGCCTAGCACGATGGCTTTTGGTTTTTGGTTAATTACACTAAGTACACCTCTTATTTAGTCTAATAACAACTCAGTCTGCTAATTTTGAACACATAATAAATAACCCACTTATATAATAAAATATTACAGTCGCCCGCTTTCATAAAAAAACTAACGGAATTTGCCAACATCATCAAAAAATATTTTCTAAGTTTTTTTCTTTACCCTTGAGGGGTAATTTTTCATATTAAAGAAAATGTAACTGTAATTTTCAATTTGATCTTCAATAAATAATTTCGTAAAAACTTATTACTATTTTGATAATGGAAGTGCAAATTCGATTTATGAAAATTTGATCATTTTTTTAAAAATAAAAATATATACCGAATTTGAGATGTTTTAGGAGCAATATCACAACTCAATACAGATGAATCTAAATCAGTAAGTTGCTAAAAATGTAATTTTTCACTAACAGTCGTTAGTTAGAGGGGGGTGGATGTAAGGTTTTATTATAAGAGAAGGGGTAAATATAAGATTTTATTATAAGAGCGTGGTGTTTGTTATAGAGACAAATAAGTGGACTTGAATTATAATTATACTACATAAGACGGGTTGTAATTAGCACTTTGGCTTTTTAGGAGGGCCTTGATCATCTCGACTTTGTTGTTTCTTTGGTTTTGACGGATTTAATATATACTAATGTTTTGGTTTTCGCTTTTTAAGGGAAAGAAAATTGTAGTCTATGGTTTTCCATTATGGAAAATGGGGTAGACTCGTCAAGCAAACAAGTACTAATTAACTATGTAGGAAATAAGTAACAAATAGATACATAATATAAAAATGGATCGATTTTACGAAAAAATGCAGCGGAGTCATCGATTCACTTATTCCTGATCTGGCTCGTCTATAAGTTTTTTCTTAATTGAACCATGAACATGTGTTCACTTTACTCGTCGTAGTTGATTGGTTACCAGAGTAATCCATTTGTTTTTGCACGCGTTAAATCCATGGAGTCTTGGTGATACTCCAAAGAAGGATTGAGAGAGAATGTGTTTTAGGAGAGAGAACAGAGAAAGTGGTTTTCTGAGAGAGTACATCATCCAGGAGGAGAGAGATCTGATATAAATATCAAAGTTCTTGTTAGATTAGAGAAAACCTTATAGGAAACTTGTATTAATGAGTAACATATTTATAGAGATACATAGACTTGGTAAACAAGAAATCCTAACTATAAACAAGGAAAAGATAAATATACAAGGAAATATAAAGAAACCTAAGTTAACATAAATACTAGAAAGATATGGAAAAATATTATATTATCTAACACTTCCCAGCAGTTGAAACGTGAGAGTCTTGAACTTTGAGATTGGACCAAAGAAATTCTGTCATAGATAATTTGAGAAGAAGACGGCGACAAAGATAAAAGGTAGCGGCGGCCTTAAGAGGCGGCGGCGGCTCCAAGTCCTCGATTTTCAAGGGTGAGCGGTGGCAACTAACAAAACTAAATGTGCGGCGGCTAAGCGCGGTGACCCGCGGCTAAAGAGAGAAGGCGGCGGCATAAAATAAAAAGGCGTGGCTCTAAGTCCTTGTTTTCCAAGGGTGAGCCCGGCATCGGCATAAAATAAAAAGGCGGCGACGGCGGCCATAGGAGAAAGAAAGAAAAAAAAATAGATAAAGTATAACTAAACAAGATAAGGGGCACTGGACGGGGATGACGACTTGAGGATGGCGGTGGAAGCGAGAGATCCAGAGACCATGGCTCGAAGCCATGATTTTGATACCATGTTAGATTAGAAAAAATCCGCGTAGGGAACTTGTATTAATGAGTAACATATTTATAGAGATATATAGACTTGGTAAACAACAAACCGTAACTATAAATAAGGAAAAAATAAATACAAGGAAACATAAAGAAACCTAAACTAACATAAATACTAGAAAGATATGAAAATATATTATATTATCTAACACTTCCGACTGAAGGAAGAGTGCCTTCCATTTGGGATTCTAATGCTACCAAATAGGACATTAAATCAAACTCTAATGTGGATGTCAATTGGGCGAAGAGTTCAAATCCTACCCAATTTCTTACAAACTAAAACAATAAATGTTTAATGTTATCCAAATCCAGTCAATGTCAAGAAAATCTGTTTTCTATCAAAAAATTCAAACCTTGTTAATTTGTCTATCACACCAAAATCGTGTCGAGAAGAATATTTCACGAGTTCTAAATACAGCCCATCAGAGATTGGAGAAAATGGATCAGATGTTATGACATGTTTAGATTAAACTAAGAACAGTAAAATATTTCGGTGTTAAATCTTTTATATTATTAAAATTATTATTTTAATTATTTTTTCATTTGCATTTTTGTTTTTTAATTTTTATTATGGGATTGGACCACTTGGCAAAAATTGTATATGTGGCATCTCATGTTTTAAATAAGTCATATGTCAGCAAGCCCATGAGCTTATGTGTGCAAAATTGGCCTGAAATTGAAAACCTACTCAACTAACGATTTTTTGATAAATACAAGATCAATATTTTTGTTAGTTCAAAAAACTTATTTTAATTTTGCCATCCTATAGCACGGGACTAATTTTGTAATTTCCTGAAAAAAGTTTCACCAAGTGGCAATCCAATAAGGATGCCCGATCTTTATCTTTTGCAGACGTTGGTAACTTTGTTGCTCATGACATAGATAGGCTGCTTTTGGTTTTCAGGAGGGCATTGATTGTCGTTTCGTTGGTTTTGGCAGATTTGCTTATGGAGTAATATATATATATATATATATATATATATATATATATCTTTATTATTTATAATTATATACAGCTCTATTGTTCAAACAAACAAGCATTATTAATTAACTAAAACAACAAATGTTTATTGTTATCCAATCCCAGTCAATGTCAAGAAAAACTCTTCTCGATCAAAAGAATTCAACCTTGTTACTTGTCCATCACAATAAAACCGTGTTCAAAATAAAATATTTAGGAATACTAATTACAGCACAGCAGAGACAGGTGAAAATAGATCAGATATTGCGACGTGTTTAGGCTAAATTAAGAATAGTAAAATATTTCTATGTTAGACTACGGACCATTTCAAAGTATGAAATCGAATTATATTTATATAAAAAAAGGACAAAGATTAAATTACTAGAAAGCCCTCAAATCACGTACAAACATGGCGTAATTATATGATTAATTACCCTCCGATCCTCCTCTAGAAGTCAAACCCCATAAATGTTCTTCTTCCTTTTGTTCAATTTTATAATAAATCCAAAATATAAAATATTCATCTAATAGAACCTTCCATGGAATTAATGAACCTTGTCAAGGATTCACATTTTGGACCGCTACCTCTTCGATCAAGTCTTCCATATGGGCTCCCCTCATAATATACATATATATATATATATATATATACACTTTATGACTCTCACTTTCTTCGATTCAACAAGAATTTAACAAAAAAATATTGAAATCCAATTTTAAGCAAATGTTCATTTGTGGCAGTGGAAGTTTCAACCATGAAGATGATCAAACTAACGAAGGCTATAACAGCCCTTGCCGTACACCAAAGAGATCCAAAAGAACAACAAGTTTCTGCAGGCTCTTAGGCAAAGACAACACCAACAAGAACCCTTATGCAAATAGGGGCCTAGACAAATTCTATGCCCTTCTAGCAGATCTTGATGACAAGAAGCAGAAAATTTACACTCAGAAGGGATCAGAGGACATATCCTTCGTCCGATTCGTTTACACCAACGGTTCAGATCACGCCAAGCCCATCGTCGTTAAAGTCAAGGAGAAAAAGGGAGAAAAAGTAGTTAGCCCGAATTTGATCAAACAGTCTACAATGAATAATCATGAATCTGATAAGATCACGCAAAGTACTGAAGAAGTCCCCAAAGCTGAGGTAGTGGAGGAGATAAAGGGTACGAAGAAGAAGTACAGTTTGAGATGTAATGGAAGTTTTAAGATGGAAAATTTGAAGAGGCCTTATTTCTACTTTCCGGTGATGGTGGTTTTGATATTGTTGTTTCTGGTTATACATGGGCGGTCTTTCGCTATACTTTGCACGTCGATTGGGTGGTATTTGGTGCCGAGTATAGTTGGAGGGTCAGGAGGGAGGTCATCATCAGCAGCAGCAGCAGCATCAAGTGATCAGAGGAAGCCAAAGAGAAAGAAGGATCAGTCGTATGTGAGGAAGCAAAGTGATAAAAAGATTATTGTTCATGGTAGTAGTGAAGGACCTTCTTCTCCAAAAAGTGTCATCAATGGCCTAACAGTACCCCATAGAAGAAGTTTGTGATCATTTTGTTCATGCATCTACTTAAACTTCTTGATCTCTTGTTTTAGTGAATTATTTTTCCCTTTCTTTTGTAGTTCTGAGTTGTGAGATAATTAATTCTTATATGGATTAAGTGTGAAAATATCATAGATTATGCCAAGTAGTTAGTGACATTCATACATATATCGGTGACATGGCATATTTAGGTGGTTTGATTTTTTCACATCTTGTACATATTTGAATTTTAAGAGAGATGGATGTGAATAGTTTTTTTTTTTTTTCAAGAACATGTTAGGGGGTGGGATTTGAAATAATCCATGTTTTTGACTATGTTGGTGGTGTACATTATTGTCATTTTGCTGGTACCGAACGAGGTTGTGGAAGGCCTTACTTGCGTTCAACTTCGACAGGCTTGACTTTATTTTTGTAGTTCAATAGTTGAAGACTTGAAGGAAATGCTATCATTTTTGTGTTACATAATGAACTTTTTCTTATATGTTTTTCCCAAGTTTCCCTTCTCTCATTTTTCCATTTTTGTTTGGCATCATAATCTCTATCTGCTAACTTATTGTTTGCTAGAAGTATGTATACCTATCGGTCAAAATGTACATACATATATTCAATTAAGGGTTAAATGCAAAAAAAACCCCTGTGTTATTTCCAATCTGCAAGAAACCCCCCTGTGATAAGAAAATAGCCTAAAAACCCTCTGTGAAATATAAAAACTCTGCAAAAAAACCTCATTCCGTCAAATTTAACCGCGTTTGAGACACACGTGCGTGAGATGAGAGTTGGCAATTTTTTTTTTCAATTTTCACATGTAAAAAGTCGGTTATACCCTCAAAGTTTAATTCTTTTATTAAAAAAAGTTAAATTTAATCCTTTTATTTTTCTCCCTATTTTTTCCTTATTCTTCTTCTTCTTCCTTATTTCTCCCACCAACCACCACCACCACCACCACCGCTCACCATCCACCTGATACACCACCATCCACCTGAGAGAATTTTAAGAACCCCTAGTCCCTCTTTCACTCCACAAATTGAAGTCTGCGTGTGTGTATATAAATATGTGTGTGTGTGTGTCTGCGTGTGTGTGTGAGATTCAAATTTTTGTGTTATATATATATATATATAAATATATACATATATATATATATATATGTGAGTGAGTGTGTGTATGTGAGTCAGTCAGTGTGTGTGTGCATCTGGTGTGTGTGCTTTTTTTTGGGGGGGGGGGGGGGGGGGGGGAGGGGTGGGGGGTTGAATAAATATATACATATATATATATATATATATGTATATATGTGAGTGAGTGTATGTATGTGAGTCAGTGAGTGTGTGTGTGCGTCTGGTGTGTGTGTGCGTGTGTGTTTGGGGGTGGGGGGGGGGGTGAGGGGAGTGGTGGGTTGAAGAAGATAAGTTAGAGAGAGAAAAAAGAGAGGGTAAAATGGCAAAAGGGTATAAAGGACATTTCAAATAAAATTTAACGGTTTAGGAGTGTGTGCAGAGTTTTTATATTTCACAGGGGTTTTTTAGACTATTTCCTTATCACAGGGGGGTTTCTTGCAGATTGGGAATAACACAGGGTTTTTTTTTGCATTTAACCCTTCAATTAATATCTAAGTTAGACCTATCTAACACATGTTGGTCTAGTGGTATCCACCTCCTACTTTATGTGAGAGGTTCTGAGTTCGAATCCAAATTGCCACAAGTTGTGGTTCTCCACTCCTTTATGGAGCTAGAATGCTAGATAGAGTATTTATTACTCAAGATAATAATTATCAACCCGAATTTATCAAACTAGATATATAGAATATCCCCTTCCTCTTAAATTAAAAAAAAAAAAAATCTAAGCTAGACCTAAATCTTTAAAATCGAAACGACTGAGTTGCTGCTATATATTAGTTATTCAATCCTTTTTCCCATTATTTATAACTAAAGGAATTGATTATTGTGGCGGCTGAATAATTTATTAGGTAGAGCAATTAACAAGCTAGTAAGTGATATTGTTTTCTTCAGTTAATTGGATTGGCCAAAATATAACTTGACTATGTATCAAGGGTCTCTTTTTCTTCTCCTTCACCAGTACTCCTCCGGACTTTATCTCTTGGTGTGATTTACCATTCAATACAAGTACTTAATTCATTCAAATGGATTTATTGCAATGTTGTGAAAATTGGACCGGATTGGACGGTCGGACCGGTTAAAACCGGAACCGGCCATCAATTCGGTCCGGTTATACGAAAAACCAGTTCAGGGCTCAAAATCGGTCAAAACCGCTCGAACCGCCGATCCTAAAAGTAATGAACCGGGCGGTTCTGAAAATAAATGAAATCCAACCTTTTAAAATATAAAAATCTGAAATTGATCGCCCCCAAATCGCACTCAGCAACAGAAAAGGAGAAAGGCAAAAGACGAAACCCTTCTTCACGCCCTCGTGCAACCGCCGCTCAACCCCGTCGAGCTGCCTCTGCCGCTCAACCCCGTCGCGACCCCCTCACGCAACCATCATCACCACCAAGTAAAATCACCTCGCACATACCTAGTGTTCCAATTGCTGCAATTTTCCTCCTCTCATTACTTTTATGTTTCTTCATTTTTGAATCAGTATTGCTTTAATGAAATGTATTTTGATATGTATATTTTGTGTATACTTGATATACTCTTGAGGTAAAGAAGAAATTTCAGTATTTTCTTTCAGTTCAATATATATATATATATAGAAAATACATATTTTTTTCCTATTTTCATATTTTATATATTTAATAGTATATTAATTATTATTTATTGCATAATTATGATGTCACCGGTTCGACCGCGGTTGACTCGACGGTTGAACCGATGACTCGTGACCCGGTCACTTTTCTGGTTCGCTATCCAGTCCGATTTTCAGAACACTGGTTTATTGATCACGGCACGAGATGATTGACTTTATGATGAGAAGTAAACTTTAAATGTTATTTCCAGACTTGATACATTTTTACTTAACAAACGTCGGGTACTAAAATTTTTAATGAGGAAAGGAGAGAGAAAGTAAATTGTAAACCGTCTCTGTGAAACATCTAAAGAGCAAAGCAAAATTGTGAAAAACTAAATTTCACTTCCTTGTGAAAAAATAGAAGCAATATAAAGGGGCTAATTGCAATTTTCGTCCATTAATTTTACCATTTTTTTAATTTTGGTCCTATTTTTTTTTTTATATAAAATTGTCCTTTAACTTTGAAAAATTGGCAATCCAATTCTGACCGGACCCACCTAATTTCTCCGAAATTTGGCGTGTGTCGGGCACGTGATGCATAAAATGGGGGATTTTCTAATTTTCTAGCCAAAATTGCATACTTGGATGATAACTAAATTAAATTGGGGGAAACATTGCATACTTGGACTATGTATGATGCCACATACACATCCACGTGGAAAAATTAATTAAAAATGAATATATAAATAAAAAATGAATAAATAACTCAATTAATATTGTAAATAATATACTAAATAATTTTAACAAAAAAAATGAAAAAAAAACAAAAGGAAGAAACAGTACTTGTCCAACCTCGCCATACCCAACCCCACCCCACGACAGCCTCGCTCTCTACTAACACGACTCACTCCATTTTTGTAAGTTTCCAGATTTTGCTGGCCGAAAATTCGCACATTGATTTCAAGCTCCAAACAAGCTACTTTCAATTTTTTTCACCACCAACGGGGCAGGTCTCAGGGGCAAGAATATGGTGACGGTGAGGGGAGTGAGAAACTGGGGCGAGGGTTGGGCGTTTGTGCCCATGCGGGGGGGGGGGGGGGGGGAGTTGTGAGAGAAGAGATCATTTATATTAGGGATAATTACACTCACACTCCCTCAATAATTGGGTAATTACACAAGCCTCCCTTCACTAATGCATAATTACAAATACACCCCCTCGTCCCACTTTTAGGTAGAATTGCCTGCCCGAAATTTTTAAAGGACATGTTTGCCCCTCAATTTTTGGAGTTAAAAAAATAAAAAAATACATGAACAGTAAATAATAGTGTCCGGACTAATATACCCCTACAACTTATCTTTTATTCATTTTCATCTCCTCCTTCTCTTATCAAAAAAAAAAAAAAAGTCTCCTTCTTCCTTTTCAAAATATATACATATACATACACACAGCCACACATAACATATATACACAAAGCCATTGTTTCACCCTTCTTCTTCCTTTTCTATATATATACATATATATACACACACACATATATATATATATATTATATGTATATATAACACAACTCATCTTCCTTTTTCTTCCTCCACCTTTCTTCTTCTTCACCCAAACCTAAACCCTAACCACCACCACCCCTTCCCCACGTCCCACCGCCGCTGGAGGAGTAGGGTTTGGTTGATGAAATCAACGAAGGATTCGCGTGTGGAGGAAGGTGAACCACAGAAGGGGAAATTAGAGATAGTGAAGTCGAGGATGGGGATGGAGTGGTAGAGGTGGCGGAATTTGGGGGAGGCGGAGGAGAAACAAACGGCGCCGTATGTGAGGACAAGTAAGAGGATCTTGATGAGTAGATTTTCAGGGAGATCGTGTATGGAGGTTGGAGTGCCAGAGGCGGCTGTTCTCTTGGCGGCGCTCGGTTCCGCCATTGATGAAGGTTAGGTAAAGCTTGGCATTTGGGGACTCTTTTAACAACCAAACCCTACTCATCCGCAAGTTTGTGGGGTGTGCCGGTGAGCTTCTACTAGCTAAGGCGCACGCGCGGTGGGGTCTGGATCTTTGGGTGTGGGAGATGGGGACGCGACTGGTGGTTGTGGTGGTGGTGTCCTTTGCCGGTGGGTTTAGGTTTCCGGTGGCCCTTTTCCAGTAGTAGCTAGGTTTGACTGAAGAAGATGAAGGTAGAAGAAAAGGGAAGGAAAAAGAAAAAGAAAAATGGAGATTATTTTTTAATAAGATTTGAAAATTCGAATACTATTAATTATTTATCAATCATTTGTTTTTAATAATTTGAATATTATAATAACTAAAAAAAGTTAGTTGAGTGATTATTGAATACAAATAATTGTAAATTATTGGATGGTTTGTAAAAATAATAATTTAATTAAAATTAATTAATTAATTAAATAATTGTTAAATACAATATATTGTTAATTCCTTTTTATTCTGAAATAATTAGTTTTTTGTTAATTTATTTATTTTTTTGAAATTATTTATTTTAATTAAATAGTTAAGTGGTAAGTAATTTAAATTTGTTTATAAATTGTTCATTCTTAGTTATTTTGTTTAAATATTATATTTTATGAATTTTATAGTTGATTAATTATTAATTATAAGTAATAATATTCTTATTTGACTAATTAACTAAATAGCTTAACTAATTCTTAAAGAATTTATTTATAATATACCATTTTTAATTTAAAAATTATAATTAGTAAACTTTATGTTTGATCAATTATCAATTATAATTATTTTTTATTTTTTCATGATTTATAAAAATGGTACTTTGACACCCTGAAAAATAGGTAAACATTACACATACCTTCCCTGGGGGTATATTGGGCAATCACAATTTCTGGACTTTTTGGTACAGGCTGGATCAGGTTGGACTAGGGGTATTTTGGGGAAAGTCAAAAAGATTTTTGATGTTGTCATCAAAAATTTGCCCGCCAAAATTGTCAGGGGGTGCCCGTGTAATCCAAAAGTGGGTCGAGGGGGTGTGTTTGTAATTATGAATTAGTGAGGGGAGGTTTGTGTAATTACCCAATTATTGAGGGGGTATGAGTGTAATTATCCCTTTATATTAATAAATTCTCATTCCAACAATTTAAATTTGACTATAAATCTGTTTTTCAGCTTTTAAACGAGATAATCTTACAAGCATGTAAGTTTTTATTTATTAGAGCTTCAGTGTATTAGCAAAATATATTCTATGTTAAAATTAGGGGATTGATATCCGAACTCTTCTTTTTGATAATCACATTCCACCTAATTTTATATTTTTATCTTTTTAGCAATATACCCTTTTATTTACTAAATAATACTTGACTAATTTATTTGATGGACAAATAAGCGTTTCCATTATTATTTGGAATTCTAATATTAAAAATGTGAATGACTTTTTTTATTAAAATAATAATAAAAAGTTTTGAAAATATTATAAATTTTAATTAAATAATTTTAACCACTTGAAGACGGCACCATCCAAGATGTTTTCATCACTTTCTTTATGTTTTTTATTTTTTTTTTGTTTTGAAAAATTCATGAAAATGGTGCCGTTTTCTTGAATTTTATATTTGTATCATAAATAATACAGTGCTGTTTTTAACAAATTCTGAAAAAATACAATAAAATTCATGAATAAGGCGCCTCTTTCATGAACTTTCCAAAAGAAAAATAATAAAAAGAAAGAGATGAAAATGACTTGGATGGTATTGTCTTCAAGTTGTTAAAAAAATTAAATTCATATATTTTAAAAACTTTTCTTTAATATTATTTTAATTAAAAAAACTATTCATATTTTTAATACTAGAATTCCAAATAATATTGAAAAGGATTATTGTCCATAAAATGAATTAAGTCAAGTATTTTTTAATAAATAAAATATTATATTGGTAAAAGAATGAAAATATAAAGATAGGTACAATGTGATTATCAAAAAGAGGAGTGCGAATATCAATCCCCTAAAATTATAAGTTTGACATTAAATATTTTTTCTTACTTTTGAATATTCACTTTTTTTATTTCTTTTATTTATTAAAATTTTTAGTATATTTGATGGTCCCAAGTGGCATACGAAAGGGTCTAGAAAGGGGGGTTGAATAGACCCTAAAGCCTTTTTCGACTTTTAAAAATCCGTATTACTTTTGAAGATTTTGAACGCTTGGTAAGTTGAGCGCTAGGTCAGGTGTTTAAAATAAGATAAATTAGACTTAATGATTTAAACAATTACCAAAGTAGAGTAATATTTTAATCGCTTAATCAGGGTTAGCATAGTGGAAATGATTTTAAAGCTTAGCGCTCTCTTTAACCAAATAGTCGTTTAACCGTTTTAATGCCTTTTCAAAGATATAATATGAAAATGTAAAGTAAAGCAACAAAGCAGTAATTAACACAAGATATTGTAAGGTTCACTAGGTGATGTAATCCCAACTACGTCCTTCTTCTCCTTTGCACTTAGAGGAATTCACTAGATTGATTATCGAAGGAACACACAGAGGCTTCTACAAAATAAAATTTGATCTTCACGTGGGGGATACATATTACCGCTCCAAATAGCATTAGAGCGGGCCTTCCTAAAATGACATTATAAGCTGAATGAGTGTCCAGTACCAGAAATTTTACCAGCTTGGTCACCCGGTTGGGTGCCTGACCTAGTGACATTGGTAACGTGATTTCCCTATGGGCAAAATCGATTCTCCTGCAACGCCATATAGCGGGTGTTCGTGACTTCCAATTTGGCATCCCCCAAGGTTATCTGCTGAAATCCATGGTAAAAAAGGATATCCACAAAACTTCCGCTGTCAATGAATACTCTTTGTACGTTATAACTAGATATTGTGGTGGTAATGACCAGAGCATCATTGTTGGGTGTCTGGATACCTGAGGTGTTCTCCACTCCAAAGCAAATTTCCTCCTGAGGACGATCTTGGCTAACATTCAGTAAGAAAGTAGGAGTAACGTTCTCCGCCTGCCGTACATTCCGTCGTAGTGCTCTTCCTGACTCTGGGCCTCCTGATATCATATGAATTGTTGCTAGGGGCTTGTTTCCATCCATGCTAGTGGACATTTTTGTGTTTTTTCCTTCTCTGGGCGTGCTGGCTCCTATGGGCTGCGGGAAGTGTCCCTAATTTCCTGGTCCTGCTCTCCCTAATCCTCTTCCTGAAGCCCTTCCTCTACCTCGCCCTAGATACTAAGATGTTCCTCTTTCTCTAAATGACGGTCCATTATTGTTGTTATTTTCTATTGTGTTATTATTTATCAAGTACTCTTTAAGTTTCCTGCTTTATTTAAGCATTCCAGTTCCAGGGCTAATCCCCTACAGTCATCCGTGTGATGACCGATTTCCTAATGATATCGGCAATAGGGTTTATTTGTCGTGTTTTGAAAGTTACTTTTCGACCTAGCTGGCCATCGTACTAGGCCTTTGTTTTCCACCTCCATCAATCACTGTGTTAAGCTTTTTGGTGCTGAGAAGGGAGGTCTAAATGCATCTCGCCCTCCAACCATAGGTCCCTGAGAGTGCCATCTCCTCACTCCTTCTTGCCTAAGGTTTCCTGAATTTTCTTCTTCTCTTCGCTCCTTTTTCATTTCTGCTCTCTTAGTTAGTTGGGCGTCCTCCATGTTGATATATTTTTCTGCACGACTAAGTAATTCGTCAAAATTTCTAACTGGTTTTTTAGTTAACGATTTGAACAAATCTCCCTCGCGTAGGCCCTGAGTGAATGCAGTTGTTTTCAGGTTGGCCGTCACCGAGGGCACCTCCAAGGTGGCGGCATTAATTCTCTTCACATAGGATCGTAAAGTTTCATCGCCTTTCTGTTTTATGTTAAAGAGGCTCAGTGGGGTTTTCTCATGCCTTTTGCTGCTAGCAAACTGGTGGAGAAATTTCGTGCTGAATTCCAGGAAGGACCCAATAGATCCTTTAGGTAGCTAGGCGGACCATAATTGTGCTGACTTATACAGTATTGTTAGGAATACTCGACATTTAATGGGATCAAAATATTTGTGCAACAGAGCGTATATCCTGACAGTGTACAAGTGATCCTCGGGATCTGATGTACCAACGTAGGTCATCATATAGTAAATTTTGAAATCCCGTGGCAATTCCTCCTGCATTATGGAATTGGTAAAAGGGATTCCTCGGTCCGTGCGTGCTTTTCCTCCAGCTATCTTTTTCTCCATTTCCTCCATCCTTCTTGCCATGAGATCCCATTGTTTTGGTATGAGATTTATTTTTGCCCGTCTCCCTGGATTTCCTCCTGAGGAATGAAATGATTCGTAGTTATTAACCTCCTTGTCGAGATCTTTCTTTCTTTCGTGCCCTAGGCGAGGGCCCCATTTTTTCATATCATATTTTTCCTCTGGCCTAGGAGGTAGCATTCATCCCTGGGTTTTTTTCTGATACGCCTTGTTGGGCGAGATCCTACCTCCTTGGATTTCTTCCTCATGCAATTCAGTGCGCCTCATCTGGCGACCCTCCTGGGCAGGATATTTTCTAGGGGGTTCCCCCTCTCCACGTATGTTCACTTATTCAGCAAATTCCATCCTCCCTGTTCATTTTCCAGGGCCATTTTCAGGAGTGAACTCCAGATCGATATGTGTATTAGCCTTTACTAGTACTTGTTGTACCGGACTTTCTTCCATCCTACCCGGACCATGCGGATCCGTGTAGTGCCCACCGACCAAGGTGGCCCACCACACTACAATGCTAGCTCGATTCAGGGGACCGTCCTTTCTCGAGCCAGCGCTAAGCGTCAGAACTATACCAATACTTCATTTGCTGAAACTAAAAAATTTCATTCCACTTAAACCAACGATACATCCTTCACCAGTCTTACACAAATCATCAACAACTCTATCAATAAAAAGTCTCCAAGACAATACCTATACATACCTAATTACACATCCCAAAACATAACTCTTTTTAATAACAACGAACCAATGTTTTCTTTACTTCTCATTTCTCCCCTCGTATCCGACATACTAAGCTTATCTGCAAAGGAAGAAAGAAGGAGGGGTGAGTCTGAATGACTCAGTGAGGTAGGCTAACGGTTTGCTTTACCTTTTTATCTTTAAAGTGGAATCTGCAGCGAAAGATTATAACAGAACAAGCATAAACAGAGGCAAGTAAATGAATCAATCAAGATATCAGAAGAATGGACAATCGAGTATCGAAACATAATAAGAGCAAAGAAAATAACTCGTGTACTTTAGAACTCATGTCAAACGATTGTGCTCCATCTTCCACTATCCCATACCAGCAGGAGACTTCACACCTTTCAATACATACCAAATGGTTTCCAAGTGTCAGAACTCTAGAGGTGGCTCCTACGGGTTCAAGAGGTGGCTCCCGTCGTCGCGTAGCACTTTGCCCCGTGTCGCACTTAGCTCCCTTCACCTGTCTTTAAGAATCAAAGCTTTGTATCAAGAAAATGACACATCACAGATGGATGCCGGACATCGGGACTCTAGAGGTGGCTCCCACTGTGTAGCACTTTGTGCCGAAGCCTCAAGAGGTGGCTCCCACGGCGTAGAACTTAGCTCCCTTAGCTGACGGAATAGAGCCAAGAAGTACAATAGTCTCAACAAGATGATAGAAGATAGGAACTAGGTATTGGTTTGACAAGACATAAGGTAATTGACACCAATCAGACCGAAGACGTGTACTATAGACGTGAAAGGATTCATATTGAACTGAACAAGATTTTTAAGAATCAACAATCATCACGAACCAATCATCAAGATATTGATAAGACAATTGTATAACGAAACAAGGGAATCACAAGTTGGTAAAGCAATTAAAGAGTTTCAAGGAAAAGAGAAACCCTCACTGTTACAACCCGATGTCGTCGCCTAGTGTCTTATTCGAACCACGGACATATCCTGCTAGTCAAATACACCATCATATTCTCAAACTATAGCACCTTATCCCAACCAAATACCACCGGTGGTTCTATACTGGTATCTAACATGTAAGCTAACAAGTTCAAATAAGCAACAACAAGCTACAAACTAGCGCAATTAACTACAACAATTTTCCAAGTTTTCTCACGATACTATTACTTCCTGAAATTTCTGAAGAAAATGAAGATTCATTTTACAGAATACACCATGAAAGTTTCAGATTTACTTGATTGATCAAATATGACTGTTCCAATAGCATTTTCAGAAAAGACAGTTAAGATTCAATGATTTTTATAAAATCTTCTGTTTCTTCAAACATTCCTAAATTTGTATGGAACCTTAATAATACACATAATTATATAGCATAAAAGTTTGAGAGGTAAAAACATTTTCCAGGCCTACTAACTAAGCCCAAAACTGTACTTATTTGCAATCCCGTCAACCAAACTGGCAGTTTCGTTCAAAGATTTTTATAACTTTTCTTGTCAATCAAATAATGCCCAAATTTTCAGGAACCTCTCTCAACCTACGTACAATATTACAGTAAAAGTTTACAAGTTAAATAAAAATTCTAAGTGTGCTAATTAAGCTTAAAACAGTAGCTTTCTCAAATCCCGCCAGACATCCGGACAGCTTCCTTCAAATAATTTTAGAAAATTATATTAAGCTACAATCTTTACAAAACTTTTCAGGTAGACTCCAGACATGTTCATAGTGCTCCAAAAATGTTTACATAAGGAAGTACATTCATTTGGTAACTTAAACACAGACCTAAAAGCTACTGGAGAAACTGAATTTTCAACTCTCAATTGCTTCTTTCACATCCATCAATTAACAATTTAACTCACTCAGGGCTAAATAATGAAATACAGGGAACGTTAACACATAGCGGTCAATTAACAATATTATTAAGAAAATGACTAACAACTAACTTAAATAAATCAAGAATCACTAAATTAAATAACAGAGAGAGATCAAACTTTCGGGATTCTCCTAATAATGAAACTCCAAGTTAATAATTAATGTTCAGGTGTTAATTACTTAGCTAGTGATTAAGCTAAAGAAAGAAAATAAAATGAGAGAAAGAGAGAAGCGTACCTCCGTTCAGAAAATGAAGATGACAAGTAGTATTTGAATTAGTTTGTATCCATATTGTATATATTAGTTTGTATATATAATGTATATCCAAAAATAATTAGGTGGCTCTTTCTAAGGAAAAATGGGTGGAAACGTGTCCTTCCATTCATGATCCTGGTGAACACTCATTTTTAGTTTCCAGAAGTTACAACATGATCCTAGTCCTTTGCAGAGTACAATCTACCCCAAAACTTATGTAATTTTCAATTTAGTCCATAAATAATAAAATCAAATAAATCATGAAATCTAATTAACTAGAATTATATCTTTTACCTTAGCTTATAGTATTAGGAGCCAAAAATATAGGATGTTACAATCCGGGTTTCCTTATGTGGCCTGGATGTCTGCGACAATTAGTTCCTGCAATTGTTCCTTTAGGTGATAAGACGGCGCAATCTGCAGGGAGTTTTCCATCCCTACATCTTGCATTCCAGGTGATGGGGAAATTCCGTCCCCTCCAATCGAGATTCCACCCCCACGTGCTATGGGGGTCTCCTGCAATTCACCAAGCAATCGCCTAGCCAAGATGGCTAGGTTCTCAGGAGCGTTATTACCTCCAGTTGTCGGGAGTAACGCCCCTTTGTTCCCTATACCCTCCATGGTTTCATCCATCTTCTTGAGATTGTGACCTGCCATCAAGCTTGTAAAAAGAAAAGAAAAATTGTGAATAAATAAGAAAATGTTACCTCAGACCTTGAAGCTCCCACAGGTCGCGCCAATTGATGCACGTGGGATTTACATCAATAAATTTATATATTATTATTATTGCGAGAAATTGAGTATAAAAGCAATAAAGTAATATAGAGTAAAATGCGCAAAAGATGTAAAGTTCCTTTATTAATCATCAATGTTGAATATTTATACAACTAATCGGTCTTTATACAATTTTGGTAAGATATTCCAACCGATTTCCTTCTTACCTCTATTTATGGTAGCTAGAGCTATTTTTGGAAGCTTTAGGTGTACTGAAATCATGCTAAAACTCGTCCAGTCAGGCCCTTATTTAGCACGGCCGAATCTTCCAGGTTTGGTAAGTGTTTGACCGATTTCCTTGGATTGATATTTGATTGGATACTTGATTGGATATTTTCTTTTGATTGATTCCTTTCCTTCTAGAGCTTTGACTTGGGCTCCACTCTTGTTAATTAGATGAGGACAAAAACATAAATACTTGGGCAGAAATGTTGTAATAATATAGGAAGAATATAAAATATTCTTTGGGCTTATCAGCTTAGCCTAACAGATAATATCGACCCACATCAGCGCCAATTGATACACGTGGGATTTATACAAATAAATTTATATGATTAATTGCGAGAAATTGAGTATAATATGTGGCTATAAAACGTAAATAATAATAGATAATATTGCCTAAAAGCATAAAACAATAATGAAGACAAGAATTTAACGTGGTTTGGTCGATGAGACCTACATCCACGAGAGGGTAAACCAATACAAGTATTTCTACAAGTTGGTAAGCATTGTCTAAATATGGTAGCTGAGATCTTCTTTCTACTCTTTTAGGGTAGCTATGTGTAACGAACTTAGTTTCTTACTAACGTCTAGTGCGGCACTTAGCTTTGATCAGCCTCTTGCGTGACTCGTGGTAAGTCAGCCTCGCCCACTCGTGCTCGTGTGCTCGGGATTTAAGTAAAGAACTCGAGAGTGTTTGTAAATTCTAAGTGCTTGTATTGCTCTCAAAATTGCTGGATGGTTACAAATGATGCCTAAGCTTCTATTTATACTAGTCCATTTGAGAATGGACGGTTGCGATTGATTCGATCTAATGGCTCTTATTGAAGATCTAGAGATTTCTACTAGATATTTATATGGCCCTTTCTAGAGAATTCTATCTATACATGTCTCTACATATCTAGAACTATTCTAGATAATTCTACTCACTACTATATATACAAGGTAGTGTAGAGATTTTAAGATTTTGGAACCTCATTTGTGGGGAGGGTCTTGAGAATTGCCAGGATGTGACATATGGCTATCTTTAGTAAGATTTGGGGGATCTGGAGATCTGGCTGGATTTGTCCATAATCAAGCCCCTAATCTTGCTTGTTTGTCTCGTCCTGCTTTGAAAAGTGTTTCACCAAATCTTCTTAGATTTATTCTTGATTGGATGTTAACTGGATCTTGTCTCTTGATTGATCCCCTTCCTTTTAGGGCTCCGATTCAGCTCCACGTCCAACTCTAGATCCAGCCCCGCGTCCAGCTCCAAGTTTAGCCGCATTATGATTAATTAGACTTTATTCTATCGTTTTATAGGGCTTTTTAGACCATAGGGTCTTAAGCTTATCAACTTGACCCAATGGACAATATTCACCCACATTAGTAAGTATTCCACATGGGGTGGTTTGCAATTTGCCTAAGAAAATAATATTAAAAGAACTTAAGAAAAATATCATGTCATCGATAAACACGTAGTTTCCTTACAAGAATGATGAAGAAACTAGAGGGGAAAATAAAAGGCGTGAGAGAATGCTTTTTTGGTGTATAATGTATATTAAGTCCAATACAAAAATCACATCTCCTCTCTAATATTTATCGCTATCGACTAACGTTACGAGTCTAAAGTAAATCTAAATTTGCTTCGTCATTATACCTTATCTTAGCTGGTTTGAAACTTGTACCTAAACTTGGAAAAGAATTGCTGATTAGCCATTTCTTATTCCGGCCCACCTCATTAATTTAATTATGAAGTTAGGTTGGAAATAAATTTATTAAATTTCTTAAGCCAAAAGTTAAATCAGAGCCCCCCATCTATGCTTGGGGCTATTGAAGTTTATTTAAGATGGCTGCTGTTGCGAAGTTAAAACGCGTAAATGCATCTTCTGATAATCCTTGACAAATACTAATTTTTGCTGCATGCGAGTTATTGAACAGTTGTGGACCTAACTTCTGCCCACAAATTAAGTACATGAAAGAAATGAACCATTAAATGCCGCAATCATGTCAGGCGTGCAACTTTCAAAAATTTTTTTTTCAGTAATGCTATATCATATCGTTCGTATATTATCGTTTTTCATTTTCCTTAGTTTTGACAAGAAACTTGTTAAATATTAGTTTCCATGTTTTGTATATCTCTTTACTTATATTTACATTAGGGTTCTTTCCTTGTATATAGCTTAGGGTTTTATATTCATTGTAACTCTATATATACATTCCATCATCAATAATATTATTCACGGGGTTTAGAACTCTAACATAGTATCAGCCTAACAAGAGAGAAAATTCTCATCTCTCCCTCGATCCGTAGCCAAGCCGCCAGCCACGGGTGCACAATTTTTTCCGTCCAAACCGCGTCGCCTTCGCTACCATCTTTCATCGGTACTTCATCACGGTAAGTTTGCGATTCTTCTTTTTTACTTCTCTTCCGCGTTTTTTTGCCGTGAACATTATCACTATGGGTGAACCCGCTACTTCCTCCTCCTCTCATTCGGCCTTTGCCATCACCAATGTTTTTCACCTTTTTAATTTTAAGTTGTGTGAGGAAGATCTTCGTTTCAAGTTATGGAAAACATTTTTTCCCGATATTTGTCGTAGTTATAGAGTTCTAGGCCATATTAATGGAAAAACCGTCCCCAAAGATGATAATGATGAGGACTGGTTTTCGTTAGATTCAAAAATTAAAACTTGGATGTACAATTCTGTCGATGCAAGTCTTCTTGACAGTTTAGTGGCGATGGTTTTACCGCCAAACAAATTTGGGATAATCTTGAGTCTTTTTTTAATAATAATAAACCCTCCCGTTCCCTTCATCTTCAAGAAAAATTTCGTAATCATAAAAAGGGAAATTTGTCGATTTCTGATTTCTGTCGCGATATGAAAAGACTTGTCGATAATCTCAAGGATGTTGATTCTCCTATTAATGATCAGGAATAAGTGTTACAAATCTTAAATAATTTACCTGATTCATACAATAGCATTATCGATGTAATCACAAATCAAAATCCTTTCTCTAAATTTGATCATGCTCGTAACATGCTTTTACTCCATGAAAACCGCGAAACCCACAAAACCGCCCCCTCTCCTGATTCCTCAGTTCTTCTTTTTTCCCAAAACCAACCAAATTCTCGTAGTGATAATGGTCGTGGTCGAGGATGTGGTCGTGGTAAAAATTTTGGTCGTGGATTTGGTCGTGGTAATTACCAAAATTATGGCAGTCACAATTTTCAACATACTACCAAACAACCCGCTTACCATAATTCTGGTTGTCCCTCTAATTTTTTCCAGCAACCCAACCTTGGTTATGGGTTGTCTCAACAGCCCACTTGGTCACCTCAACCACAAGCTCACTCCTGGACTCCTATACAGCGAGGCCCACCGTTGTCATCTCCCCAGCAAGGCCCACCCCAACAGTTTTTTGCTTGTCATCTCCGCAGCAGCCCAGTTCGTCCGCATCACCAGGCCTCCACGACGCAGGCCCCTTCCCTAATTATCCAGCAGCACCTCCACACACTCAGCAGGCCAGCCCAACCCCCTCTCTTCACACTACGCCAACCTCCAGCAGCAGCCACCACACACGGTCCAATCACAGCAGTAGCCCACGGACCTCGCTCAACTATTTTCCACTATGACTGTTCACACCCCCGATGAAAATTGGTATATAGACTCGGGGGCTACTGCATATATGACATCTCACCCAGGTACACTTTCTTCTTTTGTGCATTGTGATAATTCTAAATAAATATTAGTTGGTAATGGTGCTGTTTTACCTATTTCTTACACTGGCTCTACCTTTTTCCCGATGACCCACCTCTCTTTATCTAATGTGTTAGTGTCTCCCCACATTATTAAAAATCTCATTTTTGTTCGTTCCTTTACTCATGAAAATAATGTTTCCGTTGAGTTTGATCCAACTGGTTTTTCTGTGAAGGACCTTCAGACGGGCACCCTCCTCTTCCGCAATGACAGTCAAGGCAATCTTTATCCCGTTCTCCCTTCTCCTCTTCACACCCCTCTATCTGCCGCTCTCACTGCCACATCTTCTACGCTCTGGCATCGTCGTCTTGGGCATCCCGATTCTTCGGTTTTTAAGTTTTTAGCTTCTAGGAATTTAATTTCTTGTCCGAATTCATTATTACCGCTATGTAACGCCTGTCAGTTAGGCAAACATAAACGTCTTCCATTTTTTAGTTCAGATTCTACTACTTCTCGTGTATTTGAAATTATACATTCGGAATTTATGGACCTCTCCAGTGCTTAGTGCTAATGGATTTCGCTATTATGTTATTTTTTTAGATAATTTTTCACATTTTTTATAGGTTTTTCCTCTCGTCTTAAATCTGAACTTTTTAATGTTTTTTTAAATTTTCATGCTTATGTCAAAAATCAATTTAATCATTAAATACAATCTTTTCAATGTGATCATGGTCGCGAGTTCGACAATAAGAATTTTCATACTCTCCTTAGTGGTCTAGGTATTACTTTTCGGTTCTCTTGCCCTCATACCTCTCAACAAAATGGGAAGGCCGAACGCACTCTTCAATCTATTAACAACATTGTGCGTACTCTTCTTTTTCAAGCATCTCTCCCTCCTCCTTTTTGGGTTAAAGCACTCCACATGGCGGCTCATCTTCTCAATCTCCTCCTGACCACTACTCTCAACTATCGCACCCCGTTTGAGATTTTATATCACACTCCGCCCGACTACTCTCATCTTCGTGTTTTTGGTTGTTTGTGTTACCCCAACCTAACCTCTGTCACACCTCACAAGCTAGTTCCTCATTCTACTCCATGTGTTTTTCTTAGTTTCCCGCCACATCATCGCGGTTTTTGTTGCTTAGATCTTTCCACTAATAGGATCATAATTTCTCGCCATGTCATTTTTGACGAATCTTCCTTTCCTTATGCCTCGCTTACCTCTCCCTCATCTCTTCCTCATTACGACTTCCTTCAACCGGATGATGACACTGCGCCTACGTTCCCTCTTTATTTTTCGGCTCCGCCTCCTCCAGCCACGATTCCTCTCGCTCCCACCGTGCCTCCTCCCGCACCTACCACGCCTTCTTCATCTCTGCCACCGCCTACTTCCGCACATCCGATGGTAACCTAATCAAAATCCGGCATAACCCATCCCCGCCAGATGCTCAATCTTTCGCTTCCTCTATCTCTTTCTCCTATCCCTTGTAATTCGGCTCAAGCACTCTCTGATCCCAACTGGACAGCCGCGATGCAAGCTGAATTTTTTGCTTTCAAATCTAATTCCACCTGGGAGCTTGTACCTTGTCCCCCTCCAGCTAATGTCGTAGAGTCTAAGTGGATTTTTCGTCATAAATTTCGCTCTGATGGACCCCTCGAACGCTATGAGGCTCGTCTCGTTGCTCAAGGTTATACACAGCTGCCTGGTTTAGACTATAATGAAACCTTCAGTCCTATCATTAAGCCCACCACCATTCGTACTGTCTTAAGTCTCGCTCTCTCTTGCACTTGGCCTATTCATCAATTGGATGTCAAGAATGCCTTCTTACATGGTCATCTCAATGAAGTTGTCTTTATGAAGCAACCCCCAGATTTTATCAATTCCACCTTTCCTACTCATGTTTGTCGCCTCAAAAAGGCTCTCTACAGTCTCAAACATGCACCTCGTGCTTGGTACCATCATTTCGCATCTTTTATTACATCCTTAGGATTTGTTAGTAGCAAAGCCGACACCTCTCTTTTTGTTTTTCGTCGCGGTACCTCTATGGCCTACCTTCTTCTTTATGTGATTGACATTGTTCTTACTGCCTCGTCTCCCTCTCTTCTTTCTCATATCACTCAGCTTCTCTCATCAGAATTTGCTATGACCGATCTCGGTTCTTTGCATTATTTTTTAGGCATTAATGTCTCTCGTTCTCCATCTGGTCTTACTCTTTCTCAATCTAAGTTTGCTATGGATATTTTAGACCGCGCCCACATGACTTCCTATAACCCGTGCAAAACTCTGCTCGACATGAATGCAAAATTATCTTTGTCGGGTCCTCCTGTTTCTAATCCTACTCATTATCGCAGTCTAGCTGGGGCTCTGTAGTATCTCACCATCACTCATCCTGATCTCGCTTATGCTGTTTACCAAATCTGTCTGTTCATGCACGATCCTCGTGAACCACACATGCACGCCTTGAAATGTATTCTTCGCTATGTTCGTGGTACTTTTGCTCACGGTCTCCACTTTCGCCCTTCCTCTTCTTCTCAACTCACTGCCTACTCAGATGCTGATTGGGCAGGGTGCCCGTATACTCGTCATTCTACCTCGGGTTATTGTGTTTTCTTTGGTGATAATCTTATTTCTTGGTCTTCCAAACGTCAACAAGTTGTTTCTAAATCCAGTGCCAAAGCCGAATACAGAGGTGTTGCTAATGCCATAGCCGAATCGACTTAGCTTCGCAATTTACTTCTTGAATTACATTGTCCTCTTGCTTCTTTCACTATAGTTTATTGTGATAACATTAGCTCTATTTACCTTTCTTCTAACCCTATACAGCACCAACGTACCAAACATATTGAAATAGATATTCATTTTGTGCGAGAAAAAGTTGCACTTGGTGAAGTTCGTGTGTTGCATGTGCCCTCCGCTCATCAATTTGCAGACATCTTCACCAAGGGATTATCATCCCCTTTATTTCTCGATTTCAGATCCAGTCTCAATGTTCGGGAACCTCCCGTTTCGACTGCGGGGGAGTGTTAAATATTAGTTTCCATGTTTTGTATCTCTTTACTTATATTTACATTAGGTTTCTTTCCTTGTATATAGCTTAGGGTTTTATATTCATTGTAACTCTATTTATACATTCCATCATCAATAATATTATTCACGGGGTTTAGAACTCTAACAAAACTATTGCAATTATTTAATTTTGATGGATTTAATAAAGGGATAATTACACACAGACCCCCTCACTAATTGCGTAATTAGAGTAACCTCCCCTCCGTAATCGATAATTACAACCACACCCCCTCGACCCACTTTCGGGCAGAATTGTCTGCCCGAAAAGGTTAATTTACATGTTTGCTCCTTAATTTTCTGAGTTAAAAAAATGAAAAAAATACATGAACAGTAAAGGACAAAAATACCCTTTTACTTACAATATTACATTTTTCATTTTCTTTTGCTACTCAAATTCATATATAAATATATATATATATATATATGTATGTATATACACGCACACATCACACAAGAAGAAGCAGAAAGAAGAAAAAAGAGGGGGAAAAGAAGAAGTTGAAATTCGGTCACCTCACACACACACACATCACACACACAGGAAGAAGAAGAAGACCGGATCTTATCAAATTATTAGAACACTTCACACACAGGAGGAGGAGGAGGAGGAAGAAGAAGATAAGAAGGGGGAAAAAATCGGATCCATATATATATATATATATATATATATATATATATACACACACACACACACAGAGGAAGAAGGTGTCGGCCGGCGGCCGCGGAGGTGGCTGAAGGGCTTGGAGGTGGGGCAGGGTGGTCAAGTGGGGATGGAGGATAATTTTTTTTATTTTTCAATTGATAAAATTTGAAACTTTAGAGAAAATGGCGATGGTGATTAGGGTTTGGTGAGGAAGCGGGAAGAAGATGAAGAAGAAGCAGGAAAAAAAAAATATTTTTGCAATTTGTTTTCAATTTTTCTTGTTATTTTTATGAGAAAAATAAATCTTTATTTATTTATGAGTATTGTTCTTATTTATTTTTGAATTCAAAATAAGATTAGTGATTTGTTTAGTTTGAGAATTTATCAATTTTAATTAATTTTAATAAGTTGATGATTTATAAATTAGTTATTTATATTTTATTGAAATTAATTAATTATATAATTTCAATAATATAAATAGAATATATTAGTTATTTAAAAATATTACAAGATATTGTTAATCTTATTGGACATTTAAAATTTAAAAATACAATTAGTGATTTGTTTAATTTGAAAAATTATCAGTCATAACTAATTTTGAATAAGATGATGATTTACAAAATTAGTTATTCATATTTATTGAAATTAATATTAAATTAATTAAATAATATTAAATAGAATATATATAATAACTAATAAAAGTGGTTAATTATTATTAACTAAAATTATTAATTAAATATTTAAATGATTGTTAATTTTACAATGACACCCCCTGAAAAATAGGTATACATTACATATACCTCCCCTGGGGGTATATTCGGCAATCATAACTTCTGGACTTTTTGGTCCAGGCTAGACCAGGTTGGTTCAGAGGTATTTTGGAAAAAGCACAAAAGATTCCTGACGATGTCAGCAAAAATCTGCCCGGAAAAATTGGCAGGGGGTTCCCATGTAATCCAAAAAAAAATCGAGGGGGTGTGGTTGTAATTATCGATTACGGAGGGGAGATTTTTATAATTACGCAATTAGTGAGGGGTTCAGTGTGTAATTATCCCTTTAATAAATCAATATTTTTTAAATTAAGAAAATGTTAAAAAATAGTGATATAAAACTAGTAGTGTATAATGTTGTTTTTTATTATTAGACGAGAGTGCTTGGGACCCAGGCTTTAATTGATGTATCAAAACATATATAACATAGTTTAGTAAGGAAGAAATATATAAGACAAAGATCATGGACAATGTGGATGTGCATAATAATTTTCTGGATAATTTACTCGACATTGAAATGGGAAAATTAGGGAAATAGCAAAACTGACTTTTCTTTTTTATTTCTTTTATTCAGTTGGGACCCATGTTTTTCTCCAAATAAAAATATACCCTTTCAATGGCCCCGCTTTTAATATAAAGATAACAAAATAAGTTAATTAAATATATATTGACTTATATACCCTTTCAGTTCAAAACAAACAATAAACCCAAAATCATCTCCCAAAAAAAAGAGAAGAAGAAGAAGAAGAAGCAGAGTCGAGGTTAAAGGTCTCTCTCTCTCTCTCTCTCAAAAGAAAACGAAGAAGAGAAGAGGAGGAGAAGAACAACGAGAAGGTCTCTCTCTCTCTCTCTCTCTCTCTCTCTCTCTAACCTGTCGTTTTGGGGGTTAGGGTTTTAGCATATCCCTAATTTCACTTCAAAGTACACACAAAAAGATTCATTTAGGTGTATTAATTGTTGAGGTTTTGAAGTTTGTGCAGAAATCGTTTTGGTGTATAAATTTGATTGAATTTTGGGGGTGAAACGGTTATAGGATTGGATTTAAAAGGTGATTGAAAAGCTCAATTGATTGTTTTTTAGTGCGTTATTGTTTTATCTGTTTTCGATTTTTGAATTGAGGAAAGAATTTCAGTTCCATCTTTTAAACAGACGAAAGCGTTATATGGTGTTGACGGAAGTCTTCGTGTCGCGAATGGGGGTTATTTTGTATATTTGGGCATAATATTTGAAAGTAAAATTTTTAGTAAGAAAAAATGATTTTTTGAACCCATTTGATTATTATTATTATTATTATTATTAGATTCATAGTTTACACTAATCCGTGTGTTGTTTTGTGTACTAGAGCATAATATTTTAAAGTAAAAGTTTATTGAAGGACAAAAACTAATTGTGTTCAATTGAATCTGAATTGTGATTTTTCTACCTTTCTGTTCCCATGCTCCATATAAAGACGCCACAGAATCGGTATAGGCGGAACTCATCCACTCGCCCCACTCCGAATCCCAATCCCCATCCACGGCTACTGGGTCATTGCGTAGAATTTTCTTCTCCATCGGTAACCCAATCACCCAGTCCCACTCTCAATCCCATCCCGGTAAGTAAATGAAATGATTTCTACTTTACTTTTAATAGTATATTAAATTTGTCTTAGTTTTTTGAAGTATATTGTATAACTTATTCTTAGGTTAATGGCGTAAATGTCATCCCTCGACCCAATCTTATATTGACTCCCAATGAATTTAATTTCAAGTGTAAATTCGCGACTCATTGCAAATTGGAAAAAGAAGTAAAATTTATTGAAGATTGCTTGAAAGATCATCTTGATGGGTTAAATTGGTTTAAGACTTCACAATTTGGCCATCTATTTAAAGTTGCTCCTTACATAGAAACGTGTCTAAGTCAATTGTGGATGCTTCTAAGCAGACACGTGCAAATGAACAATAAACTTGAATTCTGGTTTGTTCTTAATGACACCCCTATACGGTACTCTCTAATAGAGAATACACTTATTATCAGGTTGAATAGCTCTCCTTATACATTAGAGGTTTTACGTTGTGGTGATGGTTTCGAGAAACGATTTTGCAAAAAAAAAAAAAAAAACACTGCAGATTGTAAGGAATATGCTTAGCAACTTCATTATCCCTGCTGAAGAGGTTGGAGGTATAAGTGGGAGTGTTAGGCAACAAGAGAGGGAGAGCCTTTTGTTAGACAAGTTGAAGTTAGCAGTGTTATGCTTTTTGGCATCTGTGTTATTTAGTCGCAGGTCAGAAGATTGTGAAATAGATGAAGCTTTGGTTGCAATTGTCGATGACACTGATGTTTCACGCACTTATCCATGGGGTAGGATGAGTTATTGTTATCTAATAAAGGAAGTGTGAAATTTGATTATCAAGAGACTACGTAGTTCAGCAAATCCACAGTGGACATGTTGTGGCTTCATTCTACCACTAATGGTAATGAAATTTTTGTATTCCATTGTTAAAACCTGTGTTTTAATTTATGTAGTTTGTTATCTCACAATTTTGATTGTCCATGTTTGTAGTTGCTGCCGTTTGAATGTATTCCAGCACTGTCACCGAGCATTGGGCGTGTGAGGGATGTTATCATTGGCCAATTGCTAAGAATTTGCTATTGGGACACTCAATTCAATTTGAGAAAGCAAGCTCCATCTTTGAGCCAAATTCTACAAGTGGTTGGTAACTCGAAGGTTGGTGCTTTAAATTCAGCATGTTATATATTATATGTTTTAGTTTCATAAAATCAGGAGCATACTTACACCGACGGCGGAGGAGTTGCAAGCCAGCTACATGTAGGGTTTTGCTCCTATCGACCAATACCTTCCCGTCACTACCGTTGACACCACTACTGATCAGTGGACGGCTGTACTTGAGAATGGGGACAGTATATTCTTTGAAGATATTTGGCGAGAAGATGTTGAAGGTCGACATTCGTTCCTTAAAAAAGTGACTATGTCTGAACACATTACTATACCTGCACAGGACACCGTTCCAGTTGGTTCAACAATACCTTCCGAGTCTACCAATCATGTGCACAAAATGTTGGAATCCTTGATGGAAAATATGTCCGAGTTAAGAAGTGATATGACTCTTCAGAATGAAAGACTACAACGGTTGGAAGAGAAGGTAGAAGATGTGGTAAAATGGACTCGGCTTAACCACGTGGAATAGGAGGAGCACCGATAACATAGTGTGCATAATCGGGATGACAATAATGATCGTGTTGGGGAAGAATATGGTGGGCAGGATTGGGATGCAGCCGTTGTGCAACCAGTGGTTGGGGATGATGATAATCTTCGTGGTGTGCAGAATGATGTTGTGCAGGAATGGGTCGATAATGATGTTCCGGTTGGAGATAAGCGTGATGAACACGGTATATCAAACACTGTGCCTGATGAAAACAAAGAAAAAAGGGTGAAGAGGGTGAAGATGAAATCCAAATATACGTAGCCCCCATTCACGAGTCCCGCTTATTTGACGAGGGGACGGAGGGTGTTGAGTAAAAGAAAATAGTCCCTGTCCCATGTAATTTACTATTTGGTAACTGGAATTTATTGATTTTCTCACTTGTATTTTAGTTTTTTGTGGATTGATTATGTTGACTTCTATTTCAGATACAATTTAAGTTTATATTTTGATGTTTTATCTGTCTATTAGTTTTACTTTTATATATGTGAGTTGATATGTGTATAAGGGGACATATCTAAGTTGATAAGTGGATAGTAGCAATTTTTTTGGGAGTCAACTAGAAAGTGGGTAGGAGGCATGCAGGTTCGGGGAGGAACGGGGCCAGACAGGTAGGAAGATACTTTTCTAATTTTTCTAATTTTTGGTAATTCATGAATATACCGGTCAGATTGGGTGTCCAATCTGACCGGTATACATGTATACCGGATGGATCGGGTACCAATCTAACCGGTATACATAATTATTTATTTTTCTTATATATGTTTTTTTTAGTTTATTACATTTATAGTTTTTTTGAAAAATAATTTTCTGTGTTAAATAAGAATTTTTTTCCATGAGAAAATGGTCAGTCAAACAATTTTATTTTATAAATTCCATTTGATACATTTTTTGGAACTCTTTTTTTAGTCAATTTCACTTTATTAATTAATATATTATAGACGGATAAATATATGTTTATTCCTGTGAAAATGGTGAGCTAAACTATTTAAGTTTCTTGATTTAATTTACTTTGTTAATTAAGTGTAATTCTTGTTTGTGATACAAGTTAATATATCAAGATTGATTTTTTGAATTTTTGGTAATTCATGAATATACTGGCTAGATTAGGTGTCTAATATGATCGGTATACATATCTACCGGATGGATCGGGGTACCAATCTAACCGGTATACATAATTATTTATTTTTCTTATATATGAAAAATAATTTTCTGTATTAAATAGGGATTTTTTTCTGTGTGAAAATGGTCAGTCAAACAATTTTATTTTATAAATTCCATTTGATATGTTTTTTGGAATTATTCTTTTAGTTAATTTTACTTTATTAATTAATATATCATAGACGGATAAATATATATTTATTCCAATGAAAATGGTGAGCTAAACAATTTAAGTTTCTAAATTTAATTTACTTTGTTAATTAAGTGTAATTCATGTATGTAATACAAGTTGACATATCAAGATTGATTTTTCTAATTTTTGGTAATTCATGAATATATGAGCTAGATTAGGTGTCCAATCTGATACACATATATACCGGATGGATCGGGGTACCAACCTAACCGGTATACATAATTATTTATTTTTCTTATATATGAAAAATAATTTTCTATATTAAATAGGGATTTTTTTCCGTGTGAAAATGGTCAATCAAACAATTTTATTTTATAAATTCCATTTGATAAATTTTTTGGAATTGTTCTTTTAGTTAATTTCACTTTATTAATTAATATATTATAGACGGATATATATATGTTTATTCCTGTGAAAATGGTGAGCTGAAAAATTTAAGTTTCTAAATTTAATTTACTTTGTTAATTAAGGGTAATTCATATATGTAATACAAGTTGATATATGAACATTGATTTTTCTAATTTTTGGTAATTCATGAATATACCGGCTAGATTGGGTGTTTAATCTGACCGGTATACATATATACCGAATGGATCGGGGTACCAATCTAACCGGTATATATAATTATTTATTTTTCTTATATATGAAAAATAATTTTCTGTATTAAATAGGGATTTTTTTTCCGTGTGAAAGTGGTCAGTCAATCAATTTTATTTTATAAATTCCATTTGACATATTTTGACCCAATTTTCGGATTTCTGATTTAAATTTTTTTTTTTGGGGATATAAATCTTCAAAAAAAGAAAACTGAGGCGTTCGCGCAGGTGTGTAGAGAGAGTGCACAACTGTACATTGTAAAACTTGGGAAACTGTGGCTATTGCACAACTGTGTAACAAAATGCACTGGAAAATTCACAACTGTGCACTGCATCTTTTCAGAGCGAATCAGCCCTAATTCTCCACCTTATTTCAGACGAATTGAAACGGAAATTAACAAACTTCACTAAATACACCACTTAGCTTCACTCTAATCCGGATCAGCAGAGCATACAAATTACAACAATTGCTTTGTACTGTTTTTCATCCACATTGTACTACTTAAATATCACAACAATGACCAAAAAACAAAATGCAACCTTCAATAACTTGAGAAATTTTTGTTGTCCTTCAAATTGCTTCATCTTTGATGTCGGTTCTTGGCGTATGAACAATGATGTATGTTATTTTTACACTAGTTTTCCCCCGTTTATTGACTTGGTTTTGATTGTTTTCATGATAATTTGATGACATATGATGCTTGGACCCTTGTTTTCTCATATTTTCTAGAATAACATATCATTTGGAGAAAAGAACAAGAATTGAAGATAAATCATGCATAAAGATACAAACTGTTTGCGCAGTGCTAGAGTTTATGGAATAGATTTCTCTACCCATGTCCAAATTACACACTTCTTATACCAATGGAAAGATAAGAGGCAAAGGTACATTTCTTATGTTGAAGACAAAGATCAGATATGTAGGGAAGGAGGTGAAAACGTCATCGGAAGAGACGTCTTACGATGGAGTTTTCTCATTCAATGACTTGTGAGACAATTTTGTCATCTTTAACGTTTGATTTCGGCCCTAGTGTCTTCTGGAGAGTTGTAGATCTTTGTTTTAGCATTCTACAGCAACTTGAATCAGTGAATTCCGACATCGGTAGAGAACGTTATGCGAAGTTTACCAAAACTGGCTGGAGCAGCAGGGGACGAACGCCGCTGCGTTCAACAAGCGAACGCCGCGGCGTTCACATGCAGTAGCCAACGCCGAGGCGTTCAACAAGCCAACGCCGCGGCGTTCGAGGCAGCGGGTTGGTCTATAAATACCCCTTTTAGCCATTTTTTACCCTAACTCACCTTGGATATCAGCAACCACACGAAAATAGAGAGAGGGAGAGCTTAGAAGAGAAGATTAAAGGTCAAAACATGGAGAATTCAACAAGGAATCCACATCTCTACAAGAATTAGGGAGTTTTTACATATTTGTTTCTTGAATTTGTTCAAATCTCCTATGACTTGTATGATTTATATTTGTACTTTTGACATGAATATGAGCTAAACTTGTTTGATTGAGGCCATGGATAGGCCATTTATGTTATTTTGATTGTTGATTTGTTGGTGTTTATTGGATTAATTTTGGTTTTAGCTATGTAGTACGGTAAATCAAGTTAAATCCACTAGTGAAAATTGTGGAGGTGATCACACAAACTTTGAGTGCTTACAAGGCGATGTGTGTGGGACATTTAACTCGGTTGAAAGTGCTAACTTCATGGGAAATGCAAGTCGTCAACAGAATAATCCCTACTCGAATTCTTTTAATCCGGGATGGAGGAATCATCCAAATTTCTCATGGAGCCAAAATTTGAATATGGTGAAACCACCACCACCACCACCAGGTTTTCAGCAAAACCAAGGAGGTTTCCAACAACCTCCATTTCAAAGGCAAGAGGGGCTCCAACAACCACAACAAAGCGAGAAAAAGAATAATATGGAAGATGTGTGGCAAAAGTTCATGATGGAGGCAACACAAAAGTTTCAATATCAAGAAATGATGTCCAAGAAACAAGAAGCAAGTTTGAAAAATCAAGAAATTGCACTAAAAAACTTAGAAATTCAAATTGGGCAAATTGCCAACATGCTTTCCGGACGAACCCAAGGAACGTTACCAAGTGATACCGAGAAAAATCCAAAGGAACAAGTTCAAGCAGTTTCACTTCGTAGCGGAAAGAACCTCGTTGATCCAAAATTGGGAGAGAAAATGGATGATACACCAGTACATTTGGATAAAACTAAGGCAACATCCAACTCCGGAAAGAACACCGAGACCTCATCCCCTGTTTCGGGACATTCCTCTACCGAACCCTCCGTGCCCAAACCAAGACCTCCATTTCCACTTGCATTACAAAAAAGAAAGTTAGATAAGCAATTTGCCAAGTTTCTTGATATATTCAAACAATTGCGTATATACATTCCTCTTGTAGATGCTTTGTTGCAAATGCCGAGTTACGCTAAATATCTCAAGGATATCCTTTCTAACAAGAGAAAGTTGGAGGAGCATGAAACTGTAGCCCTTACTGCAGAATGCTCGGCTATATTGCAAAACCGGATACCTCAAAAGCTTAAGGATCCCGGAAGCTTTACAATTCCTTGCACTATCGGTTCTATTTCTTTTTCTAAAGTTTTGTGTGATTCTGGTGCCAGTATTAATTTGTTGCCTTTGTCACTTTTCAGGAAATTAGGACTTGGCGAGCCCAAGCCTACCACTATTTCATTGCAACTCGCTGATAGGTCCATCAAGTACCCACGAGGAATAGTGGAAGATGTTTTAGTGAAAGTCGAAAAATTCATATTCCCGGTGGACTTTGTAGTTCTAGATATGGAGGAGGATGTCGAGCTACCACTCATTCTTGGTCGACCATTCCTCGCCACCGGACGAGCATTAATTGATATTGCCAATGGTCAATTAACTCTTAGAGTGGGAGATGAGCAAGTGACAATAAATGTGTATCATGCTATGCGAACACCATTTAATGATTCTACTTGTTTCCACATTGATGCATTTGATACCTTAATTTCTGAGGGACGCTGTTGCTTTTCTCGAGGCAAATCCACCTTACAAACGAAGTTTTCGACCTCGTTTCGAAGTTCTGGATAGACCAATCACTTCATTACCAAAGCCCTCAATTGAAGAACCGCCACCTCTTGAGCTTAAACCTCTTCCTTCTCATCTCAAGTATGCTTACTTACAAGATTCAGAATTTTTACCTGTTATAATCTCTTCATCTTTGACAGACATTATGGAGGAGAAGCTGCTTACGGTGTTGAAAGCCCATAAAAAGGCTTTTGGATGGAAAATAGCTGATATTAAAGGGATTTGTCCAACGGTATGTATGCATAAGATCCTCATGGAGGATGAATATAAGCCCACCATTCAACCGCAAAGACGACTAAATCCAATGATGCAAGAAGTTGTTAAAAAGGAGGTAATAAGCTACTCGATGCAGGTATTATCTATCCTATCTCCGATAGCAATTGGGTGAGTCCAACTCAAGTGGTCCCGAAGAAAGGAGGTATGACTGTTATTACCAATGCTAACAATGAATTAATTCCCACACGAACAGTTACCGGGTGCGAGTATGCATTGATTATCGAAAATTAAATGAGGCCACCGGAAAGACCACTTTCCCCTTCCCTTCATTGATCAAATGCTTGAGAGGTTAGCTGGGCATGAATTTATTGTTTCCTAGATGGCTACTCTGGCTATAATCAATTGCCATCACACCTGAGGATCAAGAGGAAAACCACTTTCACTTGTCCTTATGGCACATTTGCTTATAGGCGGATGCCATTTGGCCTATGTAATGCCCCTGCCACCTTTCAACGATGTATGATGGCTATTTTTCATGACATGGTCGAGGATTCCCTAGAAATTTTTATGGATGATTTTTCAGTTTTTGGAACTTCTTTCGATACATGTCTTAACCATTTAACACGTGTTCTAAAACGATGTGAAGAAACTAATCTTGTGTTAAATTGGGAAAAGTGTCATTTTATGGTTCAAGAAGGAATTGTGCTTGGCCACAAATCTCTCACAAGGGGATTGAAGTGGATAAAGCTAAAGTTGAGGTCATTGAAAAGCTTCCCCCACCCTCTTCGGTGAAAGCCGTCAGGAGCTTTCTTGGTCATGCAGGATTTTACAGGCGTTTCATTTTAGACTTTTCGAAAATTGCTAAACCATTATCTAATTTGTTGGTAAAAGATACACCGTTTAACTTTGATGATAAGTGTTTGCAGGCTTTTCACACGCTCAAGGAAAAATTAATTTCAGCGCCCATCATGGCACCTCCAGATTGGAACCTCCCATTTGAGCTTATGTGTGATGCTAGTGATTCAGCGGTTGGAGCTGTACTCGGACAAGGAAAGATAAGGTATTCTACATCATTTATTATGCGAGTCGAACTTTAAATGATGCTCAGTTAAATTATGCCACGACGGAAAAGGAATGCTAGCTATAGTTTTTTGCATTTGATAAGTTTCATTCATACCTTGTCTTGAACAAGTCATTGTTTACACTGATCACTCTGCACTTAAGTATCTACTTGCAAAGAAGGATGCCAAACCTCGCCTTATTAGATGGATTCTTCTTCTCCAAGAATTTGATCTAGAAATTAGGGATAAAAAGGGAGTTGAGAATGTGGTAGCTGACCATTTGTCTAGGATAGAAGCTCCTGTCTCCGATTCAATCATTGAAAAACCAATTGGGGAAGAGTTTCTGGATGAACAATTGTATACGGTGATTCATGGTGCTTTCCCCTGGTATGTTGATTTTGCAAATTATGTTGTCATGGGTGCACTTCCCCCTAATCTCACTTTTTATCAAAAGAAGAAATTTTTATCTGATGTCAAGCATTATTTTTGGGAAGAGCCATTTTTGTTTAAGAATTGTGCAGATGGCATTATCAGGCGTTGTGTTCCGGCAGAAGAAATGACATCTATTATGAGCCATTGCCATGATGGCAAGGTAGGTGGCCACTTTGGGCCTACTAAGACCGCCTCAAAAGTTCTCCAATCAGGTTTTTTCTGGCCCTCCCTATTTAAAGATGTGCATGCGTATGTATGTTCTTGTGATCAATGCCAAAGAACAGGGAATATTTCGAGGAAACATGAAATGCCGTTAAACAACATACTAGAATGCGAACTTTTTGATGTTTGGGGCATTGACTTTATGGGACCATTCCCTAGCTCATGCTCCAATAAATCATTCTAGTAGCGGTGGATTATGTGTCTAAATGGGTCGAAGCGGAGGCTTTACGTACGAATGATTCAAGGGTGGTAGTTAAATTTTGAAAAAAAAACAACATTTTCACGCGTTTCGGTACCCCTCGAGCCATTATAAGTGATGGTGGCACTCATTTTTGCAACAAACAGTTTGATAATCTTTTGCAAAAATATGTGTCACACATAAGATTTCCACACCGTACCACCCTCAAACGAGTGGTCAAGTTGAAGTGTCCAATCGGGAACTTAAACGCATCCTTGAGAAAACGGTAAATTCATCTCGAAAAGATTGGTCTCTTAAGTTAGATGATGCCCTGTGGGTATATCGAACTGCGTTTAAGACACCTATTGGCATGTCACCTTACCGACTCGTTTTTGGGAAAGCTTGCCACCTACCCGTTGAGCTAGAGCATAGGGCATTTTGGGCAATTAAATTGCTTAATTTTGATTTGCAAGATGTTGGCAAACACAGGTTGTTGCAATTGAACGAGCTGGATGAGTTCCGACAGGAGGCCTATGAAAACGCAAAAATCTACAAGGAACGAACAAAACGCTGACACGACAAAATCCTAGCAAGAGAACTAGGTCGCGTAAGTAGTAAAGTGGATTTCTAAGTCCGGGGTTATCGTATCCGCAGGGACAACTATAATCTAAGTACCGAGACTACTATATTACTCAATTCTAAGTTAAATCGGTCGATAAAAGGTTGATTAACTAATTAATAAATACTAGAAAATAAACTAAGGCAACGTCACACCAAATAAAGGGAGGAATCAATAGAGAGAAGCGATCAAGGCACATGGTTCAACCAATTATGCATTTCGATTGTGATTTAGGTTCTATTGGATTATTAGATTGATTTAGCTAAGGTGAAATTCCCTAACGTACGTACCACCCAATCTCTTGGCATAGCAACCCTACCCTTGGTAATGATTTCCTATATATCTCTATATGAAAAACCGATTAACGAGGATGCATTTAAGGTCTAGGAATTCCCCACGTGAATGGAAAGCCACCTAAAGAAACCGAGTCTATCTCTAGTCGGTTTAACTATAGGGTATTCAATGTTTATATCTTCCCTAGATTATTATCTCTCGATCTCTAACCTAGGCATTTTATCAAACACTTGGTGATCAAGCAAATGTAGCATTGAGATCAAATATTGAATACATAGCTAAAACCAAAATTAATCCAATAAACACCAACAAATCAACAATCAAAATAACATAAATGGCCTATCCATGGCCTCAATCAAACAAGTTTAGCTCATATTCATGTCAAAAGTACAAAATAAATCATACCATCATAGGAGATTTGAACAAATTCAAGAAACAAAATATGTAAAAACTCCCTAATTCTTGTAGAGATGTGGTCCTTGTTGAATTCTCCATGTTTTGACCTTTAATCTTCTCTTCTAAGCTCTCCCTCTCCCTATTTTCGTTGGTTGCTGATATCCAAGGTGAGTTAGGGTAAAAAATGGCTAAAAGGGGTATTTATAGACCAACCCGCTGCCTCGAACGCCGCGGCGTTCGCTTGTTGAACGCCTCGGCGTTGGCTACTGCATGTGAACGCCGCGGCGTTCGCTTGTTGAACGCCGCGACGTTCGTCCCCTGCTGCTCCAGCCAGTTTTGGTAACTTCGCATAACGTTCTCTACCGATGTCGGAATTCACTGATTCAAGTTGCTGTAGAATCCTAAAACAAAGATCTACAACTCTCCAAAGACACTAGGGCCGAAATCAAACGTTAAAGATGACAAAATTGTCTCACAAGTCACTGAATGAGAAAACTCCATCGTAAGACGTCTCTTCCGATGACGTTTTCACCTCCTTCCCTACATATCTGATCTTTGTCTTCACATAGAAATGTACCTTTGCCTCTTATCTTTCCATTGGTATAAGAAGTGTGTAATTTGGACATGGGTTGAGAAATCTATTCCATAAACTCTAGCACTGCGCAGACAGTTTGTATCTTTATGCATGATTTATCTTCAATTCTTGTTCTTTTCTCCAAATGATATGTTATTCTAGAAAATATGAGAAAACAAGGGTCCAAGCATCATATGTCATCAAATTATCATGAAAACAATCAAAACCAAGTCAATAAACGGGGAAAAACTAGTGTAAAAATAACATATATCAACTACCCCCAAACTTAGCTTTGATCGTCCTCGATCAAATACAATCAAGCACACACATGAAGATTGAAATTTTCATTTGCCAAACAACAACTCTGCATAACTATCTTCCATTCCATATCTTTTGGATTGTACATCTTCTTCAATTTCAGATCTTGGCATTGAAGTTTTCACAGTAACACTAACCGGGTTTAGCCAATCAAAAAAGTTACACTGGCAACACATGCTGTACAATAGTCCCTCGGAATCTTTCCCTAATCCAACAACCCGGATAATAGCAATTTTTTTGCAGCCGGTACAATTTGGATGTTTGTACCTTAAATCAAGATCTTCATTGTTCTTAAAAGATGACTTTCTCGAATTGGATGACATTTCTGCACAAAGAAAATAGGTAAATAAGTAAGTTTCACGGGTAAGTTTCACAACACAAATTTCCACATATTTCATTAACAAAAGTAAAATATCCATTGTAAAGTTTCAAGATATGGAAACAAAAGCACAACTGCAGCCACAAATTATCATGGCAATTCATCGTCAGAGGTTCTTCTAAACAAAAAAGTAACTACAATCCATGGTTCTATTCAAAATACATGCATCCAAATATTTGATTTTTTAGAGTATTTACAAGTCCAAATATACAGACGAAAATTTATGAGGCTAATATATCAACTTACACAATCGCATTCGTCGATCATTAATCAACTCCAGCTTAGTTATATGGAACTAAAAAACAGAAACCACCATTGCAGGCGAAGCAAATGACAATTAGGTACCTTGCCATAATTCCGGTTTATCATTGCAAACCAACAAAAAGACACATTAGAAAGACATGTGTTTGCAATATGCAGGGCAACCCGAACCAACATAGCTAAAGCAATACAAAGGGCCTAAACCATTAGAATGGTGCTGGCCATTTATTTTTCTCGAAATTCCTAAACCAGGATTATTATTACCGACTACAAACACATTATTCCTATAACCCAAATTGAAGCAAAGAGGTGCCTTCAGAATGCATATAAATGAAAATAGAAAATCAACAAAACAAATACAAAAGAGTTCAATGTTAGAACTTCAATACATAACCTAACAATAGAAGCAAAGTATATCAAGTACACAGTAATTCGGGTCCAAACACCATTAACATTCTCCTTCAGATTAAGCTAAAGAAATAAACAAAATAAAGCCACCATTCAATTAAATTCAGCAAATCAGCCTTAATTCTCCACCTTATTTCAGGCGAATTGAAACGAAAATTAAGAAACTTCACTAAATAATAGCTCAAACAACCAAAACCTAGTTAAAAATCAGCAAAATTTAAATCAAACAAAACGAATCAAAGCGGCAAAATTAAAATCGAACAGAACAGAAAATTAAATGTAGAGACGAAAATTAACAGTAATTAAAAGAAACCTAAACACTTACAAACGTTTACAAATCAAGAGTTTGAGAGAGAGAGAGAGAGAGAGAGAGAGAGAGAGGAGATGACGAGAGTAAGAGAGGAGATGAAGAGATTGATCGTTTGAGAGAGAGAGAGGGGACTAGGGAAAGAGAAGAGAAAAGCTGAGGAGGGAAATGTGAAATGTTGAACCCATTTAAGTTTATAAGGACTATAAATGAAATGCATTGAGGGGGAAATTTGAAGTAAGGGAAAAATTGGTGAAATGAATTGAGGGAGAAATTTGAGGTAAGGGATAAATTGGTGAAATGAATTGAGGGAGAAATTTGAGGTAAGGGATGAATTGGTGAAATGAATTGAGGGAGAAATTTGAGGTAAGGGATGAATTGGTGAAATGAATTGAGGGGGAAATTTGAAATGAATTGAGGGGGAAAGTGTGAAATGAATTGAAATTGTTCAATTTTAGGGTTTAGTTTAGGGTTTAGTTTAGGGTTTAGGGTTTTTTAGGGTATTAACATATGAGTTTAATTGAGCTACACTATAATAGTTATATAAACTCAATAGGGACAATCAAATTTAGTGAAAACTCAATAGGGATAATATTGGGATTGTGTTTAAATGGATTACACAAATATCACATTTTGATCATTTTGATATTGTATATAGGAGGTGATACTATACTATAGTGGTATAGTGTATATTAACATATGAACTTAATTGAGCTACACTATAATAGTTATATAAACTCAATAGGGACAATGAAATTTAGTGAAAACTAATTTAATCTTGATAATATTTGGATTGTGTTTAAATGGATTATACAAATATCACATTTTGATCATTTTGATATTGTATATAGGAGGTGATACTATACTATAGTGTATATTAAATTGTATAATACCCTATTATTAATTTTTATAGAGTATTATACAATTAAAAATCACAAAAGTTAAAAAAAAAATTATTTGCAACTACCCCAGCGCAAATGAATAAGGAGGGTTTTGCAATTTGTGTCTCTGAGAGATGAAAGGGGAATGGGGTTGTTGACCGAAATTGGGGATTTTGACCCAATTTTTGGAATTTTTATTTAAATTTGTTTTTTAGGGGTTGTTGACCCAAAATGGGGATTTTGACCCAATATTTGAATTTTTGATTTAAATTTTTTTGGGGGGATATAAATCATCAAAAAAAAAAAAAAAAAACTGAGGCGTTCGCGCAGGTGTGCAGAGAGAGTGCACAACTGTGCACTGTAAAACTTGGGAAATTGTTGCTATTGCACAACTGTGTAACAAAATGCACTGGAAAGTGCACACTTGTGCACTGCATCTTTTCAGAGCGAATCAGTCCTAATTCTCCACCTTATTTTAGACGAATTAAAACGAAAATTAACAAATCTCACTAAATACACCCCTTAGCTTCACTCTAATCCAGATCAACAGAGCATACAAATTACAACAATTGCCTTTGCATATCTGCTGAAATTACAGCAGACTTTGCAAAGTGCAAAGGCAATCTGTTGTAATTACAGCAGATTGCAAACAAACTGCAAAGCAAATCTCATGATTATGAAATTGAGAAATGAACAAGATTTAACAACTAAAATAAGAAGTGAAGGGTAAATTACAACTTCTCAATACGCAACTTCCAAAATAACAGGTTGCCATTTGAACCTCAATTTCCATATTCCAAAATAAAATGCAACAAAAGAAGCTATCAACAGAAGTCTACTTAGATTAAATTGTTCAATACTCTAAAAGAAATCATAGAAACAATAACGGCACAATTTGGATTTAGAATTTGGTTGGGTCTTTCTTCGATTTCTTGCGTTTTGGTTTTTTGGATATTTTCTTGGGAGGTGGTCGCGCCTCTTCAGCAGAAGCCTTTCTTTTCACCACAGGTCTTCCGACCTTCACCGGATCATCGCGATGCTTATAAGGAGGTTTCAACTCCTCGGCCTTTATTTCATCGGGGACGACCTACTTTGATTGACTTGGAACGGGGTATATGGTTCGTACATATGATGATGCCTATGTACTTTTCCAATAGTATTTTGAGCATAGTTCTAGCATAGATGAGCCAATCGGAATAGTTGCAAGGGTGTGAGAGCACGGTAGCTTGTCCATGTTAAATACCTCGCAAGTGCACTGTCGATCCAAACAATTGACTAAGAAGCTTTCCTCTTTGTCAAAGACAAGGTACTCTCCTGTTTGCCTATTTAGTTCTTTATATGTCATTTGAAAGGACTCTTGCTTCCTTGCATACAACACACTCTCCAACGTTGGAGTTAGTAGTTGTGCCGAAGACCCCTCAGAAGCTGCAATCCGGTAATCATTGAACCACTTAGATATTTTCTCCACGATCTCATCAATCGAAAGTATTAACGGATATCTTCAGGCATATCTCAAGGTCGAGTTAATTGACTCAGCGCCATTGGTAGTGAGAATGTTGTAACGAACACCTTCAAAGAGGCACCTAGCCCATTTCTTAGGGTGAAGACTATTTTTGGGATTTGTAAGATACTTAACAGCTACAGGATGCCTATTCCCTAACACCTTATACAGTCGATCAAACTCATCTGAAGTATATGCTTCAGCACAAGCCATGAACAATTTAAAACTACTCTTTTGCGCGTTTTCTCTGTCTTCAGGGATCCGACCTATATTGATGGGGAAATTTTGAAGAATAACATAATTCATGACTTTAATATACTTTAGTAGATTACAGTATTTTGAGAAATAAATATACCTTACTTAACGCGTGACTTAATATTTTGAGAAATATGCCAAGCACAATAACCATGTTTAGCCTTCGGGTAAACTTTAGGAACTGCGTTAATGAGTCCTTGGTTTCTGTCTGACATGATGACCAATTTATCATCATCGGGTATGAGGTCCGCAAGTTTCTCCAGGAACCATTGCCATGACTCTTCACTTTCTTATTTAACTATGCCAAAGGCAACTGGATATTGATGTTTATTCGCGTCTTGTGCGGTGCAAACAATTAATATGCCCTTATACTTGGTCTTCAACCAAGTCCCATCAATTGAAATTACCTTCCTCATACACTTCAAGCCTTGAATGCATGCTCTCAATGCAAAAAAAAAAAAAAAAGAAGTAAACTCGTTCTCCTCATTTTTAACCAAATTATAGATTGTACCATGATTCAACTTCTTCAACGTATACAAATAACTAGGAAGAACAACAAAACTAGCATTCAGATCTCCCCCCTCCCCAATAATACTTCTAGCAATGTTTTTACCATTCCATGTTTTGTAGTAAGTTACTACAACGCCATAATTCTTTTGCATTGTGTACATTATTTTATTTTGCGTAGGTGTGTCCGCCTGACCTGGGAATTCCTTTGCCAACATATCAGCAACTAACCTTGACGTAGACTTCCCGTGTCTATTTTCTTTGGCACTAACATGGGAGCATGTATGTACCCTATTATGAATACGCAAGGAGAATTTATCTGAGCCTTTAATCTTTGCCGCATACAACCTCCACTCGCAATCCTTGATTTTACACTTCGCCGAAAATATTTTATTGTTTGACCTCATTATAGTAAAATGGAAACAATGTTTCATCGAAGAGGTTACTACCAAATTTCTCAACTCTGCTTTGTCAATGAAGTCTGCAATATCAATACCATCACTAAAATTGAACTCTCAACGGCTGTCATCATTCACAAATGGTTCACAACGATCCCTAAAATCTTCAGCGTTATCTTCATCTAGAAGTCAAAGTTGTTGCATTAGAGTTGGGGAATCTGGAGTAGTATTAGAGGGAGTTGGGCCACCAACAATACAATTTGATGGCTGAGATGCGCCAGTAGGATTTGACAAGGGACAAGGGGCAGAGGCTAATGAGGTGTTATCTTGATGGAGGAGTGGGGACATTGGCTCATCAATATTACCGCCCTCGGGACTTTGTGCAAATGTAGTATAATAAACCCTTCTTTCTTCCATGTCCATGTAGAAATCATCATCTCCAGCATTGCCATTATCAAAAAGCCCATTGTCAATTTCATCTTTCCTCATTAGCTCAACATATAGAGTGTTTCTATTCTTCAATGCATTACAATGGTCCTTAAGATAACACTTTGCATCAAAATCAGTCTTGAGATATACGTGACTCGAATCGTTATATGACGATGGAATGTAACTCAATCTAATATTCGTACTCGTCCGAACAAAAGGAGCCCTTTCAAATATCCAGTCATGTAAATGTGAAAGGGTTATCATTTCTGGATCATCTATTATTAACACATTCTTCAATTGATTACCATTCCTTGAAACCCATCCATATGCTCCATTATGTCCCTCATTTTCCTTCCACTCACCATCATATCGATAATATAAGCGAATCTCAGATATTTGTCTGAAAAAAATAAAAAAAAATTAATATATTGAAAATCTCAAAAACAAAAAATAACAAGAGGCTAAACAATTTTTAATGGTAATATAGCTTAATAGATGCTTATATTCAATCAAAAAGTCCTAGATGGAGTCATTCTTAGGAGCTCCTAGAAATTGGAGTCCCATGACAATCCAACCATCCATACGACGAGACTCACGTGGGGGTCCACCACACACAGATGGTTGCAATTATACCAGAAGTCAAAGTCCTAGACTTCTTAAGAATCACTCCATATACATAAAGAAATACATGTCCCTTATAAACACAATGCCTATGAATTTCTGAATTTACTATAGATCAATTGCAGCTTCAAACCAGAAAATGGAATATTGAAATTTGAACTTGAACTTGAAAGCATGAAAAAGACTAAATCAAAAAATCCCATATGAAATAAATCCAGTAAATAATATAGTCTATGCTGTTCACAACTTTGATCTTAGAAAACATCCCAAACAAAACCACTAATAATCTCAACATATAAGAACTATTTGTGCAATTATTACCAATTCAATTTCCAAAACAGAACAAAAGAACTTGGTAGGATACACTAAAACTATATATATATATATATATATATATATCTTCAAATATTCAAAATAATCAGAAGAAACAAAACAACCCAATATTCAATTCCACTTTACAATAAAAACCCACTTACAAAAACACATCAAAATCCGAAATTTCATCTCTTTTCACCATTTTCGGATAATTCCATGCAAAAATAATACATGCATTGAGAGTTTTATGAGTGGTTTGAATTTCAAGGAATTGTGAAATAGGGTTTCGGTTATAGAGAGGGAGAGAGAGGGAAGAGAGAGATGAAGAAAAATTGTAGATTGGATTATTAAGAACCAGCTGCCAATTCTTTAAACAATATTTATTACAAAACAAAACTCAAATTCAAGAACCCTAATAAAATTCAAGAAACTAAATGGTATCGTTAAAACAACCGATCAAACAACAAATTATCATATTTTAACAACAACCCTTCCTATTTAAACACAACATTGAATGTAACAACTCAAGCTTTGGGGAAACATTACCAATTTAAGAAGCTTTTTGATGTCAATTTTTCCTTTTCAATTTTTCTCGACGGCTGTGTGCCCCTGCTACTGATAGGGACCCTTAGTTCCAATAGGGAAAGGATGTAGAGAGGGATAGAGAGTACAAAGAGAGAAGACGATCGAGAGAGGGAGTATATCTCCTCTTATCAGTCATTTTGTTTAAAGGGCATTTTGGGTAATTAATAATTATTGGTTTTTCTATTTATTTTAATTTTGCTTGGAAGTAAAGGTATCTCAGTCAATTCCCATAATGGGTATTTTCTCTGCCCTTTTTTTTCAAATGAGTTGGAGTGGACCCCAATTGACTTGCTATGCTATGCTCTTAAAGATTTTCAATTTGGTTGCTATTCCCTTAATAGACTATGCAAAATGTTGCTATTTGGCCAATTGTCCCCATTGAAACGCTTACCTATATGTTTGATGTCATTCCGCGCAGTCCAGATTATTTTTCCAAGAAAGGGAGCATGTGTGGATATTTAATGTACCTAAAATAGCTAAGGTACTTTGTGTTGAAATGTATTTATGTTTGTACTTTATCTTTAGTGAGTTGTACCTTAACAACTAGATTAGCTGAATTAGTTAGAGAATTAGTTATAACTAATCTTCCCGCGCTTTAGTTAGATAGCTTTAGTTAATCATAAAGCTATAACTAGCTATGTATCTGCTTTCTTATAATTCATAATTCATCAATGGAAATATTGAAAATTCTCTCCAGATGTATCTCAAATTAACATGGTATCACGAGCCTGCAATCATCTCAAGATCGCAGCTTAATTTTTTCAGAAATCTCTTCTTCTTAAATCGATTTTTGTGTTTTTTCTCTCTGAATTTTATCCAAAAATCTCTTCTTCTTGAATGGATTTCTGTGTTTCTTCTCTCTGAAATCATATCTTCTTGAATCAATTTCATTGATTTTTGTTTTTTTGTTCTGAAATTCCGTCTTTTTTATTTGATTTCTTCACATCAATGTTCTTGATTTTTCAAAGCCTAATATCAATCTATGGATATGCATCGCGATTCTAGTTCTCCTCATCATTCTTTCGCAACTTCATCTCTGGTTTTCAATGTTAATGATCCATTGTATGTACATCCATCCGACGTTCCCAACCTTCATCTCGTGCCTCATGAGTTGAAAAAATCTAAAAAGAATAGTGTTTTGTGCAAGGTTATGCGTGTTGCCTTAAATTGCAAAAGCAAAATGGGATTTGTTCCAAAAAAATGTCAAAAACCTGATAATGGTGATCCTCGCTTAAATCAATGGGAGAAGTGTAATTCATTGGTAGTATCCTGGATATTGAAGTCTGTAAGCAAGGAAATATACAATGGCCTTGTTTACTGTGAGAATGCTACTGACGCCTGGAATGATCTTCATGAACAATTTAGCAAGATGAATCGAGCTAGGATATTTGCCCTATTTCGAGAAACTTCGAGAAACCAATTCACACAATCAAGGTACTAATTCAGTCACTGTGTATTACTCTAGGTTAAGACATATGTGGGAGGAATATGATTCTTTGTTGAATATTCCTTACTGTGAATGCAATGCTGCCAAAGCTCTCTCTGATTAGACTCATGATCACAAGCTGAGGTAATTTCTCATTGGTTTAAATAAGTCCTCTGCTGCACTTCGATCTCGGATCTTAATGATGCATCCATCTCCCACACATAAACAAGCATACTCCATAGTTTGTAATGAGGATTCACAAAGGACACTTCACATTCCTATTGTCACTACTGAATCACCTATGAGTTTTTATTCTGCCTCTCACAATAAATCAAAGAAATCTGACATTACATGTGATAATTGTACCATACAAGGTCACTCAAAAGCATCTTGTTACAAATTTTTTGGCTATCCTCTAGAGGAAGAGGTATATCCAAATATCATAAGAACACTGGTCAAGGCAGTGGTTATTTGTCTAATCAAGTTAGTTTCTCATCTGCATCTACTACTGTTGATGAAAATTCTTCTCATCAATCTCGTTCTGCTCCGCCAAATTTTGCTCCAACCACTCACACTCAGATGTTTACACCATCTTAATACCAACAGTTGATGTACTTACTCAATTCAGCATCTCTATCTTTTGACCAATCTCATGAAGCAAATTTTGCATCCGCTGCTGCTTTTACTCCATCACAAGCATGTATATTACCTAGTCCTTTTGTTTTAAAGATAAAAATTTCAAATTTTGAGAGGATTATTGACAGTGGGACAAACCAACACATGTGTTATATTCTTGATATGTTTGACTCTTTGGCACACACTTCACCTCCTAACACATTTGTAAAACTTCCACATGGCCTAATCTTGAAATATGTTTTCTATGTTCCTGCATTTCAGTTTCTTTCCATTTCTAATCTTACACATGACAACACTTGTTTTGTTACTTTGTATCCTCATTTTTGTCTCTTTTAGGATCTTTGGAGTGGCAACATAAAGGGGATTGATAGGGTCAGAAATGGCTTGTATTTCCTTGACCCTTTAGTTGCTCACTCAGATTTTCAATGCTTATTCAATGGCACTCATATCTTGTCTTTCCTTTGAAACAAATGTCCTGATTATATTTCTAGGTTGAATCATGTTTTACCTTCTACTTCATGTAATATTATTTTTTCTGGAATTGTTTCATCTCAGTGTAATAAAACTGATATTAGATGCTTATCATCTGTTGCATCACACTTATGGCATATGAGAATGGGCCACATTTCATTTCTTAGACTTAAACATTTACCACATATTGGATCCATCCTCGTAAACACACCATCTCATTGTCCAATCTGTCCCATAGCCAAACATTCCAGAACCTCTATCCCATCCAGAACTCATATCACCACATCCATTTTTGAAAATATCCATATGGATATTTGGGGTCCTTACAAGACTCCAACTCTATCCAATGAGAAATAATTTTTAACTATTGTAGATGATTTTCCAGAGCCACTTGGACATTCCTTCTTAAAACCAAATTTGATATTTTCCCTATAATTCAAGATTGTTTTTTGTTTATCAAAACTATATTCAACAAACCTGTCAAAATCATCAGGACTGACAATGCCTAAATTTTTTTTAAAGCTTCTTGTTCTTCATTCTTTAAATCTATGGGAGTTCTTCACCAAAGATCAGTGACCTATACACCTCAACAAAATGGCCTTGTTGAAAGGAAACTATAACACCCCAGATTTTTACTTATATTTTATAAATTTGTATTATCTTAGCTATTGATTTAAATCTTAAAAGAGAAATACCCATTTGGACTTATTTTACAATATTTTATAAGTTCAGGGGTTAAGGTGCAATTTTTATATTTTATGAGTAACACCCCTATTTCAATAGGTTTCTTTAATTTAATATAAATATTGTTCACTTCTAATTGTTATACTCGGACATAATCGTTTGGGCTCAATAGATAGAGATTCAAATTTTATGTTTCTAATAGCACTCAAGTGAAGTTAAGCAAATTTCAAGGACTCAATTGTAAAATTGAAAACTTTTGATTGGTTGTCTTCATTGATCAGCTGAGTTGTGACACCTAAGGCTCTTGTACTTCAAATATTCAAGTACCATGTGTAGTACACCTACCTATTTAAAGAAAAATCATTCACTTTTACAACTCCACTTTTCTACAGCAGCTTCTTTGGAGGTCATTTTGGATATTCAAATGTTGGCCAAAATTGGAGTTCTTTAGCTCAAATTAATCCTAAGAGGACGAGGAACAAATCTATAAATTCCTATTTTGCAAATTGGCTTTTAAAATTCCATAAACTACCACCGAATCACCACTGCCTCTGTTGAGTTCGCAGCACCTGAAACTTCTGTTTATGTTCGTGCAGCCAGAAACCCTGCTTCCAGTGGTTTGATATACATTCAATCCCACCATTGGAAAGATATCTTCATTTAGATGATGTTACTGGTAAGTTTTGATGGTTTTGGTTAATAAAATATTACAAAATTGGAGTTCAAAGCATGAGTGCCACTGCCCTGTTTTCAGCCCATAAATTGTTTACCATTTTTGTTTATCTTGCAAACACCCTTCTAGTGGTCCAATTGGTCTTGAAAGACCATCATATGAAATCTATACGAGTGTAGATATGTTTACTAATGGATTTTTCTCCAACTCGATCCTAAATCTGTCTAGAATTAGCCACCAAATAACCACTGCCAGTGTAATGTTTTGGTTTCCAGAAACTGTTGTACACTTTGTTTTGACCAGAAACGAACCTTAAATATCTTCTTTTGTACATGGAAGAACACCATTAGAACGCCCTGTGAGTGTAGATGTTTGTAGGTATATTTCTTGCCAAAATACAGGATGTATTGATACCAAAAAGTTGATCTGATTACAAGCTGCCAGGCTATACCTGAAACTGGCAGGTTCGGGATATTCAATTTGAGGGTTTGGTTCACCTCATTTCGGACCAATTCTTGGGATGAAGTTTGATGGTGAGCAATACTAACTTGTTGGTAATCTATGGATATCAAGACTAGTTGTTGGTTATGAAGTTAAAGGGAAGAAAAGGATGTAACAGTGGAGATGCGCGACAATTAAGGCACATGGTAGAGCTATCCCGAGTAATCTTGTCCATGGATGAGCAATGGAGTTTAAAGATTCTTAGACTCTATATCAAGTTTCTGGATATATGGGTATGTGATGAGTAAGATAGCTTAGCCTTAACCTTTGGTAATTTGTGACTAATCGAATCATATTGAGAATTGATTTTTACCAGATAACTTGTGTTGTGGGCATATTTTAATTGCATCCTTATTTGGAATAGGTGCTTGCCTTGTGAGAAATTTGAGGAAAAGTGGTTTGACAAGTTGATAGCATTGGGTGATGATCTTCAATAGCTCGGAAGTGTACCGTGAGTTGTCACCTAAAATTATATTTATAAGTTTTTCAAAAATGGAAGGAAATTTTACTATGTCATATATATATGTATATGCATTTGTCATTGTTTGATCTTTTATCAAATGAAAATGATTTTCAATGCTTTCCAAATAATCTTTAAAGCACTTTTGCTTAACCATTGCATTGTACATTTTGCCAAAGTCATGAATCATTCATAATGCATATTTTGTGAAAATACTTTCCAGTTTTGACACTTATTCAATAAAACTGACTAATTACTAAATCATGAGCCTAAAGGCCGCTATTGCATCAAAGGTGAAATTATGTGATTGCATATTGTATATGGTTGAGTGTCGGGCCCAAGTGTCGGGCATGGATAGGCACAGGCCTGTGGTCTTAAAACGGTTCCCGCTATCCATGGCCAAATCCCAACACCTAAAGACGGAGTGTTCTGAGGGTGAGTGGGTCGTAGGAATTGAATTGTAGCAAACCTGGGATATGACCAAATAGGCTTCGCGAGCCTAAGTGGGAAGGCATAAGGTGATGGCTTTTAAGCCGATTGTTCAGGGATGACAAAGGAAGAAGCAGCGGGACCCAAAGTGCTATGAGCAAAGTCATCGGACGCGATGCTACTGCTAACATGGCCCCCTACTGCTTAAATGTGAAATGTAAAGTTTACTGTAACTGCCTATTGACTGAATGCATATGCTAAGTGTTTATACTAAAATTTTGGTGTAATATCACCTATTGCTTAATTGCTATCATGAACGCAAATGTCATTTTAACTATTTCAATGATTTTCTGAAAAATAAAAACTATTATTGATTTCACCTCATTAACTTATGATTTTGGGTCTACAAACTATTTTAAGCACCTTTCACACAAACACTGGCTCTCACTAAGCCTTTGCTTACGTATTTCACTTTCTTCCTTCTAGTTAGAGGTGAGTTGAGCAATGAGACTGGCTTGGAGGATCATAAGTGTAGACATGGGCAATCCTAGAGATGAGTATTGCAGATTGAGCCATGAATAGTAAGTTACTTAATATATTTGGTTGACATCAGAGCTGTGACCCTACTAGAGGAATTGTTGAAAGTGTGTTAGATTTTGGAATGAATGACTTTATTGAAAAGTTCACGCTTTTAGTTTAGGCCCCTTTCAGGGCTGAAAATTGGGGCGTGACAGAAACATAGACATATACTCAATGTAGTTAGAGCCTTGATGTTTCAATCTCATATTCCTTTTCATCTCTGGGGAGAGTGCATTAAAACTGCAATCTATCCCATTAATAGAACACCATCTTCATTATTACAAGGAAAAACTCCTTTTGAAATTTTCTATCACAAACCTCCTCATGTCAACCACCTTAGATTTTTTGGTTGCCTTTGTTATGCCAAGATTTTACCCATGACAGACAAATTTTCCCCAAGATCTAAGACATGCGTTTTCCTAGGATATGCCATTGCACAAAAGGGATATAAATTGCTAGATCTTGCTATTAATAACTTTATTATTTCTAGAGATGTTATATTCTTTGAAAACATTTTTCCATATGATGTCTTATATTCTGAACCCTCAGATCATCATCTTATTCCTCATTCTAGAGCTTTTCTTGATTATCTTGTTCCTCCATATATCTCTCCTCCTATCCCACATGTTCCTTCTCATGACAGCATGCCTCACTCTCCTTCTGTCTTTCATATTCAACCTGATCAAAACATTAGAAGTTCTCACAGGGTCTCTAAATAACCTGTCCAGACTAAAGACTTTGCATGTACTACATGTTAGAGTTAGTGCCCGGCACACCAATTATTGGGCGCCATTCTATGTAATAGTAACTCTAGAGTTGAACAATCGTTTTCTTATAAATAAAGTCAATCTCTTTATATGTGTGGCATGTCTTTATTCTTAAATTAGTTTTTACTTTGGCTTAGAATAAAGTCCCGAACGATCACACATAGCTATGGGACATCATTGCACATTGGGTGTGGCAATGATGGAATATGTCTCGAAGGCTGTGATCTTTAAACATTGTTCCAAGTCGTGAAAGGGTTCATCGAGATAAAGGGATATCGATGTAACCTAAAAGACTTGCTCATATGATGCATACTCTGGTAGAAGTGTATCTCGTTCCATAGATACTGGCACGGTGAAAGCCAATGCATATATGAGGGTTGCCATTGTGGTAATGGGCGAACTGAACAACCCCATGGAAGTTCCTAAAATGGATTCCCAGTCGAATGTGGAACTTCCAGTGGTCTTGTAGTATAAGAGTAATCCTTATGGACTTAAGATTCCATTGGATGTCTTATGCGTAACCGCGCATGTTCTTGATTTGTTACATGATCACTTTAGATGATCGAATATGGGCAAACTCAGACATGCACGTCTTACGTAGTAAGGCACGTGAGAATCAAGAGGAATCTATCTCTGACATTAGCTAGTCGGTTAATCTCCTATGTTACATACTGAATCGACTTAAGGAATCTTCAGCCGAAGTATGATATCTAAAGAGGCGTAGGGTTTCCTCATTTAGATAGTCGAAGTCGATTTCACATAACGTGGGAAACATAGGATTGAATTAATAGAGCTTCGACCTTAGCCACTGCTCTAGATTCAATCGGGAGATTAGATAGAGAGATTTTGCTTATGCGAGGATCAAGATCGCAAAAGGCGTATCTTTACTTTCGTTTTATCTAGGTCTTCGGGACCCTATGCCAGGTGGGCAACGGCGATTTGTAAGTGCTGAGAATTAGCTTGGTGACTAATTCGAGGCTTGATTAAATCAAATGATTGATTTAATCTGGTACTTTCCATTTTAGGAAGGTACACTAGCACTATGGGAAGGTGTACTTACTACTAGATAGAAACGAGCCTAAGGGATCACACACTAACTTGAGAGAGTCACTGCTTGAATAGATGTGATTAATCAATTTCGAGGAAATTGAGGGAATTAGGAAAGTGTAGTACTTTCCTAATATGGAATATAAATTAATTGTTTACTCTTTTAATTAATCTTGTAGAATTAATTAAATTAATGGACCTAGTAGAGTCCAAGTATTTTATTTAATTGGGTGGAGTCCAAGTTAAATAAATAAATGTTGGAATTAATTGGTTGGATTTAATTTGACTTGTATTTAATTGATGGGTTATGCCTATAATTAAATTGAGAAGTCAAAATTGAACCCTAGAGTCCAATTGAATGTGTTGACCGATTTCTTGAGTGATAATAAGGGAAGGGGGCGATTTTTACCATGTGGTGGAGGAGGAAAAGAGTTTTCCCCTTTTCCAAGTCTTCATAGGATAAGGATTACTAGAGAGTTTAGGAGAAAGGAAGTTTCCTTTTCCTAATTGGACTCTAGGTAATCTTCACCTATAAATAAGAGATGAAGGAGACTAAATATGATGATGAATCTTGCTACAAAAATCGCCCCTCCCTAACCTACTAAAATCGGCCACCTTCTTCTCCATTTCCAACAAGACGTCGTTCTATTCATGTGTTGAATTAAACGACTTAGAAAATATTCCTAGCATTCACATAATCAAGCCTAAGTTAAGCTTAGAATCGTTTTGTTGTCTAGCACACAAAGGCAAGACGATTGGTGACTTGAACGAGGTGTGGATACATCTTAGAGGTGCGACGCTTGGAGCACTCTAAACCAGGAGATACGAAAAGACGATGGGCAATTTCTCACCCAAGGGAAATTGTGTAGATTTGCACCACGGGGTTGCTGAGATCCAAAGTTCGAGGTGAAACAAAATTTTCAAAAGGTATAATTTCGTTTACCTTCTTATCAAATTCGATCGAACCAATTTCATATTCCTGTTTTCGGGTGGTTGTACATTTCCTTTTGTAAAATTTTAATTTCCGCTGCCACGAGCCACCCGAGGGAATGAGTCAACCCAACACTACATTGCCCCTTTTGCCCATTCTTCTATTCTCTATTCCATCTCCTCTCATCTCTCGTATTCTCACCTTCGTCCTTCTTATCAAACTTTTGTTTGCTCTATTAATTCTGTGATTGAACCAACTACAGACTAAGAGGCTGTTAAGGATGTTAGGTTTCTCACCTCCATCCTTCTTATCAAGCTTTTGTTTGCTTCATTAATTATGTGACTGAACAAACTACATACCAAGAGGTTGTTAAGGATGTTAGGTGGAGAGATGCAATGCATGCTGAGAATAAAGCATTAGAGACCAATAACATATGGGATTTAGTTACTTTACCCGCTAATAAGAAAGCTATTGGCTGTAAATGGGTGTATAAGATCAAATTAAAATATAATGGCTCTATTGGGAGGTTTAAAGCCAGATTAGTGGCCATGGATACACTCAACAAGAAGGGTTGGATTATCATGACACTTTTAGTCATGTGGTCAAGATTGTGGCTATTAGAACTGTTCGAGCCTTGGCAGCTATAAATGACTGGTCATTGTTTCAGTTTGATGTAACAAATGCTTTCTTAAAAGGGGACATCTAACAAAGTGTGTAGATTGCTAAGGTCCCTATAGCATCAAACAGGGTTTAAGACAATAGAATCTTAAATTTACTAAAGCACTAAGCAATGCTGGATTTGTTCAATCCAGACGTGATTACTCTCTTTTCACAAAGAAAAATGGATCCAAGATTGTGGTATTACTAGTGTATGTTGATGATATCATCATTACAGGAAATGATGAACTAATGATATCAGAATTGAAATCATATCTTCACAAAACTTTTCATATCAAGGACCTTGGGGAACTTAAATACTTTCTTGGTATTGAGGTGGCTAGATGTAAAAAAGGGATTTGTATTAATCAGAGAAATATGGTCCTAGAGTTATTACAAAAAGCAAGCATGACAAGGTGTAAACCAATTGATATACCTATAGGGAAAAATCTTAAACTGACCACAAAGGAATATGATGAACACAGCAAAAGCACAATGAATGATCCTTTACTAAGCAATGTGACAGAATATCAAAGATTGGTGGGAAAACTAATTTATCTAAGTATGACTAGGCCTGATATCAGCTACTCAGTACGGATATTAATGTTGTGAATCCTAATTCATGCACAGGGAAATAAAAATAAATTCGAATTCACAAATGGATCACTTTTGGGTTTTAATGATTATATAAAATAAAAGGATGAAATCAAATTTCATCGATTTACTAACCTTATTGTAGAATTAAAATTCTTGATCTACACAGTAGCAGCAATCCTACACTCCTGCCTCTAGGTATCACGCCTGAAGAATCTTGAGAAAAAAAATCCTCCTCTTCTGGAATTGGGGAGGCCGACGGCTATAGGAGAGAGGGAGAGAGAATTTTCTTCTATTCTTTTTTGTCAAGTTATGAGTATTGGGTTTTATCGGTAAAAATGCAGAGGAAAAGAATAGCCCAAGGTGGTTTCATCTCCAATTTTACATATTCAAGCGATGATAGAAACTATGTACCTTTTTACGAGTTTTTCAATTTTTTGAATTAGCTTTTGATCTTCTATTCCTAGCAGCGAATCAGCCATTGCCTCTAAATCGTTATGCTAGAATCCAAAGCAAAAAATCTCCTTCTTCTTCTCCTTGGGGACGGTTAGAGAAAGAGAGAGAGAGAGAGGTGGGAGTTTTTACTTGGATAGAAAGCTGATAATGAGGCTAGGGTTTGATTATTTTCACCAAGTAGTATATATACTACACAAGAAAATAATCAAGCCAAAAAGGCCAAGCCCTAAGCATCCATAATGGACGCCCATTTGGGTGTGTATTAGCCCCTCGGGCTAGTGCACATGTTTAGTTTTGATTTAATTAATTATTCAATTAATATTATTTATCCAATAAATAAATAATCAAATAACTAATTAATTCATGTTAATTCTATAATTAATTTCTCAAAGAGATTAATTAACACATTAACATGATTAGTTAATAATCCAATGATCAATACCGCAAAATCTCTCAAGTCTTAAACCATTATTTTTCCTTTGTGATTCTTTTAAGTGAGACTCTCTAGGTTCAACTGAAAAGGCAAATGGGAGAAAACCAAAAGGATGTGGGTAACACCTAGCCAGTCACGTGGCCCACATCGCAACCCAATTGAGAACAAATAAATAGAATCATTCCAAACCTTTCATGTTGTGAATACCGTATGAGTATAAACCCTTTATTCTTATATACCAGTCAAACGAGAGTCACGGTTCAGTCAAACTCACAGCACTTGACCATATACATAGATCATAATGAGTCGAGGTCACTGAGTGTACTATTATGTCCAACATGAGTATCACCAATGCTTTGGCCAAAGACTTTTGACCTCACTCATTCATTACAGCATAGGATATATACTCATTCACTTATGAGAGGATAAATTTCATTTTTCTAATCAGTTAAGATTGCTACTTGCCCATCAGACCACACTTTAAGGCTGACCCCACTAACGGGTGAATTGAATCTAACTACTCTAATGACAAACTTGATGTCACAAGTACAACTTCAACGTGATGACTCAGGTCTATGGTTCATGCGTACCTTTCACAACTTATCAGTTCTGTCATTGACTGTCATAGAGTGAAACCCATGTGACAGAACTGATTTGAGTCATGTTCAAACTCATCAGTCCCACTGATGTATCTATGACTGAAGTTCCCACTATCTTACCCATAGTGTTCGACTGGCATTTTCCATGTCAAAACTTATGTCATACAAGTCTCTATCCAGTATCAATGTCCAGTTAATACTCTCTTTGACTTGCCAACCAATTTAGATATCAAGGATCGATCTCTTCTAGTGCCAATATCCCTAACCCATAGGGAGTAGAAGATTCGCCTTAGTATCAAGGACTTAAATTTGTTTATAAAATGACACGCTAGAACCTAACGCGCTTTGGTAGCAAGTATACTAGTCATGATAGAAATAAATGGACAAAAAGTCCGGGTTGTCGAACCTCAGAAACTTGAATTCTAGTTTAAGATTTGCAATAAAGAAATAGACAATTAAAGGAAAAGCAAGAGGAAATCAATTAAACAAACAAAGAACAAAAGTGAGAACAAGCAATGGATTGAAACTCAAGTGTGAAAAGAGCCTAAGGCACATGCAAGACTCGATTTGATCCGTATTCGTACAAAGACTCTCATTGAACTATTAGACCTAGTTGCTATGGTAGAAGGTCCTATAATAATAACTACCCGATGTCTCGTGATAGATATCCTATACTTACATGATGGTTTCTTAAGTATGTCTACCCGGAAATCTAACCACTAAGCATGCATTGACGGATTAGAGCTTACTTGACATAAATCGAATGACTACTCTCGAGAATCTCTACCTATGTCTAGGGGCAATTCCTATTTTGATCGGTGATGTTATGAATCCCTTGCACCCTAGTTCAAGTCTTTCTCAAAACACTAAACTAGGCAATCAATCATACATATGATGATCAATCACAAGTAAGAAACATAAACACAAATTCATAACATATAGCAACATAGGAATTAATTCAACGATTATCAATTATATGAATAAATCACAAATCGATCCTTACAAGGCCCTAGTCATATGAAATTAGCCCATAATCGTCAACATAAGAGAATTAAACGTATCCATGTACATAAGCATAAACACAAAATGCAACGAATAATGAATAAAACTCCCTAAACGGTTGATTGATGATGGATACTCGATTTGGAGCTTCAATCCTTAGCTATGCTCCTTGTTTTACCCTTCAAAGTTGGTGATAGGATTGTTCAAATCCAAGAAAATGCCCAGAAATCCCCAAAATGCGAACCCCTTCATTGTGCTGAAATTTTAGCTTTATAGTTTTAAAAATCGGTTACAGTGGCACCCAAGCGCGGGTGAATCGGCACCTAGGAGCCGCTTATGTGGCACAGCTATCTTGGGGAAAAATTCGTCTGGCTCCCAGGCGTGGTGAAGGTGGAGCTCGGGCGCGGTGTCATCGGCGCCTAGGCGTGAGTAAGGTGGAGCCTAGGCGCAGTACTTCATACTTCAACCTCTGCTGCTCTTCTCTTGCGCCTGGACGTGGTTGAACTGGCGCATGGGCACGGATATGCGAACCATTTTCCTTGAGTTCGTTTGATATGTCATCTTTTGCCCTTTTCTTCATGAACTTTCATTTTATGCCTAAAATCACTCAACACACACATTAAACGCACGAGTGACATGAATCAAGCTATAAATGAACCTATATATTAACAAAATGGGCCCAAAATATACATAAAAATGACTCCTATCAACACCCCCCCCCCCCCCCCAAAAAAAAAAAAAACTTATCAATTGCTCGACCTCGAGCAATAAGAGCTATAGGATCCGAAAACATCATCAAAGAAGAAAAACAACTAACTAACTCACTTTTGTGGAGTGAACGGTTGCACTTAGCAGGTGCAACAAGCCTTTGAACTTTTGAGTTACCTCAAAGGACGAGTTGTAGTCTCGTGAGGGTTTACATATGATATATCCACAAAATTGAAGGATTTTCAACCCCGACCAATCAACACAAATCAACACGATTAATAGTAAAGCGATGGCATGAATTCATCCTTTAAAGCTCAATAATACATGCATACACGTCACATACTTGCTCATGTTACGCCTTAAACTCGAAAAGACCATCCTAAGGGTGTAGTGAAAATAAGTCTAAGGTATTATAGTCGAGTGGCATTCTTACCACTTTTCAGACATTAATCCCATATATCAACTTTCGATTAGTCACAAGGTATGAGAATCGAAGAAAACCTCATAGCTATTTCAAATTCATCACTTCATCCACTTTAGGCTTTAAACTCATGAAACTTTCAACTCGAACACTAGAGGCTAGACCATGTCAATGTTCGATTCCCTTAGGCTTTCTATGACACCTTTGTAACAAGCTTTAAGCCAATAACTCCCAAACCAGACGGCTTTAGGGTATTAAGTGTAGAGGCCACAAAGTGAAACTAGGTCCTTATTATTTACTCTTTCATTGGTTTGAGCTTAGCTCAAATTAGCATAATAATATAGTATATAGGCATGTTGCTTTTTGCCCCCAGTACATATTAACCTGACTTTTCCAGTCATACCAATTTTTAACCTCGTTCATTATTATTAAGCATACATAGTCAACTTTCTCAACTCATAACACATGTGACAAGTCTAGGTTAATATTTCCGGGAAGAAGTCTTTAAGTGTTTCAAAATGGTTATCCACTCAACTCCTCTACCCTCGACTTTAGTGCAATTGTGAATCATCTAAGGACAATCTAATCTCATTTAGGGTCCCAGGAGCAAGGTAAAGATATGTATAGTCTATTACAGTTCAAATTGATAAAGAAACATGCCATTGATCCAAACTAACCAATCTCAATGCATTAAATGAAGGGTTGAAGTCCTAGCCAAAAAAAAATTCTTTATGCTTAAAAATTAACACACTTTCACATATAGAGGCAAAACTCCCCCCAAACTTGGACAGAAATATATAAAGCATAAATAGCACGACAATCATGGATCAATGATACCCCCCTCCCCCCAAAAAAAAATTAGAATAAACATTGTCCCCAATGTTCGAAATAGATAAGAGGGAAGTACACTTCACCATACGGAATGCTGAAAAGCAAACCCGATTCCTAGAATGAAATTCTATCCAAGATTGGCAACAGCTACTTGGGGCAATGACAGCCCAAGGTGAGCTATATAACTACACAATTAACAGTGTTAGCCATACAAAATGGTAAGCATTGCATATATTCGAATAAAGCAAAACACATCACAATATACATCAACAATAAACCAAAGCATGCATTGAATATATGAAGAGCTAAGTTGTTCAAAACATAATCCAACGATAGACATAACAAAATAAAATCTAAAAATAAAGACAGGAAACAATAAAATCAGTCTAATCATCATCAAATAAACGGTCAACATCATCATTAGCCCCCACATCCGGTACGGCCTCATCATCATCATCATCACCCATAAGGTCATCGACGTCGAGCATATCATCACCACCCTTGTCGGACTCATCATCGTCAGCACCTCCTACTACTAAGGCACTAGAGGAGAGGAGGAGTGCGGGAAAGGTGGTGGATTTGAATAATCGAATGGCCCCCGGCCCAGAAAGGCATCCTGCTCTCTAAGAAGCTAACAGAAATAGGCATACCCGGTACTCATCATCGTCTGCATCCTATCCATGCGCTAACTAAAATCTATCCTCAATTGATCTAAATCTGCCTTAAGAGCATCCACATTATGCGATGTGGTGCAGCAGGATCCAATGCTCTGAGAGGATAATGGGCGAGGCCGCTTGGGCAGCTGAGGAGGGAGAACCTCAGGAGCATCATCACGTACAGAGAGGGAAGTGTTAGAGTTAGTGCTCGGCGCACCAATTATTGGGCGCCATTCTATGTAATAGTAACTCTAGAGTTGAACAATCGTTTTCTTATAAATAAAGTCAATATCTTTTATAAGTATGGCATGTCTTTATTCTTAAATTAGTTTTTTACTTTGGCTTAGAATAAAGTCCCGAAGGATCACACATAGCTATGGGACATCATTGCACATTGGGTGTGGCAATGATGGAATATGTCTCGAAGGCTGTGATCTTTAAACAAATGTTCCAAGTCGTAAAAGGGTTCATCGAGATAAAGGGTTATCGATGCAACCCAAAAGACTTGCTCATATGATGCATACTCTGGGAGAAGTGTATCTCGTTCCATAGATACTGGCACGGTGAAAGCCAATGCATATATGAGGGTTGCCATTCTGGTAATGGGTAACTGAACAACCCCATGGAAGTTTCTAAAAATGGACTCCCAGTCGAATGTGGAACTTCCAGTGATTTTGTAGTATAAGAGTAATCCTTATAGACCTAAGATTCCATTGGATGTCTTATGCGTAACCGCACGTGTTCTTGATTTGTTACATGATCACTTTAGATGATCGAATATGGGCAAACTCAGACATATGCGTCTTACGTGGTAAGGCACGTGAGAATCAAGAGGAATCTATCTCTCACATTAGCCTGTCGGTTAATCTCCTATGGTTACATAGTGAATCGACTTAAGGAATCTTCGGCCGAAGTATGATATCTAAAGAGGCGTGGGGTTTCCTCGTTTAGATAGTCGAAGTCGATTTCACATAACGTGGGAAACATAGGATTGAATTAATAGAGCTTCGACCTTAGCCACTGCTCTAGATTCAATCGGGAGATTAGGTAGAGGGATCTTACTTATGCGAGGATCAAGATCGCAAAAGGCGTATCTTTACTTTCGTTTTTTCTAGGTCTTCGGGACCCTATGCTAGGTGGGCAACTGCGATTTGTAAGTGCCGAGAATCAGCTTGGTGACTAATTCGAGGCTTGATTAAATCAAAGGATTGATTTAATCTAGTACTTTCCATTTTAGGAAGGTACACTAGCACTGTGGGAAGGTGTACTTACTACTAGATAGAAACGAACCTAAGGGGTCACACACTTACTCGAGAGAGTCACTGTTTGAATAAGATGTGATTAATCAATTTCGAGGAAATTGAGGAAATTGGGAAAGTGTAGTACTTTCCTAATGTGGAATATAAATTAATTGAAGGATTCAATTAATTTTACTCTTTTAATTAATCTTGTAGAATTAATTAAATTAATGGACCTAGTAGAGTCCAAGTTTTTTATTTAATTGGGTAAAGCCCAACTTAAATAAATAATATGTTGGAAATTAAATTGGTTGGATTTAATTAGACTTGTATTTAATTGATGGGTTAAGCCTATAATTAAATTGAGAAGTCAAAATTAAATCCTAGAGCCCAATTCTTGAGTTGACCGATTTTTATGTCTTGCAATAAGGGAGGGGGCGATTTTACGTGTGGTGGAGGAGGAAAAGAGTTTTCCCCTTCTCCAAGTCTTCATAGGATAAAGATTACTAGAGAGTTTAGGAGAAAGGAAGTTTCCTTTTCCTAATTGGACTCTAGGTAACCTTCACCTATAAAGAAGAGATGAAGAAGACTAAAAGTATGATGAATTTTTGCTAAAAATTTCGCCCCTCCAAGCACTCAAAAATCGGCCACCTTTTCTCCTCTTTCCAACAAGACGTCGTTCTATTCATGTGTTGAATTAAACGACTTAGAAATATTCGTACCCTTCACATATTCAAGCCTAAGGCAAGCTTAGAATTGTTTTGTTGCCTAGCACGCAAGGCAAAACAATTGGTGACTTGAACGAGGTGTGGATACATCTTAGAGGTGCAACGCTTGCAGCACTCTAAATCGAAAGATACGAAAAGACGACGGGCAATTTCTCACCCAAGAGAAATTGTGTGGATTTGCACCACAGGGTTGCTGTGATCCAAAGCTCGAGGTGATAACGAAATTTTCGAAAGGTATAATTTCGTTTACCTCCCTGTAAATTCGATCGAACCAACCCATATTCCTGTTTTCGGGTGGTTGTACGTTTACTTATGTAAAATTTTAACTTCCGCTGCCACGAGCCACCCGAGGGAATGAGTCAACCCAACAGTGGTATCAGAGCCATGGTTTGGCTCGATCGAATTTTTTATGTGATTATGCATGTTTATTTTACGTTCTTGTTGTAAAGTTGAAAGCATGATAATCAATATGTTCATTGTTAGACTAGGATTGATTTTGATTTGGGATATTGTTTGATTTTTTTTTTATTTTGTTATTTAAAAATCATTGGTTTTAAAAATCATGAAATCTGAAATTTGGGTATATGATTGTATTTCGAAGTTTTGATTTGGTTTTGTGAAATCTCCTTTAGTGGGGTGTTGCAAGATGGTTAAACCAAAGGTTTAATCATCAAGTAATATAACCCAGACCTTAGGAGAATTCAGATTCGTTAATCGAGACTTGAAAGAATCACGAACGCGCGAAAAACTGATTTGAAAACTCGCGCACAGCAACAGCCGCTGTATGCGGCGCCCAGTCGTGGGGAAACCCACGCCCAGGCGCGCGCATGACCACGCCCAGGCGTGGTAAACAGAAAGCAAAAAAAAAAAAGAACAAATTTCCTTTCTTTGCACTTTCTGGAGGTGGGTGACCCAAAGACCTTACCTATGATGTTTTAGACTTGTAATTTCTAAGAAAGGTTTTAGAAATCGATATCGAACTTATCCCAATGATATTTGCAATCTAGTTTGAACGATGAATGGGTAAAATTTACTTTATCGCATATATGTTTGTTGCTTGGCATGTTTATGTGATAAGGGGATGAACCACAAGCCTAGTCGTAGTATTGGTTTTCCATGTATGTAATTATTCTAGAGTTGTAAATAATAGCTGGTTTGGCTCTTTCCTTTCCGTATAGTAGATTAGTAGTTTTTGATATTCTATGTAATCGAAGACAAAGCAAGGAGATGGAGCCAAGACTTGAAGACTTATATGCTGAGACGATACCATTGTAATAGTCTAGGTTGTTTTTACTTTCTAGAATGTCCAAACCCACTTTGGCTCGAGTGGATAAACTAGGTTAGGGCTCGAGGTGGTTCATCCTCAATTTTACCGCTTTGTGGATGTTTTATTTATCTGTATATGATGATTATGTGATGTAATGCATGCATAGGATAGATAATTAAAACAAGATAATTAAATCTGATGAGACCCCCAATAAGCATGTTATAATTCCCTCCTGAGAAAAATATTAGGCTTATGTGATAGTAAGAATGGAATTCTATTATCATGCCTTCCATCATAAGTATTCACCATGTGAAACGCCGCTAAAGGTTCAATCCTTTTGCTCAGAAAATGGGGTGGATTGGATCCGAGGTAGGCTGTGAGTGTTTACTAAGCACTACAGTGCCCCGTGGAAATCGGTTGGTTTCATTGCTTTGCTCAGAAAATGGGGGCAATGAAATTGATGGTTATACATGGGATTTGATAGGTCGAGCCTAACATCGTTCCTCATGTGTTAGCTCAGAAAATGGGGCACATGTGGGAGATGAGGAAAAACCATCTTGAGAACTATCTAGAAGGATAGAAGGTCCGGTAAGGCTACTATTCAAAATCATCGTATGTTAGCTCAGAAAATGGGGCATATGATGAAGTGAGAATAGATCTCAAGCCCACTAAAGAGACTAACGTTTCTTCGAATCATGTCAAGAGGGTGATATGATTTGAGAAAAATAGTGGGAGACTTGTACAATTAAAGACCAAATTGTATAAGGACTTTATTTAGAAAATCCGTTATTAATTGTCTGTTATGCATTTTTGTAGATAAACAAAAATGGCTAAAAATCCTCTTTATACAATTCTTGAAACCAACAAACTGAACGGACCAAATTTTTCGGACTGGCTTAGAAACCTAAAAATCGTTCTTCAATATGAAAGGAAGGAAGATGACATGCAAGTGCGATGTCTCATGTTGGCCTCTATGAGCAACGAGTTGCAGAGGCAACATGAGACGATCGAGAATGCTGCGTCGATCCTCCTTCATTTGCAAGAGCTATATGGCACTAGAACTAGGCGAGAAAGATATGATATCTCCAAGGAGCTCTTCAAAGCTCGAATGACTGAAAACTCTGATGTAAGTGCACACGTACTTAAAATGATCGGGCTAATTGAAAAATTGGCTGGTCTAGGTGTGGCACTTGACAATGAGCTTTCTATGGATTTGGTCCTACAGTCATTGCCTAACTCTTATGATCAATTTGTGGTCAATTTCAACATGAACCAACTTGAATCAAAACTTCCTGAGCTGTTGAACATGTTGAAGACTGCTGAAAGCACCATCAAGAAGGATAAACCGGTGTTTCTTATGAATTCCTCTTCAAAAGCCAATGAGGGCAACAAGAAGAAGAATAAGACTAAGAAGCTGAAAGGTAATGGTGGTGTAAAGAAGGTTAAGAAGCCAAAGTCTGAGAAGTCTGATAAGTGCCATAAATGTGGAAAAATTGGGCACTGGCAAAGGAACTGCAAAGAGCCTCGGGCTCAAGGTATGTTCTTTGTTGAAGTTAACTTTACTGTTAACAATACTTCTTGGGTTCTTGACACTGGATGCGGTGTTCATATCTGTAATAATTTGCAGGTGATGGAAAGAACCAAGGAGCTAAGTAGAGGAGACATGACCCTGCGGATGGGGAATGGAGCATTGGTTGTTGCCAAAGCCGTGGGGACGATCTACTTAGAGTTAGGAGATAGGAAATTAGTTTTACATTCCGTTTATTTTGTTCCTGAAATAATAAGAAATATTATCTCGATTCCGGTTTTGGATAGAGAAGGATATTGTTTTGAGATTCGTAATAAAAGTTTGCTTTTGTTTTATGAATCGTCTCTTATTATGGAATCTAAAATGAAGGATGGAATGTCTACAATATCCCCAATAATTTCCAATCTCAATATTCAACAAAGTAACAAACGTAAACAAGATAATCAAATACGCACATAAATGTGGCACGAAAGACTTGGACATATTTCCAAAGAAAGAATTCGAACATTGGCAAAACATTTAAGCGTAAATGACTTAGATGAATTGTCAAGTTGCGAATCATGCCTTAAAGGAAAAATGGCCAAGTTACCATTTTCGGGGAAAGCGGAACGAGCCACAAAACCATTGGAATTAGTCCATACGGATGTGTGCGGGCCAATGAGTGTTGGCACTCAAGGTGGCCAAAGCTACTTCATAACTTTTACCGATGATTATTCACGGTATGGTTATTTATATCTTATGAGATATAAATCTGAATCCTTTGAGAAGTTTCAGGAGTTCAGAAACGAAGTAGAGAAGCAACTTGGTAGAAGTATTATGGCTCTTCGATCGGATCGAGGAGGTGAATACTTGTCTACCGAGTTTCTTGATTATCTTAGAGAGAATGGAATTCTCTCACAGTGGACACCGCCTGGCACGCCTCAACATAACGGGGTAGCCGAGCGAAGGAATCGAACATTGCTAGATATGGTTCGATCCATGTTGTGTTTCACTAAAGTTCCTAAGTCCATGTGGGGCTATGCTATTGAAACGGCTGTCTATCTGTTGAATAGATCACCTAGCAAGACGGTGCCCAATACCCCATACGAAAGTTGGTGTGGAAAGACGCCCTCATACAATCATTTGAGAATATGGGGGTGTCCTGCTTATGTAAAGCATTTAGTGGGAGACAAATTGGACCCCAAGTCCTCTTTGTGCTATTTTGTAGGATATCCAAAGGAAACTGTTGGATATTACTTCTACAGCCCAATGGAACAAAAGGTTATTGTTTCAAGAAATGCCAATTTCTTAGAGAGGGGTCACCTTCTAGATAGAAAAGGCGAGGTTGTAGAACTTGATGAGGTCCGTGAGAATGGATCAAGTCAAGAGATGCAAATTAACCCACCAGACACCAACGAGGCTACATCAGTGGCACCCACCGAAAACACACAACCTTTGAGGAGATCAACGAGGATCCCAAAGGAGCCTGAAAGATGGCTAGGCCTATTACAAGAGGAGGGTACTCAAGATCCTCCTCTAGACTCTGATCCGAAGAGTTTTAAGAGTGCAATGTCCGACATTGATTCGAGAAAATGGCTAGAGGCCATGACATCCGAAATGGACTCCATGTACTCCAACAAGGTTTGGACCTTGGTTGACCCACCCGAGGGCATAAAGCCCATTGGCTGTAAGTGGGTCTATAAGCGAAAGCTTGGAGTCGATGGAGAGGTAGTAACCTATAAAGCTCGCCTCGTGGCAAAAGGATTCTCTAAAAGACAAGGAATTGACTATGAGGAAAACTTCTTGCCAGTGGCTATGCTGAAATCCATTAGGATTATGCTTGCTATATCTGCATATTTTGATTATGAAATATGGCAGATGGATGTAAAGACTGCATTCCTCAATGGAGAAATTGAGGAAGAGATTTACATGCAACAGCCAGAGGGCTTTACATCCAAAGGGAGCGAACACAAAGTGTGTAAACTCCAAAGGTCCATCTATGGACTTAAACAAGCTTCTCGAAGTTGGAACAAACGTTTTGGCACTGTCATACAAGAGTATGGATACGTTCAAAACGTTGAAGAGGCATGTGTGTATAAGAAATTCAGTGGGAGCGCAGTCACGTTCATCATACTTTACGTCGATGACATCCTACTAATTGTAAATGATGTAGGGATGATGCAGTCGACTAAAGTATGGCTCTCTAATAAATTCTCCATGAAAGATATGGGAGAGGCGTCCTACATACTCGGTATGAAGATCTATAGAGATAGATCGAGTAGGATGCTAGGCCTCTCCCAATCTGCATATATCGATCGCGTACTCAAAAGATTTGAGATGGAAGAGTCCAAGAAGGGATTCTTGCCAATAGGACATGGTATCACACTTTCCAAGTCTATGTGCCCAAAGACTGAGGAGGAAAGAGTGAAAATGTCCAAAACTCCCTATGCTTCTGCGATAGGTAGTATCATGTATGCGATGATATGCACAAGACCCGATGTAGCCTATGCATTGAGTGCGTGCATTCGATATCAAGCGAATCCAGGCATGGCACACTGGAGTTCGGTGAAAACAATCCTTAAGTATCTAAGGAGAACTAAGGAGTTGTTCTTGATATACGGACGAAGAGAATTGGAGTTAGAAGGGTTTACTGATTCGAGTTTCCAATCCGACAAGGATGACTCAAAGTCGGTCTCTGGGTTTGTATTTCTGCTTAATGGCGAAGCGGTTAGCTGGAAGAGTTCCAAGCAAGCAACCATAGCCGACTCCACCACTAAAGCAGAATTCATTGCAGCAAATGAGGCTGCAAAGGAAGCTGTTTGGATGAGGAACTTCATCCAAGAATTGAGTGTCGTTCCATCCGTTGGGGATCCAGTAACGGTCTACTGTGATAACAATGGGGCTATTGCGCAAGCAAAAGAGCCGAGGTCTCATCAGAAATCCAAACATGTTCTGAGGAAATTCCGATTGATACGAGAAATCATTGGAAGAGGAGACGTGCGAATGGAGCGCGTAGACACAGCGGACAACATAGCGGACCCACTCACCAAACCCCTTAGCCAAAAGGTATTTGAAGGACATCTGGGAAGAATGGGCCTTAAGTACATGGGCAATTGGCGCTAGGGCAAGTGGGAGATTGTTAGAGTTAGTGCCCGGCGCACCAATTAGTAACTCTAAAGTTGAACAATCGTTTTCTTATAAATAAAGTCAATATCTTTTATAAGTATGGCATGTCTTTATTCTTAAATTACTTTTTTACTTTGGCTTAGAATAAAGTCCCGAAGGATCACACATAGCTATGGGACATCATTGCACATTGGGTGTGGCAATGATGGAATATGTCTCGAAGGCTGTGATCTTTAAACAAATGTTCCAAGTCGTAAAAGGGTTCATCGAGATAAAGGGTTATCGATGTAACCCAAAAGACTTGCTCATATGATGCATACTCTGGGAGAAGTGTATCTTGTTCCATAGATACTGGCACGGTGAAAGCTAATGCATATATGAGGGTTGCCATTCTGGTAATGGGCGAACTGAACAACCCCATGGAAGTTTCTAAAAATGGATTCCCAGTCGAATGTGGAACTTCCAGTGGTCTTGTAGTATAAGAGTAATCCTTATGGACCTAAGATTCCATTGGATGTCTTATGCGTAACCGCACGTGTTCTTGATTTGTTACATGATCACTTTAGATGATCGAATATGGGCAAACTCAGACATATGCGTCTTACGTGGTAAGGCACGTGAGAATCAAGAGGAATCTATCTCTCACATTAGCCTGTCGGTTAATCTCCTATGGTTACATAGTGAATCGACTTAAGGAATCTTCGGCCGAAGTATGATATCTAAAGAGGCGTGGGGTTTCCTCGTTTAGATAGTCGAAATCGATTTCACATAACGTGGGAAACATAGGATTGAATTAATAGAGCTTCGACCTTAGCCACTGCTCTAGATTCAATCGGGAGATTAGGTAGAGGGATCTTACTTATGCGAGGATCAAGATCGCAAAAGGCGTATCTTTACTTTCGTTTTTTCTAGGTCTTCGGGACCCTATGCTAGGTGGGCAACCGCGATTTGTAAGTGCCGAGAATCAGCTTGGTGACTAATTCGAGGCTTGATTAAATCAAAGGATTGATTTAATCTAGTACTTTACATTTTAGGAAGGTACACTAACACTGTGGGAAGGTGTACTTACTACTAGATAGAAACGAGCCTAAGGGGTCACACACTTACTCGAGAGAGTCACTGTTTGAATAAGATGTGATTAATCAATTTCGAGGAAATTGAGGAAATTGGGAAAGTGTAGTACTTTCCTAATGTGGAATATAAATTAATTGAAGGATTCAATTAATTTTACTCTTTTAATTAATCTTGTACAATTAATTAAATTAATGGACCTAGTAGAGTCCAAGTATTTTATTTAATTAGGAAAAGCCCAAGTTAAATAAATAATATGTTGGAAATTAAATTGGTTGGATTTAATTAGACTTGTATTTAATTGATGGGTTAAGCCTATAATTAAATTGAGAAGTCAAAATTAAATTCTAGAGCCCAATTCTTGAGTTGACCAATTTTTATGTCTTGCAATAAGGGAGGGGGCGATTTTACGTGTGGTGGAGGAGGAAAAGAGTTTTCCCCTTCTCCAAGTCTTCATAGGATAAAGATTACTAGAGAGTTTAGGAGAAAGGAAGTTTCCTTTTCCTAATTGGACTCTAGGTAACCTTCACCTATAAATAAGAGATGAAGAAGACTAAAAGTATGATGAATTTTTGCTAAAAATTTCGCCCCTCCAAGCACTCAAAAATCGGCCACCTTTTCTCCTCTTTCCAACAAGACGTCGTTCTATTCATGTGTTGAATTAAACGACTTAGAAATATTCGTACCCTTCACATATTCAAGCCTAAGGCAAGCTTAGAATTGTTTTGTTGCCTAGCACGCAAGGCAAAACAATTGGTGACTTGAACGAGGTGTGGATACATCTTAGAGGTGCAACGCTTGCAGCACTCTAAATCGAAAGATACGAAAAGACAACGGGCAATTTCTCACCCAAGAGAAATTGTGTGGATTTGCACCACAGGGTTGCTGTGATCCAAAGCTCGAGGTGATAACGAAATTTTCGAAAGGTATAATTTCGTTTACCTCCCTGTAAATTCGATCGAACCAACCCATATTCCTGTTTTCGGGTGGTTGTACGTTTACTTATGTAAAATTTTAACTTCCGCTGCCACGAGCCACCCGAGGGAATGAGTCAACCCAACAGGAAGAACCGGGAGACTCGGTGCCATCCATAGAAAACACCTCAACGTGACTTTCTTGCACAAGGCAGTGATAAGGGATGGGAATATGAGTGGATTTCGCTTGTTCGAATCGCCACCCTTTTTCTTAGCTTTCTCCTTGTCAACAACGGGGCCAAACTCAATCTTCCATTTTCGCAAGTGGCTCAACGATGACCAAAAAATCACTCTTGTGAAGTCAACTCGCTTCTTGGTCATAATAGAGAAGATAAGGATGGCCCATTTCTTATTAACCTCGAACCGCTTAGTGCTTGGGATGAGGTTGAACCGGATGAAGTCAAGCCAAAAGGCAGCCTTGGGAAACAAGGCACGACGGGGAAGATGTGCTTGCCCCAGTAGCCGGTCCTTCCCTTCTCTTGCTATCACAGTCAAGACCTCGGCCAAGGAAATGTTGAAATGCCCCTCATTGTAGAGAGTGGTGTACTCGCAATTTTGCAGGATGGGCACGCCGATGCATTCACTAATCATAGCCATAAGGTAGTGCACCCTCGTATGTCGAACATCAAGATCAAGGGCACTACACCCCTTTGTCATAAGCTCTTCATAAGCCCCGGCACTGAAGAACTCTTGGACCCATGGGACTCGGATGGCCTCAGGTGCCTTGAAAAATGGCTTCAAATTATGGAAGGCAACCAACTCTTGAACCGAGCGCCTACCACGATTATCCAAATATCGCTCTTTGATGAGAATCCGGTTGTTGAGGAGTTGGCATATAATTTGAACCTCGGGGTCAGAAAAATGAAGATCAAGGCCCGGAGTGGTGGAGTTGAGTGGGGGCTCGGGGGCATTTGAGGACCCTTCTCCTACCTTTTTCTTGCCCTTGGATGAAGTAGACACTTTCTTAGGCATGGCTACTAAATTTTCGATGGCGTAACGACGTAAATTAATTTAGCGAGTTCTAGACAATGCCTCAAATCACTCAATCAAGCAACAATGTCACAATGTATCCGACCACATCCCAATATTCTCAATTGTGTATCCAAAAGAATTCAACTCCCACCAACAAATCTTCACAAATGAACAACGGTTCACAACTCATATAATATAGACAAAATGAGCACAATATAGCCCAAAACAAAGCCCCACACGGCTTGTATACAGAAGTGAACAGTAAAAGTTAAGCCAATCTCACCTTTGGTCAAAACATCAAGCAAATTGTCAGAGAAATGAGCTCAAACGGCGAGAAGAACGGCGGATCGGCTGTTGTGCGGCGGAGAATAGGCGGAGACGGGTGCTAAAATATCTAGGGAGTCGCCGAAAATTGCGAATCAGAGGTGTGGGGGTGGAAAGATGATGAGTTTGACCAATTTTTGTCTGGGAATTAAATTTTATACCTGAGCGATGCCTAGTCGCGCGTGTGATGGTGCCTAGGCATCGTAAGTCAAAGCAATTTAGCCTTTAGAAATTCAGGCTGCGTCTGGGCGTGAGATGGGTGGAGCCTAGGTGTGTAGTGGGCAGCGCCCAGGCATGGAGTACGCGGTGCCTAGGCGTGAGACTACGAACAGAATGGTCAGACTAGGGTGACGCGGCGCCTAGGCGCGATAGACACGGTGCCTAGGCGCGGGTTGCTGTGTTGAATCAAATTTTGTTTTCTTTAAAAAATAAAGAAAGAAAACGCTTAAACACAACTAACAAAGACGAAACAAAAGAAAACAAGGCTAACTAATCTAAAAATGCGAAAATACAAAAAAATAAAGAACTTGGGTTGCCTCCCAAGAAGCGCTCGTTTATAGTTGTTAGCTCGACTTGAAAAAATGAATCACGGAGGATGTCGGAGGAGGATGGACACTTTGTCCCTTGGCCCATCAATCCCAACGTAATGCTTTAATTGTAGGGCATTGGTCATGAATGTTTGCCCACTATCTGTTGTGAGCTTGACGGCACCCGAAGAATAGACACAAGACACAAGAAACGGTTCCGACCATCTTGACTTAAGCTTCCCGGGAAAGAGTCGGAGGCGAGAGGTGTAGAGTAGAACCCTCTCTCCCTAGTGAAACTCTCGGGGAATAATGTGCTTGTCATGCCACGTTTTTGTGCGTTCCTTGTAAACCTTGGCATTCTCATAAGCGTGATGACGCCATTCCTCGAGTTCATGCAATTGGAGCAATCGATTGGTACCTACAAGTTTAGAAACTTAATAGCCCAAAAAGCATGATGTTCAAGTTGAACCAGTAAATGACATGCTTTGCCAAAGATGAGGCGGTAAGGGGACATGCCAATTGGGTTTTAAACGCGGTCCTATATGCCCATAAGGCGTCATCTAGCTTTAGAGACCAATCTTTCCTAGATGCATTGACCATTTTTTCAAGAATTCGTTTAATTTCCCTATTGGACACCTCTACTTGACCACTCGTTTGAGGATGGTATGGGGTTGAAATTTTGTGCCTCACACCATACTTGTTCAATAAATGCTCAAAGTGCTTGTTGCAAAAATGGGTGCCCCCGTCATTTACGATTGCTCTAGGGGTTCCAAAAAGAGTGAAAATAGGTTTCCTTAAGAATTTAGTAACCACTCTAGCATCATTTGTGGGTAAACCCTCGGCTTCAACCCATTTAGAGACGTAATCAACCACAACAAGAATATATTTATTTGAACAAGAGCTAGGGAAAGGTCCATTGAAATCAATACCCTAAACATCAAATAATTCGCACTCAAGCATGCAATTCAAAGGCATTTCATGTCATTTAGAGATATTACCCGTTCTTTGGCACCTATCACAAGATTGGACATACAAGGATGCATCTTTAGAGAGTGTGGGCCAAAAGAAACCTGACTAAAGCCTAATCGACTTGGTCATCGTGACTGGCGAAAAATTCTCCTCATAGTCAATTCCTTACCTTTGAGTATAACCCTTCGCAACTAAGCGAGCCTTAAAGGTGGTAACCTCTCCATCCACTCCTAACTTGCGTTTGTATACCCAGTTACAACCAATGGCCTTAATGCCAGGTGATGGGTTCTGCCAAGGTCTAAACCTTGTTAGAGTACATGGATTCAATTTCAAATTCCATGGCTTTAGACCATTTTCCCGAATTCTTGTCAGACATTGCCTAGTCATAGAACGTTAGATCTTCATCTAATAGGAGGTTCTCCTTCTTGCTTTTCAGCAAAAGGCCATAGTACCTCTCAGGCTATCTCGGGATCCTTTCGGATCTCCTTGGAGGTGGAATTTGTGTACTTACAGTTTGTGGTTCATTTTGCTCTTCATTCACTGCCAGTGGTGTTTATGTTTCTTGAGTTTCCTCAAGCTCTATCACTCTATCTATGCTCCCACTGAAGAGTTGCTTCTCTAGGAACATAGCATTCCTTGAAACAATTACCTTTTGTTCCAAGGTGTGATAGAAGTAGTACCCATAGGATTCCTTAGGGTAACCTACAAACCTACACAAGATAGATCTCGAATCTAACTTATCTCGCGCTAGCTGCTTGGCATGAGCAACACATTCCCATACTCTTAGGTACTTGTATGAGGGTGCTTTGTCATGACACATCTTATACGGAACTTCAGGAACACTTTTTAACAGTAATCTATTTAATAGATAAGCCACCATCTCCAGGGCATAGCCCCAGAAGAACGTAGGTAAATCTGTGGACAACATCATTGATCGAACCATGTGCATCAACGTGCGGTTTCTTTGCTCAGATACACCATTTAATTGTGGCATTCCAGGCGGCGCCCACTGAGAGAGAATCCCATTCTCTTTCAAATAATCCAAGAACTCACCGGACAAGTATTCTTCTCCTCGATCAGATCGAAGAGTTTTAATACTTTTACCAGTTTGTTTCTCTACTTCATTTCTGAATTCTTTGAACTTATCAAAGGCCTCAGATTTGTATCTAAGAAGATACAAATAACCATACCTAGAATAATCTTTGGTAAAGATTATGAAGTAAGAAAAGTTCCCTAATGCATCGACACTGAGCAGTCCACACATATTTGTGTGAATTAACCCAAGCAAATCCTTAGCACATTCCATTTGGCCTCCAAATGGTGACTTTGTCATCTTACCTTTCAGACAAGGTTCACAAGTCGGTAGTTCCTCTCCTTCATCAAGCTCGAGCAAACTTGACAACTTGCGAATCCTATCCTTAGATGCATGACCAACTCTAGCATGTCAAATTTGTGCATTAGGTGGATCATTATATTTACGCTTTCCCGTGATTATTGGTTGAATTTCAAGAGAATTAGTATACGGGTAAATGTAGAGGTTGTTATACATGCATGCCCTCATGATTAATTTAGAACCCAAAAACATTGAACAAAAACCATTATTTATATTAAAATAAAAACCTTCCTTGTCCAAAACGGAAACAGAAATTAGGTTCTCAATCAATTCGGGAACATAATAAATATCTTTTAAAGTAAACCTACTACTATCCTCAAGAACTAAAATGACGTTTCCAACAGCCTTCGCAACGACAGACGCTCCATTAGCCATTCTCAGGACCATGTCCCCATCATCTAGCTCTCTGCTTCTAGTCAGCACCTGCAAATCATTGCAAAGGTGAGTACCACAGCCGGCATGGTTAATAGACAAATTAACCTCAACAATAAACACACCTTCGTTGTGGCTTTTGAAGGCAGCAGGACAATCCTTGTTCAAGTGTTCCATCACATGGCAATGAGGGCAATCACCCTTTGGCGTTTTCTTTCCAAATGTTCTCTCCAACTTATTAACGATATCCTTGGCTAGTTTGGACTTTCCATATGTCTCAATCATACGCTCAGACATCATAGACAATATGAAACATCGAACGTAACCTCATCATTGATTTGCTTCGTCCAGTACGCCAAAGTACGAGCACGAGTTGCAGGCTTGGGTTTAGGTGGGACTTCCCCTTTGATTATGTAATCAAGACTCTTAACCCTAAGATATATATCTAAAGACAAACGCCAATAGGTGTACTTCGAGCCATCAAATTTGTTACATTTGAGAAACCATAGACAAGTATAAATGATTTCCCCGATATTACTATGTAAAGTGCGATAAAACGAAAAATGATCATTAGCATTCAGTTCTAACATATATTCACATGGAATGAAAAAATTTTAAATATACATGTGTGCTCCCACTAACTTTACGAAATCCATCACCCCAATTGATAGAAGACGGGAAATTTAAACATTTCCAGTGGGCTCGAGCGTCAAATGTCCCAACCTCATTCCACAACTCGTGAGACAATGGGTGGTAACATTGAACAGGCACGATGGCCCCATCCACATCCAGGTGGTTCTCGAGATGTTTGCCTCACATTTCATGTACATTCAGAGAACACGATGCAACCATATACTAGTCTGTGTTTAAGTCTGACCTATCAAATTCTCACGCAATAACAGTAACCAGGTGGTCCCACGACTCATGGACGACTCCTTAGCGAAACTGAGGTCTGTGTGCACTTCTAGTAGGACCGCATGTCATAGTAGAAGGCCTAGTTGTGAGATTAGTACACTTAACTTGCCACCATTCCATGACTCGTGAGACAATGATGACAAGCCGCACTATTCCCTCTCACATCTAATGATGGAAGGAACTGGACCTAATCAAGGGGTTTACGGGCCCCCGATTTATCCATTTAAGGACTTACTATGGATAAAGGGGTTTTTCAAAAAACAAGGTCTCACACTTTTCAATTACTTCTCTTTCTTAAGTGATTATGCAGACATGCACAACATACATAACATAAGAAAATAAGCAATCATACATAAAGCGGTAAATGTGATCTTAGTCAAGCTAATACCTAAACACCCCGAGCCATCAAGTTGTTGACCAATCTAGTCTAAGGACCCGGACCCTACACTAAGGTCTTCAAAATTCCATGAGCTTGAATGTCTCCATCTTCGTCTTCAAAAATTACATTTAAAGAAACCTTTCCCTCTCATTTACAATAAAAGGAAAAACATGGCGCACAGGCCTCAAACCAAAATAACGACTAGTCATGTTATCATGCAAATATGAATTAATATACACCGTCTTTAATTAAGGATGATCTAATTAATTAATGGATCTAAAGACTCTAATTTCTAGAAGCCAATTTTAGAAACTTCACACGAAAAAGTCATACTTTTCCAATTAATCAAAAAATATTTTCCAAAAACCCAATTTTATCCAATTCCGGAAATTAATAAAATTCCATCTTATTTTATTTTTCAAAAATTAAATAAAACCTTCCAATTTTGAAAATCCAATTTTAGAACAAACTTAAAATAATTTTAATTTGAGATTCAAAAACACAATTTTATAAAATCACAAATTAGGGTTGCACTTTGAATTTAATTGCAAAAATGACCCAAGGCTTAAAATGCAATTATTACGAAAAACATTTGGAAATTGGGGAAATTACATTTCGACCTCTTAAGTTAAAAACACTAAGGCGGCCCAACAGCCGCAGTCGTGCGCCGTCGTCCGCGACGGCACGTGGCCGAGCCGCGACGCGCTGCAGAACAGCGGATTACTGTTCACGGCGACTGTCCGTCGTCGTCGCGTAGCAGCAGTGCTGCCCGTGCGACAGTGATCTCCTCGTCTTTTTTTTTATTAAAACATAAAAACGCAGCCCGTCGATTTTTAGATTAACACCAAGTCAACGGGTCCAAAAATTAAACAAAAATCCAACCAATTCAATATGCAATAAAACTAATTTTAAAGCATATAAACACGAAAAGAATTTGAGTCATGTCTAAACTTTGGCTCTGATACCATTGTTGGGATTGGTACAACCCCCGGGGACACTTGCGCAGCGGAAAACATATAATTTTAAAAATTAAAGCGGCATCCCCGAAATTAGGGCTAGGTCGACATGGTACCATCGGATTAAAAAATATCCTAGGAGAAAGTTTACTCGTGTTTACCATTGGATTCAAAACTATCCTAGGAGAAAGTTTACTCGTGTTCACCTCTTGTAGACCTTAAAACAGCAACGTCTTTTTAAACTACTCCTTGCTACAGTTTTCAAATTTGATTTGCACTAGCGCCTCAAGTGTTGCGCCTCTCAGATGTATCCACACCCTAGTTCGTACCCTCAATTATCTCCATCAGTGCTAGCAAGGAGAATATCGAATCTTGAGTTTTGAGGAAAAAGGGTTTGGAATTATTTAAGTGTTCTTCGCACTCAACACATGAGTTTGAAGAAATAATATGAAAGAAAAATTGGGAGAGAAAATAATAGAAAAGGTACTTGTATTATTTTTATTAAAAAACAAGCTTTTTTATTAAAACCCTCATTTTAAAAGAAGTGGAACACATATATATATAGAGTCCACCTACGTTTAAAACTCTACACACACACGTCTCTCTCCCCCTAAAAATTAGGGAGAGACGTGTATGTGTATATACATATATATATATATAGATATATATATATATATATTCCTTTTTCTTTTATTCTCTCTCCTTAAATAGTTGAACTTTTTTCAACTAATTAGATATTACTATATCTCTTAATAACCTAACATATATTAAATAGAATTCTTCCTTATTAATTAGTTACCTTAACCAATTAAAGATTCTACCAAATATATTTATAGGATATTAATATATATATATATATATATATTACAAACTTGGTGAGCAAGATAAATCTATCCACCAAATCCACACATACACAAATACACACCGCACGTGCACATGCATATATATATATATTATTTTATTTTCTTTCTCTTTATTAATTAATTAATCCTTTCCAATTTAATATTCTACTATGAAATTATAGGACTATTAATTAATCCCATTAAATTAATTCATTTTTCTTGATTATCAATATAATTTGTAACTAATCCTCATTACTTTTCTCAAAGCAAGTAATTAGCCAGATAGGTACTACACTAAGTTAATGTGTGTGACCCCCTCAGGCCCCCCATTGTTGCTAACTAGCAATAGTCTGCCCCCCCTTAGGATAGTTAATTATTAAAAGAATTAACTAGACCTGGAATTAATTCACCAAATTAATACAAGGCACTAATGGCGTGGTGTTAGTCTAGAACATTGCCCCGAACTTCCTAGCTGTCACACGCTAATAAGCAAAATAACATATCTGAGTTACGATGTAGTGAGTAGAAGCCCTCATCGGTTTTCGTCTATGGTCTCGGGTTGGCGACTGGTTCGAACCCTAGATAACCTAGAACCTATGCCATGTTTGCATCTAATGATCAGTCGTCTAATCTGGGCCACCAATCCCTCTCAGAAGCCAACGCCCTTTGATCTTCAGGTCTTGTATACGCCATTTAGTTCTGCAACAGGGCTAGAGATCGGGTAATCGGACCCTGGTGAATCCCTCTCGACTGCATTTTTTCGCTTTTTCGTACCCAAGGACTATACCCCAACCCCACATACACGTTTTTCTCCCCGTGCAACGATCTCTCTTATGATGTGATATCTCCTCTTAAGTGTTTGGATTTGTTGTGAGACCTAGGTTCCTTCGCCTGCACTATGCTCCAGTGTTTCACAATAAAGTGGCAACGAGAGCTTTATGCTTGGAACCACTTGAAGTTCATCTATGAACTTCCTAAGCCAAACAGTATTCAGCCCCTGTTGTGGAGTCCGCGGTTGTGCTTTGCTTGGAACATTTCCAAGTCACCGTCCCACCGTTGAGGGTGAATATGAATACTGAGGTGGATTTCCGGTCATCAAAATTTGATTGAAAATCCGAGTCAGTGTACCCCACCACTCAGTCAGGTACCACTCCCATAGTGAGAATCATATCCTTAGTTCTCTTTAGATACTTTAGAATATTCTTCACAGCCATCCATGTTCCTTGCCATAGTTTGCTTGAAATCGACTAACAATGCTTACTGCATAAGCAATGTCAGGTCTAGTATGCAACATTGCGTACATCAGCTACTTACTGCAGATGCATAGGGTATAATGCTCATTTCTTTTCTATCTTCCTCACTTTGAGGACACATAGATTTCGAAAGATGTATCCCATGCCTCATTGGATAGAACTCTTTCTTAGAATCCTCCATTCTATATCTCTTTAGGACTTTTCTAAGTAAGGGCTTGAGAGAGCCTTATCATTCTATTTGTTCAATCTCTGTAGATTCGAATCCCTAGAATATAGGTTGCCTCTCCCAAGTCTGTCATGGAGAAAGTACTCGAAAGCCACTTCTTAATAGTGGTGAGCATTCCTATATCATTCCCTATGAGTAATATGTCATCTACATATAAACAAGGAATATTATCTTACTCCCACTAACCTTTTTATAAACACTGGCTTGTCTTCCTTCTTGATGAAGTCAAATCCTTTGACAGCCTCATCAAAACATAGATTCCGGCTACGAGATGCTTGCTCGAGTCCATAAATGGATCTCTCAAGCTTACACACCTTATGAATATCGTCCTCGAATACAAAACCTTTAGGTTGTTCCATATAGATGTCCTCTTCTAGGAATCCATTTAGGAAAGCAGTTTTAAAATCCATTTGTCATATTTCATAGTCTTGGTGTGCTGCTATTGCAAGTAGGATCCTTATTGATCTGATCATAACCACTGGCGAAAAGGTTTCTTGGTAGTCAATTCCATCCTTTTGACTATACCCTTTCACCACTAGTTTGGCTTTGTAAGTGTCAACCTTGCCATCAACACCAATCTTTCTCTTGTAGATCCATTTGCACCCAATTGTTTTACCCCATCAGCCGCCGATCGACAAGTTTCTAGACTTGGTTTGAATGCATCAAATCGATCTCGGTTTACATAGCTTTACGCCATCTTGTAGCGTCCACATCCTCCATCGCTTGATCATAAGTGAGGGATCATCTCCATGACCCTCCTCTAATGAAGAATGAAGATCGAGCTCCCTCTATACTAGATATCCATACCTCTCAGGCGGTTGAGGTACCCCACTTGATCTTTGTGGTTGTGGTTGTGTTATAAAAGGTTCAGTTCTCACTTACTGTGTAGATGTATTCACTGGAGTTTCATTTTTGTTCTTCGAGAACAATCTTTCTACCCATTCCTCTTTCTTAAATGAACTCATCTTCAAGAAAGTGGGCTTGTAAAGCTACGATGATCCTCTGATCATCATGTAGGTAAAAGAGGTATCCCATTGAATCCTCAGGATATCCAACGAAATGCCCTTTCAGGATCTAGCTTCCAATTTGTCCACTTTGGTCTTTTTGACATAAGCCGGACATCCCCAATCTTAATGTGATTAAGACTTGGTTTCCTATTTCTCCATATATCATATGGAGTCTTAGGAATATCTATTTAAATGTGTATAGCTATAAGCTGCGCATCACCCTACAGTGAAATGGGTAAGTCAGTGTAGCTGAGCATGGAGCGAACCATGTCCAACAGGGTTCGATTCCTTCACTTTGCTACTCATTTAACTGTGGTGTCGCTGGATGTGTGAGCTGTAATACTATACCATTCTCTCTAAGGTATACATCAAAATCGTCGCTCATATATTCTCTTCCTCGATCCGATTGAAGAGTTTTCATATGTTGACCAGTTTGATTTTCCACTAAAGCCTTGATTCCTTGAACTTTTCAATGGATTCAGACTTATGCTGCATCAGGTACACTAGACCATATCTTGAACATCAGTGAATGTGATGAGTAAGTAAAACCTACCTCCTGAGCCATTTCTCCATATGGCCCACAAACGTTAGTGTGCATGATATATGTTATTTTTACACTAGTTTCCCCCCGTTTATCGACTGGTTTTGATTGTTTCCTTGATAATTTGATCACATTTGATGCTTTGATCCTTGTTTTTTCCTCATATTTTCTAGAATAACATATGATTTGGAGGAAAAGAACGAGGATTGAAGGTAAATCATGAATAAGATACACACAAGGTAAAATGCTATTGCGCAGTGCTAGAGTTTGTGGAATAGATTTCTCTACCCATGTCCAAATTACACACTTGGTATAGCAATGGAAATATAAGAGGGAAAGGTACATTTCTTATGTTGAATACAAAGATCAGATATGTAGGAAGGAAGTGAAAACGTCATCGGAAGAGACGTCTTACGACGGAGTTTTCTCATTCAGTAACTTGTGAGACACGTTTATCCCCTATAACGTTTGATTTAGGCCTTGGTGTCTTCTTGAGAGTTGTAGATCTTTGTTTGAGGATTCTATAGCAACTTGAATCAGCTTATTCCGACATCGATAGAGAAGTTATGTGAGGTTTACCAAACTGGTTGGAGTAGCAGGGGACGAACGCCGAGGCATTCATCCACGAACGCCGCGGCGTTCACATGCAGTAGCCAACGCCGTGGCGTTCAACAAGCGAACGCCGCGGCGTTCGAGGCAGCGGGTTGGCCTATAAATACCCCTTTTAGCCATTTTTTACCCTAACTCACCTTGGATATCAGCAACCACACGAAAATAGAGAGAGGGAGAGCTTAGAAGAGAAGATTAAAGGTCAAAACATGGAGAATTCAACAAGGAATCCACATCTCTACAAGAATTAGGGAGTTTTTACATATTTGTTTCTTGAATTTGTTCAAATCTCCTATGACTTGTATGATTTATATTTGCACTTTTGACATGAATATGAGCTAAACTTGTTTGATTGAGGCCATGGATAGGCCGTTTATGTTATTTTGATTGTTGATTTGTTTGTGTTTATTGGATTAATTTGGTTTTAGCTATGTATTCAATATTTGATCTCAATGCTATATTTGCTTGATCACCAAGTGTTTGATAAAATGCCTAGGTTAGAGATCGAGAGATAATAACCTAGGGAAGATATAAACATTAAATACCCTATAGTTAAACTGACTAGAGATAGACTCGTTTCTTTAGGTGGCTTTCCATTCACGTGGGGAATTCCTAGACCTTAAATGCATCCTCGTTAATCGGGTTTCATATAGAGATATATAGGAAATCGTTACCAGGGTAGGGTTGCTATGCCAAGAGATTGGGTAGTACGTACGTTAGGGAATTTCGCCTTAGCTAAATCAATCTAATAATCCAATAGAACCTAAATCACAATCTAAATGCATAATCGGTTGAACCATGTGCCTTGATCGCTTCTCTCTATTGCTTCCTCCCTTTATTTGGTGTGACGTTGCCTTAGTTTATTTTCTAGTATTTATTATTAGTTAATCAACCTTTCTATCGACCGATTTAACTTAGAATTGAGTAATAGAGTAGTCTTGGTACTTAGATTATAGTTGTCCCTGTGGATACGATAACCCCGGACTTAGAAATCCACTTTACTACTTACGCGACCTAGTTCTCTTGCTAGGATTTTGTCGTGTCAAGTTTTTGGCGCCGTTGCCGGGGACAACTATGGTATCTAATATCGAGATTCTCTTATTCGTTCCGAGCTTAAGTCAATTTTTTATTTTGTATATTTATAGTTCTTGAAGATATGAGTGCTTATAACTTTCAATGGCCATGTCAGGATATGGATTCATCAATCACCACATCAAGCTCAATGCCAATGGAATCCTATGAGCCCACCTACCATCCCGATTGGATAAATCACCCAAGCTCAACATGTCAAAATAACATGATATATCCCGGTTGGATAAATCATCCAAGCTCAACATGGAGTTACAACAATGATGCAATGATACTTCATCGGGGTTTGACCATGCCGGTAGCCTTCCTTACCAACAACATGATAGTTTTCATCAACAAGAGCTAGAGATGAGGTCTAAAATGAGGCCTTGGGGAATGAATTTAGTGTATGGGTACAAGCTAGCATAAAGGAAGCAGAAGCAAGTTTCGAGGAGTCAGAAGCTCGAAGAAAGGAGTCAGAAGCTCATAGAAAGAAAGTGGCAAGATTAGTAAATCAAGCAGTCAACTTATGGAAGGAGAGAGCGCCTTGCACCATGGAGAGTAGCACCAAAGAGAATGAGGCATACCTCAATATAGAAGTTGAACAAGGTTTTGATTTAGAACTACAATGTCTACATCCCTCAAATGACTTGCTCAATAGGTTAGCGACATTGTCAGTTGAGTCTATTTTTTTAACAGATATTTCTCCCCGTGCAACGATCTCTCTTATGATGTGATATCTCCTCTCAAGATGTTTGGATTTGTTGTGAGACCTAGGTTCCTTCGCCTGCACTATTGCTCCAGTGTTGTCACAATAAAGTGGCAACGAGAGCTTTATGCTTGGAACCACTTGAAGTTCATCTATGAACTTCCTAAGCCAAACAGTATTCAGCCCCTGTTGTGGAGTCCGCGGATGTGCTTTGCTTGGAACATTTCCAAATCACCGTCCCACCGTTGAGGCTGAATATGAATATTGAGGTGGATTTCCGACCATCAAAATTTGATTGAAAATCCGAGTCAGTGTACCCGTCCACTCTCAGGTTACCACTCCCATAGATGAGAATCATATCCTTAGTTCTCTTTAGATACTTTAGGATATTCTTCACAGCCATCCAATGTTCCTTGCCATAGTTTGCTTGAAATCGACTAACAATGCTTACTGCATAAGCAATGTCAGGTCTAGTATGCAACATTGCGTACATCAGGCTACTTACTGCAGATGCATAGGGTATAATGCTCATTTCTTTTCTATCTTCCTCACTTTGAGGACACATAGATTTCGAAAGATGTATCCCATGCCTCATTGGATAGAACTCTTTCTTAGAATCCTCCATTCTATATCTCTTTAGGACTTTTCCTAAGTAAAGGGCTTGAGAGAGCCTTATCATTCTATTTGTTCAATCTCTGTAGATTCGAATCCCTAGAATATAGGTTGCCTCTCCCAAGTCTGTCATGGAGAAAGTACTCGAAAGCCACTTCTTAATAGTGGTGAGCATTCCTATATCATTCCCTATGAGTAATATGTCATCTACATATAACACAAGGAATATTATCTTACTCCCACTAACCTTTTTATAAACACATGGCTTGTCTTCCTTCTTGATGAAGTCAAATCCTTTGACAGCCTCATCAAAACATAGATTCCGGCTACGAGATGCTTGCTCGAGTCCATAAATGGATCTCTGAAGCTTACACACCTTATGAATATCGTCCTCGGATACAAAACCTTTAGGTTGTTCCATATAGATGTCCTCTTCTAAGAATCCATTTAGGAAAACAGTTTTAAAATCCATTTGTCATATTTCATAGTCTAGGTGTGCTGCTATTGCAAGTAGGATCCTTATTGATCTGATCATAGCCACTGGCGAAAAGGTTTCTTGGTAGTCAATTCCTTCCTTTTGACTATACCCTTTCACCACTAGCTTGGCTTTGTAAGTGTCAACCTTGCCATCAACACCAATCTTTCTCTTGTAGATCCATTTGCACCCAATTGGTTTTACCCCATCAGGCCGATCGGCAAGTTTATAGACTTGGTTTGAATGCATCAAATCGATCTCGGTTTACATAGCTTTACGCCATCTTGTAGCGTCCACATCCTCCATCGCTTGATCATAAGTGGAGGGATCATTTCCATGACCCTCCTCACTTGCAGAATGAAGATCCAACTCCCTCTGTGCTAGATAACCATACCTCTCAGGCGGTTGAGGTACCCTACCTGATCTTTGTGGTTGGTTGTGTTATAAAAGGTTCAGTTCTCACTTCCTGTGTAGATGTATTCACTGGAGTTTCATTTTGTTCTTCGAGAACAATCTTTCTACCCATTCCTCCTTCTTAAATGAACTCATCTTCAAGAAAGTGGGCTTGTAAAGCTACGATGATCCTCTGATCATCATGTAGGTAAAAGAGGTATCCCATTGAATCCTCAGGATATCCAACGAAATGCCCTTTCAAGGATCTAGCTTCCAATTTGTCCACTTTGGTCTTTTTGACATAAGCCGGACATCCCCAAATCTTAATGTGATTAAGACTTGGTTTCCTATTTCTCCATATATCATATGGAGTCTTAGGAATATCTATTTAAAATGTGTATAGCTATAAGCTGCGCATCACCCTACAGTGAAATGGGTAAGTCAGTGTAGCTGAGCATGGAGCGAACCATGTCCAACAGGGTTCGATTCCTTCACTTTGCTACTCCATTTAACTGTGGTGTCGCTGGATGTGTGAGCTGTAATACTATACCATTCTCTCTAAGGTATACATCAAAATCGTCGCTCATATATTCTCTTCCTCGATCCGATTGAAGAGTTTTCATATGTTGACCAGTTTGATTTTCCACTAAAGCCTTGAATTCCTTGAACTTTTCAATGGATTCAGACTTATGCTGCATCAGGTACACTAGACCATATCTTGAACATCAGTGAATGTGATGAAGTAAAGGAAACCTCCTAGAGCCATTTCTCCATATGGCCCACAAACGTTTGAAATATCTCGTTGAAGGTTAAAAGTTGTGGGTGCATTTTCAGCTGAAACATCTCGTTGAAGCTTAACTAACTTTAACTAACCTTATCTAACCAAAGTTAACTTTCATTTTGGCTGTCTAACTCTTGAACTATTAAAGAGTAAGTATTGCCATCATCAGAAAGGGGAAATTGTTAGAAAAATTCATGTTAGATGTTTTGATGATGATAATTAGGATTCTATGTTAGACCCTAAAATATGTAAGTTTAATTTTATTAGAAATCATGTATAAGCTTTGAAGCATTAGTTTGAAATAGGTTGTACAGGCTTTGCTTTATTTTAATAAAATTAAACTTCAAAGCTTATAGAATAAAATAAAGCAAAGCCTGTACAACCTATTTCAAACTAATGCTTCAAAGCTTATACATGATTTCTAATAAAATTAAACTTACATATTTTGGGGTCTATCATAGAATCCTAATTGTCATCATCAAAACATCTAACATGAAATTTCCTAACATGGGTTCATTGTAAAATCGAGAGCCTCCAAGCTTTCGATCCTCAAGATCATCTTGAGGACATGATCGCCAACTTTTTCACCTTCTCTCATTTTGGCCCCGAAGAGCTCTTTAGATATCTCATATCTAGTGCTCACCATAGAGCTCGACCAAGTGTGATAAGATAGCCCTTGCAGTGGTCATCTTCTCGTGGGACCTCTGAAGCTCGTTTGTCATTGAGCCAAGAATGTACCCACGCATTCAGATGTCGTCCTTCACCCATTTTTGGTGAGCTTGGACTTCTTCTTCATTGGCACGTGTTCTGGTAGGTGGAGCAGGGATGTCTGTGTCTAACACGTACTCCATGTTGAGAACTATTCTCAAGCTCCTCAGCCAGTCCACGTAGTTGGGTCCGATAAGGATGTTCTTTTCGACTAAAACGAAAAGGGGGTTGATAGTCATTTTTGTTTTGAGAGAGATAATTTAAATAACTGCAGAAAATAAACCAGACTTAGTTAGACATATGTAACTAAACTAAAACCAAGTTTCAAATCAAGGAATTTGACTTATAACTTGACTCCCACTACATTTTTCGAGATTCACACTCCCACTGTGAAAAACGGAAGTGATCGTTGTTCATAACTTCGTAGTGGGGATTGAGTTCTTTAATTAATGTAATGGATGTCAACCCTTTAACGATATTTGGTCCATTACTTAACTAAAGTGATGTCCAACATAAATCTATCCAATAGATGGTCCAATCATCCTTTTCCTATAACCCACCAAAACCGCAACCCTCTAACGATTTCTAGGCTTTGTCGACTATTTAAGTTGATTCCCATTAACTCCTCATAATCTAACATTTGAATTTCACCTTGCAACCCTTTAACGATATTTGGGTGAAATATGTCTCGATTAAGGTATCTAATGCTTTTAATAAAATTTAAATTAAATCTTGATATATGACCCCCACTTACTGGGATGATGCCATATACTAGGTTTAAATCTAAACTCTATTAAGTTTTGTGGAGGGAAAGGATGCCTAGCACCCCTTACAAACTTAGTATAATTTTTATTTGGGAGAATTATGTTCTAAACATTTATCTAAGTCTCACTTTGCACATTATCATATTTATATAGCGCATATTGATTAGATACATGCTTCATAAAACTAATGAACATTCATCAAAAGCAATAAAAACTAACAAATTTATCCATGGGCTTTATTTAGAGGGACCAAGCCAATGGGCCACCATAAAAACGAAAATAAGCCTAGCTATTTTTCTTGGGCTCCAAGCTCCTCTTCTTTTGGATCGATCTCCTCTTAAAGGGCCTATTCTATTTTCATCTATTACATGAGATTAATTTAACAACCTATACATAAATCTAGAAAAAAAATAAACGGGCTCAAATCCGGCTCTTACAACCCATTAAAAAGAAATACAATAAAAAAAAAAACAACCTAAGCCCATGAATAAATGTCACCATCATATAATACTTGCTCGTGTTATTTAAAGCAACTATGTTGGTGATTAATTAAAATTAATTAGTCTAACTAATTAATCTTTTCAATAAAATTCCAAATTTTATTGACACTTACGATAATAAACCATTTAGTGAGATTTTATTATTTAAATTAATTCATTACTTAAAAATCCTCCAAGAATAATTAATCAATTATTTTACTTAAATAATTAACATTCAATAAATTAAAAAAATAATAATTTGGGCTTGATTTCATCAAACATAAATTACCAACCATTGACATATTTAAATTCAACTAATTAGGCCAAAAACTAATTTATTGAAAGCCCATAATTCTTAAATAAAATAATTTGGGCTTATTTAATTAAATCCGGGTCATCATCCTTTTGACCCACCCGTATAATTAAAATGGCCCAAAATCCATTTATTTAAAAATTGGACTTGAAAGATTTCAACCCCACCCACTTGGACCCGGGCCCCCAAAGCCCTGCTATACGCTAGGCGCACGGCACAACGTGTGCGTGCCATGCGCTAGTGGCGCGCGGCCAGGGTGGCCAGGCTCCGTGCACACATTATGCGCACCTTGTGGGCCACCTACTGCGCGCACGCTGTTCTCATCGCGCACGTCGCGGGGTTTTTTCTATCTGATTCTCACACAACTTTGATTTTTTAATTCACATATCATCATACTACAATATCCAAGAATTAAACGTAGAAAAATCATGACTTTAAAATCATAAAAACATATTCGAATTTAATGCTTCAAAAAATTTAAAAAACACATATTCAATCAAATACGGAAATCAGATATTGACTCTGATACCACTGTTGGGATTTATCACATAAATACGTAGCTGAAAATTAAACCTCCCATGTGGTTCATCTGGATTTCACATATTCGAATTGGGTTATAGAATTATGTACCTTTCTTCACGTATGTTGAATTCTGAACCAGAAAACACGATCCCTTTTGAACAGCGAAATTGTCGCCGTCTCTAAATCGCTACGCCGGAATCAAAAGCGAAAAATTCCTTCTTTCTCCTCCTTGAAATCGGCTAGATGGAGAGAGAGAGATGGAGGAATGTTTTGACTTGAAGAGATAGTTATGACTTGAGCCCTTTTTTATTAATTTCACTAAGTAGTAAATTTATAATACTACTAGAAGTCAATAACCCTAGGCTTCTAAGGTATGGATACCCATTTTAAGTGTTTTAAAGCATTCGGGCTTTAATCCACTTTTGTTTGTTTAATTAATTAATTAATTAATATTATTTATCCAATAAATAATTTAATTAAATAACTAATTAAATCCATGTTAATTCTATAATTAATTTCCTCTAAGAAATTAATTAACACACTAACTTAATTAATTAATGAAATCATCCAATGATTAATTAATTAATTGCAATATCCAATATCGAAAAAATCTCTTAAGTCAATTCCATGTTTTTCCTTTCGCAATTCCTTTAAGCGCGACTCTTTAGGTTCGTCTCAAAAGTCAATTGAGAGGAAACCAAGAGGATGTGAGTAACACCTAGCCTAACCCGTGGCTCACATCGTATCCCAATTGAGAACGAATGAGTGGGATCATTCCAAACCTTTTATGCTGTGAATACCGTACGAGTATAAACATTTTATTCTTATAACCCAGTCAAGTGAGAGTCATGGTTTAGTCAAACTCACAGGACTTAACCATATGCTTAGTTCATAATGAATGGAGGTTAAGGAGTATACCTTCATGTCTAACATTAGTATCTCTTATGCTTTGGCCAAAGTCTTTTAACCTCATTCATTCATGACTGCATAGGATATTTAGCTCATCCACTTATGAGGGAATAAATCCCATTTTGCTAATCAGTTAAGACTGCTACTTGCCCATTAAATCGCACTTCGAGGTCGATCCCACCAACGGGTGAATTGGATCTAACTACTCTAATGACAGACTTGATGTCACAAGTACATATTCAACTTGATTCCTCAGGTCTAAGGTTCACGCGTACCTATCAAGACTTATCAGTTTCATCATTGACTGTCAGTGAGTGAAAACCCATGTGATGAAATCAATGCGAGTAGTGTTCGAACATATTAGTCTAACTGAGATGTCTATGACGTAAGTTCCCACTACCATTCCCATAGTGTTTGACTGACACTTTCTCTGTCAAAACTTATATCATACAAGTCTTTATCAAGTATTGATGTCCAGTCAATACTCTATTCAACTTGCGAACTAGTATTAGATAATAAGGATCAAACTCTTCTAGTGCCATTCTTCCTCACCCATAGGAAGTAGAAGGTTTGGCTTATTATCAAGGACTTTACGTTGTTTGTTAAAATCTTACAAATGCCTATAAGAAAACAACATAGTAATGCCTTATATTACGAAAAGTTATTGTTTAGTTACAAGTCAACGCCCTATAAATCTATCCTCTTTATGGCATTTGAGGACATACACACTAACAGAGATTTTCTTCACTTATTTCCTTAAAAACGCGAATCTCTAGGTTCATCTCAATTGACAATGGGGGGATATCAAAGGATGTGTGTATCACCCTAGCCAGTCCCATGGACCCACATCAAAATCCAATCGAGATTTAAATAATTCGATCAATAGGAATCTTTAGGTCACGAGTACCATGTGAGTATAAGTCCTTCACTGTAATTTTCATATCGAGTGAGAGTTATAGAATGTGTCAAACTCACATAAGTCGATGTTGTGCTTTATAAATCATAGTAAAATAAAATTTTTGGTCCCAAGTGGCATAAGAAAGGGTCTAGATGGGGCGAGGGTTGAATAGACCACAAAGTTTTCTTAAACTTCAAAAACTTTTGTATTCTCAAAAGATTTTTGGACGCTTAAGAAATTAGACGCTTGGCTGATCGTCTACTTGAAGACAATTTTATAAACTTAACTTAAACTTAAGATTTGAAAACTTAACCAAATAAGGTAAAGCGTTCAGTTCTCTTATCAGTGTTAGCACATCGAAAATATTTTAAGTCTTCTTTAGAAAGGTTGAGCGTCTCAAACTTTTACTTAGTTGCTTTAACTTAGATTTAAGTGTCAATGTGTTTACTTATCCGTTTATGCAATGATATAAAATGGTTGAGAGAAAGTAAACGATCAAGTAAAGAACACAAATATTAAAATATTCGTTGGGGTGATGTAATCCCAACTACGTCCTTCTTCCCCTTTTTCACTTGGAGGAAATCCACTAAAATGATCTTCAAAGAATAGCACAAAAACTTCTACAATATAGGGGATAGGTTGGATAAAGGTTTGCTTGAGCTCCTTGGTCACACAGGTTTCTGCTTAAGAGACTTTGGTCCACTTACTTTTTTCACCCAGAAATAATGCAAGCCTTCAACTTCGTCTTCACACATATTTTAAGGTTGAATTGGGTTTTTGTCAACAGGCCTATTTGATTTTGGAAATCCAAACAACTTGAATATCTCAATAGTAACGTAAGGTTCTTCTTGAAAAGATGTTTGAGATATTTATGACTGTCTCAGGGATTTGTGAAAAGCTAAGAGAATGTTTAATATGAATTTTTGAGCTTTTCTAAAAGTTTAAGGTTTGAGACTTCAATGCAACAGGGTTTTGACTTGTAACCTTGTTGTTCTGTTTTTTTGGTTTGTTGTTGAAGTCTTATTTATAGACTCTCCTGGATAAAGTGTCCGTTTTGACACTAAGATAAGCGCGTGTCTATCACTTTAGCGAGTCGACAACTTTTTGTCCTTTATCCTTGAATTTTGCTGCAAAAGTTGGTGCCACAGACTCTCTGAGTTGACAGTCCAATAGGAAGGCTTTTCCGTATGTCCTGGAGTACTTATCACATTTAATGCTCTTATTGGCATTTGATGCATTTGAAATTCATACCCGTTAGACATTATTGCTCTGACAATATTTGCATTTAACTCCTTGTGGATTTAGGAAATAATTCAGGTGAACTCTATCTTGGTAGACACTTATTCAATCTTGAATGATCCTTGGCTTGTATCTTCACATCGACGCTTGGAGTAGCTTGATGCTTAGATAGTTGATTAGAGATCTTCATCTTCTTTCAGACTTCAGACACTTGTACTCCGGACTTGACTTATGACTAACTCACTCAGAGTACAATCAGACGCTCAGTCTAAGACACTTAGCCTATCAATCTCGAATAAAAAAAAATAAAAGCCTTATACAAATCTAACTCTCAAAGCCTATACATAATTTCTAATGAAACTTAAACTTACATAATTTGGGATCTAACATAAATCCTAATTGTCATCATCAAAACATCTAACAAGAAATTCCTAACAATTTTCCTATTTTTTGATGATGACAATACTCACTCTTTTATAGTTTAAGAGTTAGACAACCAAAATACAAAGTTAGCTTTGAATAAGTTAGATTACCGTTAGTTAATGTTAGATTAAGCCTCAACGATATGTTTTAGCTAGAAATGCACTTCTTTATAGATTTATCAAGAAAAGTACAAGGCATTTACAACTAAAAAATAAAATACAAAAGAGACAGATAGACATTTCATTTTCTGGGGAGTCTCTTAAAGTTTTGAGAGCTTTTTTTCTTCTTCTTCTTTTCTTGATTAGTCTTCAAATTCTGTCTTCTTAAAATCTCAGCATAGATAGCTTCAATTAACTGATCATCAAGAGTCATCATTGCAGAGTGATCTGTGTTGATGATGCTCTTCTGCTCTAGTTCACTTTGAAGATTGAAGAAGGACCAATTCTTATCCCATTCACTTAGGTCAATGCCTATATGCCTTAGGCAGATTCTGTACGCTTGATTGAACTTTGAAATCTTCTTCTCCTTAGTGATTTCTTTAGGATCAGATGGCTCAGGCAGACCAGGCCTTTGCTGAATTGGAGGAAACCCAGAGACATTGCTAGGCGCTCCAACAGAAGCAACCCAAGTTAGGTATCTAGATTCTCTATTAAGAGGAGGAGAATGAAGAGAAGGAAGAGGAGGAAGAGGAGGAGGAGGAAGAATTTGACTTTGAGAAGCCTTAAGTTCTTGGATCCTAGAAGATGAAGACGCTCTTGAACTATGACGCTTACTTTTCTTTTTCCCCTTATTGCCATCAGACTTCATTATATATTCTGTAAGTAAACATATCTGATTTGCAATCTGAGATAGAGTTCTAGCCAAATCATCACAACACTTAGTGAAATGTTGCTTAAGATCCAGAATAACCGAAACATTAGCATCCACAATTTTTGTAAATGCTATAATACTTTCTTGAACTGTATGTTGGGCTACACCGCGCATGTGAACGATATGGGAGTCCACATTCTATGACTCAATCGTCTGGAGATCTTCTTGAATCCAATGGAGAGAGTTGGCGCTATTCTCAGCATGGTTTCGAACTTCTTCCAACGCATCTCTCAAGATAGGAGAAAACTCTTGACCACTTGGAATAACCGTTGGAGTAATAGTTTTGAGCTTGAATTTTGATGTGGTCTTGTGGGATTCAAGAGATGGAAAATTTGCCTTGTCGAATGCTTTGCCATGTGCTTTATCTGACACTTCGGCAAACTCTGAAATTTCTGCAATATCAGTGTCAAGCTTATCTTAGTGAGTAGACGCTTCAATTACTTTTTTTGCACGCTCAGGATCAGCGTCAGGGAGAGATAAGTTCTATATTTCAGTCAGTGGTTCAACCACTTTGGCTATAGCAGGCGCTTGAGAGACTGGTTCCATAGAGACACTCTTAGTCGAGTTTAAGTCCATCTGAGTGTTGTCAGCAACAATATCAGTTCATCATTGAATAGGCATCTTTCGTTGGCAATATCTGAATTGGGCGAAGCTCATCAAAAGAAAAGTTCATTGCTGCGAAAGGAAGAGAGGAATATGGGTATGTAGAATCATTCAGAAGCTCTAAGAGTTTGTGCCCTGGCATGAAAGTGCTTTCTACAAAAGTTCGGAGAGGATGATCCATTGCTCTAACCCACATTGGACCAATGATGTCCAAAACATGATTTGAACTTAGACTTGACATCCCCTTTGGAATGAAGAAAATAGCATACAGGTGATAATCCAGAGAGAAGGCTATAAGTCGGTTGCGTGGTAGAAGAGGGTGATTGTTTCCTGCAATGTAAAGCTTGTAATACTCTTCTCAATAAAGATAAATGGCCTGAGCAATTTCTTGACTTCTTTCAAGAAGAGAGATAACGAAATTGTAATGTTCGCTCAGTTCAGTATTAAGAGATGGGAGGGGAGAATATCCCATAAACGGATTGATTCGGGAACCGTTCACCTTGCACAGATTATTTGTGAAAATATGATCAAAATGCTTGATAGGAGATATAAGCTTGATGAGTCTTCTGATATTGTCGAGGCACAAAGATCAGTGGGTTTGATCACACCACTAGTATATGTATTGTCGCAGAATTTAAGAGGAGTATATGCAAGTCATTGTAACCCTTGTCGCAGGAACGTCTCAACATTCTTTCTAACGCTCGACAATGTGTTAAGTGGTCCCACTCGCATTTCATGCTTGTTTTGGCAAATACTTGGCAAATTGATGCGTCTTGTTATGCATGCCTATGCGAAAGAGTTGTATAGCATTTACCAAATCTTGAAAGGAATACTTATGACCCACATAAGCCTCTGTCCATGCCTCTTCATTCAGGCAGAATTCCATCTCAGGGTTGTAGATGGCTTTGATTCCTTCGCGATGAATCTCCCAAATGGCTATGAATTGGTACTTGTCAGCCTGGTAATTTGCGTTCCAAATGCTTAGAAAGTAGTCATTGACTTCTTCTTTGATCAAGTCCTCAATAGACGCGACTCGATCATCAACGGAAACATTCTTGTTCTTCCATAAGCGGAGAGGATTGGCGGAGACTCGGTTCATGCTATTGTACACTTTTTTTGGGAAGTGTGAGTGCCTCTCGTCATTCAGCAGTTTCTCTGATGGATTCAAATACTCCACAGGAAGCAGTTCATAGAACTCTATCTTCATGTTGATTGGTGCTAAGCCGGAGGGCTTAGAATGCCTAGTAGAGTTAAAGTATTCAGTCTCAGAGACTGCCAGAGTAAATTTCTTCTTTATTGGCTTCTCTATAGCAGATACCAATTCAGGAATGAACTCTATTTGATCTCTTTAAGCGAGTCTGAGATAGTATTCACGCTCAGCATCAGTGAGCTTTGTGCTAAAAATGACTTGGCATAGGAATTCATGCCGGAACATGAGACAATCTATTTCATTCTCAACAGCAACATATCTGTCTTCATTATAGTATGCTAGAATGAAATCTTCTTCAGAAACAGGTGGCATGTAATTGATCGTGTGATCAATTGTCTTTATCAGATAGTGAAAGGGTCTCAGAGGTTGGACTCCAAAAATAATTGGTTTCCTAACGTCCTCAGCAACACTCATAGTTTCTAAGAGTGCCTCTGTTATATCCTCTTTGGAAGGTGGTGGTTGGACCCTATCTGTAGTAGGTCTCTCACCGTCCACAGCAACACTCTGACTTTCAGAGAGTGCCTCTGCTTCAACATCTTTCGCAATAGCCCCCACTCTCACAAGATCAACGTTGAGATGGACGTCAATTGGTGCTAATAGCATCTTTAATTAAAGCTGTAGCATAAGATATATCCTCTATAAGAGCATGATCTTCTACAAATATAAGAAAAAAAACACTACAGGAAGTAATAAACTTCCCCTGAGAACTGGTCTCAATAGTAGTAGTTTATTTACTCTGAACGCTTGGTTCAATAGTCTCAGGCTTCAATGGCTTTAAAGGATTTTTGTTTGAGCCTCAGGGTTTCTTAAATATCTTCTTTACATTTACCCCTTCTATCTTTTTTGACTCTTTAGCCTGAGCATCAAGAAAAGTTGCCTCATCCTCAAATGAGATGAATCTTGTAATGGAGGCAAGAATCCTGTGCTTGACTAGTGGAACACTATCTTCCACGTCCTCATCAGTTTCTTCATCATCCTGGATAGAAGATGGAATTTTTGCAATCTTGGGCTTTCTGGGAGTCCTTTTCTTTGTAACAGTTGGGCGCTTCACGACTTCCTTGGCTGGACGCTCAGCCTTTTCTTCAGAATCTTCCCGAATCGTCTGCTGATTCTCAGAAAGAGGTTTTGCCCCTCCACCGACCTAGGGTGAATTTTAGGAGATTCTTTAAAATTCTTAGCCCCAAAAACTTTGCCTTGGACAAAGGTTGGCTCGCTAAATTAACACAATCTGATCTCAACAACGGATCACTTAGCACGACGCTAGAAGGCTTGTTTACACTTTCTAAACAGTCCCTGAATTTGGCTATAATCATAAAAAATTGTAGCGGGGTGACCTTGTTGAAAGTTCAGACATTGCACTCGATAAACTTACCACAAAAATCTTCCAATAATCTGTTCTTGGGTAGAAGATCCTTCTTGTCAAAGTTTAGCTTGAATTCCATATTTTCATCACTGCGAATTCTTGCCCAAACCATGTCCACCTGACTTGTAGAGATTGATTCCAGAGCCACACCCTCATTTGGTGACTTAAAATTCTTGGCTATGGAGTCACCAGTTAGTTCAAAACTCTTGGCCTTCTTAGCTTAACTGAAGGAGCAGGAGATAGAGTTCTTGTCTGAAAAAAGTTCAGCCTTCCTTCAGATTTTTTAATCTTTTTTTAAAAAATTAAAACATATATATATAGATACTTACCATATTAAAATCAAAATAAATTATATACAAATATTTTAAAAAATATTATTACAAAATAAAATTCGTATTTTATGATTCATCAATTTCAAAGAATTAAAGCAAAACAATTCCAATAAGAAAAAATAATTGATCAATCACTAACTTAATAAATGAAGGGTGGTTTAGTCGAAAAATTTGTTAATCCTCATTTTTGGGGTATTTGATGAAAAGTTTATAAAATGAGTTTTGAGATTGAAAAATGTTTTTATGAATTTTTGAGATATGAAAAAAAAAATTCAGGGGATTTTTAGTAATTTTCCCTGAAAGAAATTTGTCCACTTGATCGAGGTATCTGGAAGTAGACTTTGCTTTACCGTACAATTGGTGAGTTGTCCTTTTTTATGTCGTGCAATTTACTTGTCCCTTTTTTTATTTTTCTCTTTCTTTCAAATGTTTTCTAGAAGAGAGAAAATTTGCACAGGCGAAGACCAGATATTTTCTTGGTCATTGTGGCACACGACCACGAGTTTCGTGACCGAAAATTTAAAAATTAGTCCCTATACCCAATTATGCTAGTCGTTACCAACAATGTTAACTAACTAAAATATCTTTATTTTCATTTTTAAGAAAATGACAAAAAAATTGAATGTTGAAAATTGAACATAACTAAGGTGATTTATAATTTGAAAATCTATACTATTTATTTATATGATTATAGAAAGCAAGAGGAACCTATAGAAATCACCATACTCTATCAAGTTATGATAAAATATTACTATAATAAAAATTTGACAAGTGTTCAAAATAATTTTTTCTTTTATTTTCAATATTTTTAAGAGTAAAATACACTTTGTACCACTGAACTATTCATTTTATCGCACGTTGGTCCCTAAACAATAAAACGTATCAAAAAGTTTCTGTACTTTACTAGTCAAACCTTTAAAATGTTGAGGATGTGAAAATTTAATATTAATTTACTTTTTTGCCTTTAACATTTAAATAGAGTTTGATTATGTCTTATTATATATCACCTATTATGAATAATTATTTGTGGATGTCTATTCATCTCCCAATTTGTTGGCCACTCAACTTTAATCATTACTTGTGGTGTCTATTCATCTCTCAATTTGTTGGCCACTCAACTTTAATTAATATAGTTTATTTTTATTATAATGTAATAAACCTTTGAAGTTCTTGTTTTGTGCCTATAAATAGGCTATACCATTGTATTATAATGACACACACAAGAATATCAATAAAAGAGTTCTCTACTTAATTCTCTCAATTTCATAATATTTGAGTTTATTTCATAACACGTTATCAGCACGATCCGTCTCAAGTTGTTAGTCATTATCTTTTCGGATTGGCATTGAGGTAGAAGCAAAAGCACCTGCAGAGGAAGAGAACTAGAATGAGTATTTACTCGATCAGCAACAACATCAATAATGAAGATATGTGTCTCCCTGATAGTGCCACAACTCACACCATTCTCAAGAATAAAAAATACTTCTCTTATTTAATAATGCAAGAAGCCAATGTTAGTACTATATCGGGTAGTGCAAAATTAATTGAAGGCTCCGGCAGAGCTAATATATTGTTACCCGGAGGAACACAATCTTATATTGATGAAGCCTTATATTCTACTAAGTCTTAAAGAAATTTACTAAGCTTCAAAGATATCCGCCGAAATGGATATCATATTGAGACAACAAGTGATGGCAATATTGAGTATCTTTACATCACTAATACAATATCTGGTAACAAATGTATATTGGAAAAGTTGCTAGCATTGTCTTCCGGTTTGTACTACACGCATATATCTACTATTGAAACACATGTTATCGTAAACCAGAAGTTTACAAATCAAAATAAGTTTGTTATTTGGCATGACCGGTTGGGCCATCCCGGATCAATTATGATGCGAAATATAATTGAGAATTCATGTGGTCATCCATTGAAGAGCCAGCAGATTCTTCAATCGAATGAGTTCTCATGTGCTGCTTGTTCACAAGGAAAGTTGATTATTCGACCATCACAACAAAAGTAGGAAGTGAATCTCTTACGTTTTTGGAACGTATTCAAGGTGATATTTGTGGAGCAATACACCCGTCGTGTGGACCATTTAGATATTTTATGGTTTTAATTGATGCATCAACAAGGTGGTCACATGTATCTTTTCTATCAACTCGCAACCTGGCGTTTGCGAGATTGCTTGCTCAATTGATTAGACTACGAGCACATTTTCCTGTTATCCAATTAAGAACATACGCCTTGATAATGCGGGTGAATTTACTTCTAAAACGTTCAATGACTATTGTATGTCTATTGGAATTGATGTTGAACATCCTGTAGCACATGTTCATACACAAAACGGTCTAGCAGAATCGTTTATTAAGCGTCTGCAGTTAATTGCAAGACCTTTACTTATTAGATCAAAACTTCCTATTTCTTGTTGGGGACATGCTATTTTGCATGCAGCAGCACTTATTCGCATAAGGCCAACAAGTTATCATAAGTTCTCCCCATTACACTTGGTTTTGGGTCAGGAACCAAATATTTCCCATCTAAGAATTTTTGGATGTGCGGTATATGTTCCAATTGCTCCACCACAACGCACTAAGATGGGATTCGAGTCTCAATCGATAATAAAGTATCTAGAGCCATTGACTGGAGATTTATTTACGGCTTGATTTGCTGATTGTCATTTTGATGAATCAGATTTTCCAACATTAGGGGGAGAAAATAAGCAGCTGGAAAAGAAAATTAGTTGGAATGAATTATCTTTATCTCATCTTGATCCTCGAACAAAACAAAGTGAACTGGAAGTTCAAAAGATAATTCACTTGCAAGGTTTAGCTAACCAACTGCCAGACGCATTTACTGACCTAAAAAAGTGACTAAGTCACATGTACCAGCTGTTAATGCTCCAGTAAGAATTGTTGTCCCTGAAGGTCAAAGTAATGAGTCTACTGCACGCCTGAAGCGTGGTAGACCTATCGGTTCCAAAGATAGTCATCCTCGAAAAAGAAAAGGAGCTAGGAATCAAGATGGTCTAATCGAGGATAAAATAACTCCAGAAGAGTCCCTAGTCATAACTAATATTTCGGTTCCAGAAAAACCTCAGGTACCTGAAAATTGTGAAAATAATGAGATCTCAATCGATTATGTTATGAAAGGAAAACGATGGAATCGAAATGAAGTCAACGTTGATGATAAATTTGCATATAATGTAGCGCTAAATATGATGAATGATAATGAGGATCAAGAACCAAAGTCTGTTAATGAATGTCGACAAAGAAATGATTAGCCAAAATGGAAAGACGCAATGAGGGCAGAGTTAAACTCGCTTGAACCAACGAAAAGTTTTTGGACCTGTAGTCCGTACACCTGAAGATGTAAAAGTTTTTGGATCTGTAGTCCGTACACCTGAAGATGTAAAAGTTTTGGACCTGTAGTCCGTACACCTGAAGATGTAAAGCCAGTAGGATACAAATGGGTATTTGTGCGAAAACGAAATGAGAAAAATGAAATTGTAAGATATAAGGCACGTCTTGTTGCCCAAGGGTTTTCGCAACGACCTGGCATAGATTATGAGGAGACTGATTCTCCTGTGGTGGATGCAACTACTTTTCGTTATATAATAAGTCTGGCAGTGCATGAAAAACTTGATTTGCGTCTAATGGATGTTGTTACAGCCTATTTGTATGGCTCGCTTGATAATGATATATATATATATATATATATATGAAAATCTCTGAAGGATTTAATATGCCTGAAGCATATAAATCAAGTTCTCGATAACATAATTCAATTGAATTAAGTAAGTCATTGTATGGACTGAAACAATCTGGACGAATGTGGTATAATCGTCTCAGTGAATATTTGTTGAAGGAAGGATATAAGAATGATCAAATTTATCCTTGTATTTTCATGAAAAGATCTGGAAATGAGTTTGTTATAATTACAGTTTATGTTGACGATTTAAATATCGTTGGAACTCCTGAAGAGATTTCAAAAACTGTTAATTGCTTAAAGAAAGAATTTGAGATGAAAGATCTTGGAAGAACAAAATTTTGCCTTAGGTTGCGAATTGAATATTTACAGAATGGAATTTTTGTATATCAAGACGCTTATATATCACAGGTGCTAAAACGATTCTATATGGATAAATCACATCCATTGAACACCCCGATGGTCGTAAGGTCACTAGATGTGAACAAAGATCATTTTCGACCTCGAGAAAGTGATGAAGAACTACTTGGTCCTGAAGTACCATATCTAAGTGCAATCGGTGCACTAATGTATCTTGCTTGTCACACTCGACCTGATATAGCATTCGCTGTTAATCTATTAGCAAGATATAGTTCTTCTCCTACACGATGGCATTGGAATGGGGTTAAACAGGTACTCTGCTACCTTAGAGGAACAATCGATATGGGATTGTTTTATTCAAATGTACCTAAGTCCGAATTGGTTGGATATGCAGATGCTGGATATATGTCTGATCCTCATAATGGTCGTTCACAAACGGGCTATTTATTTACATGTGGTGGCACAACCATTTCATGGCGATCTATGAAACAAACTATATTGGCCACATCATCTAATCATGCAGAAATCTTGACCATTCACGAGGCAAGTCGAGAATGTGTTTGGTTAAGATCCATGATTCAACACATTCGAGGGACTTGTGGTTTATCTTCTGGAAAAATGATCCCGACGATCTTATATGAAGATAATTCTGCATGTATCGCACAATTGAAAGAAGGGTACATTAAAGGAGATAGAACAAAACATATTTCACCAAAATTCTTTTTCACTCATGATCTTCAGAAGAATGGTGATATTAATGTTCAACAAATCCGTTCCAGTGATAATCTTGCTGATTTGTTCACCAAGGCACTCCCCACAGCAACTTTTGAAAAACTAGTCTACAATATTGGAGTACGTAGATTTAAAGATCTTGACTGATATTGTTATGAGGGGGAGATAATACGCGTTGCACTCTTTTTCCCTTAACCAAGGTTTTTCCCACTGGGTTTTCCTGTTAAGGTTTTTAATGAGGCAACATCTGATTGCGTATTGATATGTACTCTTTTTCCTTCACTAGGTTTTTGTCCCATTGGGTTTTTCCTAGTAAGGTTTTAACGAGGCATATTTTTAAGTGATAGACATCCAAGGGGGAGTATTATGAATAATTATTTGTGGATGTCTATTCATCTCCCAATTTGTTGGCCACTCAACTTTAATCATTACTTGTGGTGTCTATTCATCTCTCAATTTGTTGGCCACTCAACTTTAATTAATATAGTTTATTTTTATTATAATGTAATAAAACTTTGAAGTTCTTGTTTTGTGCCTATAAATAGGCTATACCATTGTATTATAATGACACACACAAGAATATCAATAAAAGAGTTCTCTACTTAATTCTCTCATTTTATTCTCTCAATTTCATAATATTTGAGTTTATTTCATAACATCACCCACCTAGGAGATGTAATTAAATTTTATACTAGTACTACCAAGAATATTTATTAATGTTATATACGATATTTTAATTACTATTTGCATGTTTTACCATTCATTATCTAATATTTTTATTAGCAATAAGGCATGGTAAATAATTCTATTTTCACAAAATCAACTATAACCTAAATTAATCACAATTACTATTTAAATTATAATTGTAGTAATAAGTAAATTAGTACACATATTGATATTTTTAAATAATATTATCTATTTAGTTGTAATGTGCTAGAAATATATCCAATAGGCAATAAGCTTATTTTTGTTATTAATGATCAAATTATAAAAAATATCCAGTTAGTTTAGTAAGTCTACTTTTATATTTAAATATAGAGGTCATTCTGGGGACAAGACTTCAACTAATAAAGATTATAACTTCAGGTAATCATTTATCATGTTGATAATATTCTTAATAATAATCAATTTACCAACTACTATAAGTCTGATCACTTCTTTAATTATCAGTATTTGGTAACTATTAATTAGTTCAATAATTTTATAGTCTCACATATGAAAATTATTAAATATTTTCTGAAATGATAGTTTATATAAATAAATATATCTTAAACTAACAATTTTGTTTATAAATATATTAAAAAAGTTCTTAAACTAATCAACTAATTAAAAATATATTTTCAAATGGTAAAGTCTTAATTGTGATTGACAACTTCAACAACATCATAGTAAAGAAAAAATGTAATATATTCTTTAAAAAGATGGTCAATGGAGTTATTAACGAAAAAAGGGGGCAGAGACCTTTTTGATACGTTTTGTAGTTTAAGACATGAATGCGACAAAGTAAATAATTCAGGGGTACAAAGTGTATTTTGCCCTTTACTTATCTTTACTATTCTTGCCTTACATTTTCTCCGTCTCTTCTAAATAAATTCTTATTTTTCTCTCATCTCTTCCTCCCCCACTCCCAACCCCCAAAAAAAAAAAGAAAAAGAAAATTCTAACTCTTTATTATATATCCTTGCATATTTATTCATTTGGCCCTTATTCAACAATTAAGCGGAAATAATATTAACAGTCTATAGATTACTATAGGAGTTCCATTTTAAAATTTCCTATGAAAGTATGACAAGAATACCCATAAATTCTAAATTCCATTATAATATTTAAAGTTGAATTCCTAAATTGCCTTATGCCATTAAAATTTAACAAACATATTTTGGAGGATATGGGGCGTGAGCAGTGAATATCTTCAGCCAGTACTCTATTTTTTACCCCCTTTTGCTAGTTCATGAAGCATACAAATAAAACACGATAAATACTGTAAGATAATACCAACCAAAAAGATGAACTTGAACTAGAAACTTTTTTTTTCACCCCCTAAATCAACTAACTTCATGTTGGGTTAGCGGAGGATCAAAAGAGAAGTTGAGAGCTGAATAAACGGGGTAAAAGAAATTAAATTTGGGCTGAGAGATAGGTGGTCACCACGGCTCTGCAGTACAAACACACTGCATGGAAGTAGCAGGGGTGAATCCATGATATCGAACTGCGGCGATGATCCAGGCATCCCAGGCAGCGGGTTTGGGCAGGCGGATTTTTAGCATTTTTTATATCTTTTTTTGTTTCCTTATAATGGTATTATACTTATTCACTAGTTTACTAAGATTGTTGATAAGAGGTGTTTTTACGTGTTTTTAAGACCGTAATTCTTATGATTTGGATTCACTTATTGCTTAAATCATGTCACATTTGCATTTAATAGGTGTGTTAAGTGAATACAGGTAATAAATGAGAATACATGAAGAAAAGGGAAGAAAAACGATGTACAAAACAAGTTCAAGCATATTTTTCAACACCTAGGCTGTTTATGCATCTCCTACCACATTCGAGCGATAATCCCGTACATTTCGAGACCGATTTAGACAAAGTTTCCTTCTACAAAGTTTTAGATGTATGTCTTAGCTTCAAATGGGAACTTGAAACATCCAAATCGGAGGTCTATAGGGATAATTGTGAAGGAAATACGATTGCTGCGCTGAACAGAGAAGTACATGTGCCAGGATACGCCCCAGCGCCCTCCTAGTCATGTCTAGGCATGGATAGTCCGAATGTTACTCCTTTTCAGCCTAAATTCCAGCTTTATATGATGGGTAAGAATCACTTTTGGCCATAATTCAACGCATGTGTTGAGGGGTTGTCATAAGTGTGTTTCTTGGTAGATTTACTTTATGGGCGCCAAATCAGAAACAACCTCCATGTTGAAACGTAATTTAGGTATACTTAGCGACCTAATTGGACAAAATGTCCTTCTGGAAAGTTGTAGATCTATGTTTTATCTGAACATGGGGACTTGAATCATCCAATTTGGAGATCTTTGGAGAAGTTTATGAGAAAAATAGTAAGACTGCGCTGGAAAGCAAGAAAATGGCAGCATGCATGTGTTTTGTTGAAGTTTTCACATGGTTATGCTTGGTGGAATTCTTAAGGCGGAAAGTTCAGCATTTTTTAGCTGGTTGGAATCTTAAAAGCCAAACTTTAAGCATCACCTTAGGTGGAATTCTCATTGGGGAACTTTAATGGGAATTCTTAATGCATACTTTAGTGGAATTTTGGCTATAAAAGGAGGGGGAACCCATACTCTTCATGATTCACTATCAATTTCAGATTCTTGGAGGAGAGGGGGGCAACCCCTAATCTGATTTCTCCACCATTCATCACCATTCTTCATCACTCTTGGAGGGGAAAACTAGAGGAAGGAAAAGAGCTTAGGGATTGAAGGCTCAACTTCAAGATCCATCATCATTCACCATTTAGGGAGTTTTTAAGAGCTTTTCATTTCATTTATGTCTATGAATATTCCTCTTATGTCTTTTATGCTTTCAATTATGAACTAAATTAGTAAGACTAGGGCCATGTAAGGCCAAATTGTGATATATGCTTACAATAGATGATTGTTGAGGTTGTTCTTATATTGTTATGTGATGTGAATTGTGTTTTTGTCTATCTTGCATATACTTGATCACTATATGTTAGAATCTTATGCCTAGGTTAATATTTCAGGAGAAAATTGACTTAGGTGCAAGAAATTCACATCATGACCCGCAACTAAGGGTGAAGTCGTTCGATTCAAATCGAGTGAACTCTAGTACATTAATGCATGTTTAGTGGTTAGATTTCCGGATAGGGATATTTGGGAAATCACGATCTACGTATAGGAGTTTATACGCGAGACATCGGTTATTCTCTACCTTAGGAGTTTTCACCATAACAATATAAGAGTAATTCTACAACAAGAGCCTTTATAAGTATATTTGATCAATTTGGACCTAGCATATGCCTTAGTCTCCCTTTATAATTGGTTTTAATTCATTTGCATAACCTTGTTCTTATTGTACACGTTTTTAAATTAAAGTTACTTTTATTGTAGTTGTTTTTTTGTATAAAATCATAAACTATAATTCAAGTCTCCGTGGTTCGACAACCCGGACTTTTCGTCCACACTTATTACTACACACGACTAGTGCACTTGCTATCATAGCACGTTAGCTTTTAGCGTGTCAATTGTGTTTCGTATTTTAATAGGATTTGATGTTGCTTAACCATGATATATATGAGTACTCAACTTGTAATTTATGGTTGACTTTGAGAAATAGTTATGTGGATCTAGTGTTGACCCATGTATGTAGGTAGTTTGGTTGAACCATATTAAATTCATTGTGAGGCTTAGATTTAATTTTTGTTTATTTTCTTGATACTACATTGGTTGGATCTCCGAAACTTCATATTATATAAGGATAATTACACTCACACCTTGATAGGGTAATTATATAAACCTTCCCTCATTAATTGATAATTACAAACACACCCCCTCACGGGGTCAATTTGTAAGGTTTACAAGGGGTGGAATTGTAAGAATTGTTACACATATGGGGTGCAATTGTAAGAAATGTTTAACATCAGGGGGTGTTTGTAATTGTTAATTAGTGAGGGGAAGTTTGTGTAATTACCCCATCATTGAGGGGGTGTGAGTGTAATTATCCCTATTATAAATTAGATAAAAGTGTTTGGGTAAGGTCTTAAATATAGTCATCGAAACAGAGGATAACACTTCACTTTCTTCAGATTAACATTAAACCAATAACTTTAGATTTTTGTTCTTGCAATATTTGATTTGTATATTTAACTCACTCAAGATATCAATATTTGATTTGTATATTTTCTTAGGAATTGAATAAAAGAAAAAGTTTCCTCTTGATCGTGGTATATATGTAGAAGAAGATTGCTTTTCGTAAAGGTACTGAGTTGTTTTTCATGTCGTGCAATCCACTATTCCTTGCACATTCTTTTCATTCTAGAAAAGAGAAGAAATTATGCAGAGAGGAAGACCAAAAAAAATTCTAGGTCTAGGAAGAAATTTTGGATGTTGTGGCACCGCTCTTACTTTTGTTCATAGTGGACTGCACCTATGTATTATTCATCTCTAGATTTAATTTCTTTGTAAATACGCACACAAAATTATCCCGAGAATCGATCATGTGGCTTGATCCATTTACAACTTACATGGAGGGCGCCCATGTTGGAACTTATAATTTTCAAAAACATATTAAAATTATATTTATTTATAGTATTATATATATTAATATTAAATAATCCTATTAGCCGTTGGAATACGATTTGAACGCTGTAGAGTTCATAACTCATTGACCTTAATATTAAATAATCCTATTAATATTATATATATTAATATTAAATAATCCTATTCCCCAGTTCCCACGGGGTGGGAAACTTTACCTTCATATGGTAAGTCAAGATGACCGCTTGAAATAAGTTTAAGCTCAACCTCCCCAATATGACATTATAGGTGGACGGGGCTTTGACCTCTAGAAATTTGACCATATTGGTGGAGCGGGCAGGATATGCGCCCAGAGAGATGGGGAGAGACACTTCTCCCAAGGCTTCCACAGTCTCTTCCGTGAATCTCGTAAGGGGGGTGTTAACTGCTTGGAGCTGAGCATTGTCTACCCCCAGCTAGGTGAAGGTGTTATAGAATATTATATCCGTTGAACTCCCACTGTCGAATAACACTTTCTTCACCCAAAAATTTAAGATGGTTGCTGATATCACCAAAGCATCATTCACCAAGGGGATACCCTCTCTCAAATCTTGCTACCCGAACTCAATGGTATGATTGTTGAGCTCTATGATTAACTTGCCCCCTACGGGGGAAGCTTAAGGCGTGCAGCCCCGTTGCTGCTTTTAATGAGGCTTTCCTTGAGTTCACCAAATCTCCTCCTGCTGGGCCTCCTATGATCACCCCTATGATTACATTCACTGGGGGTTATCCATTTCTGATTTCGCCGCTTGGGGGTTATTTTTGCCTCTATCTCTACCCCTTGGTCTCTGGGGTGTCTAAACGGTTTCACTACCTCTTGTAGGTAGCCTCTTTTAATCAGATTCTCTATTTCAACTTGCAGGTGGTGGCATTCCTCAGTCGTGTGGCCTTTGGCCAGATGAAACCTACAGTAACTTTTGGACTTAAGGCGGCTGGGACTATCCTTCATCTTCTTGGGCCATGAGACTCTGCCTTGCTGCTCAGCGATAGCCAAGGTTTGCTCCCTTGAGAGGGTAAGGGGAGTATACTTGGCAAACCCCAAAGGGAACATAGGTTTCCACTCGTTGGCCTCCGGCATTTTGTCTTCGTCTCTGACTTTCCTTTTATTGCTACTGCCTTCATTCTTATGTGGCCCAATGGTCTCGTCAATTCTTATGTACTTATCAGCTCTAGCCAACAACTCTTCCATGGTTGATGGGGGCTTCCCAGAAATTGACTCCTTGAACATAATATTACGTAGGTTCCTCTGCATCATCCTTGACAGTAGCTCATGGTTGACATGCGGCACTCCTCACACTGCGTTGGAGAAACACTGGACGTACTCCCTCAAAGATTTACCATTCTTTTGAACCACCATGAACAAGAAGGATGCTGTCTTAGGGTATTTCTTGTTCATGGAGAAGTGATTGAGAAAACTCTTAGTCAGCTGCTCGAAATTGGCGATGGTACCAGCGGGCAGTCGATTAAACCAACTAAGTACCCTTCCAGAGAGGGTGGTTCGAAAGATCACACAGTAGGCTGCATCGCTGACGTTATACATGTCAGCCTTAGCGTTGAACTTGTGAACGTGCTCTTGGGGGTCCCTAGCTCCATCATACTCACTCAGATGGGGTATTTTGAGCCCCGATGGCAAAGAATCTGCCAAAATTGCTAGGTAGAAGGGACTTCTCTTTGGGGGTTCCATAGCTAGTGGCACCAGTTGCATATCCTCATAGCGCCTGTGGTTCTTCGAACTTCTTACAGGGCGAGGCGAGCGCCTTTTGCGGCCTTCTTGCCTTGGCAAGACCTTATCGGGGGTCAATGAGACTTGACCTCGGCGTGGAGACCTGGGAGGCGATGGTCTTCTATCTCTACCTCTCGGCAGCCTCTCGGGGGCTGAGACCACACTATTCTTTTCTCTTTCCCTTGCTGCCCCATTCAACGGGGAGTTGGATCGCCTTAATCCAATCCCAATGGGGGTCAAGGACTCCTAACCTCGGCGGGGGAATTGGCCTGGCGCTCCTCGGTGAGGACAACTCTTCTCTCGAGGCTCTGGACCCCTATGAACGGATGGAGGGGGTAGATCTTGCGGCCCATTCTCTTGAGGTTGGAGAGCCTCCTGATGGCTTCTCACGTGGGGGGTCTTGTCCCCTCCTAGCAGATGGAACATGTGGTGGCCGTGCTGGATGTGCCTGCACGTATTGCTGAACCGCCCTCTGCTCGCACAGAGGCATCTTCAACTAGAGCAAGCAGTGCCGCTTGGGTGATCTCTAACACCCTAGAAATAGGGATTGGAATCACTGCTGGTGTTATGGGTGACACATCTTGATTGTTTGTCGGGGACGCTACTTTAGGACCTCCACCGTTAGTCGGACCGTTGGGGGGATTTTCTTCTCCCACTTGAACGTTGGGTCGATCTTTAGGTTTTGGGTTAGGATGTTCATCGGCAGCAGCTGGCTGATGGTGGCTGGTCATTATATCCCCGGTAGTACGAGCTTGTGACCTAGTTTGCATACTCAGTGGCTGGAGCCCTTTTCCAATAGACAACGCCAAATTGATGATGATAAAAATCGCCAGTCCATGAATAACATATGATTGACCACGTGGGGTGATGGAACTGATCCAACGCACGATAAACTAGATTGGGGATTGATGAATGTATAGACTGTACTCGAAGTGATGAGTTGCCTACGTACCCGATGAATATGGGATCAAGTCTGTTCGTAGTTCTTTTGTGGGGTTACTCTCAATAGCCAGTGAATTTTTACTGGGGGAGTAGATAATGACTCTTTACTAGCTCCTCTAAGTTATTCATATAGAGCTGATAATGGGCTATAGGCCGTGGGTTTAACTTTTTCAGTAGCCCATCAGGCTCAATAATATAACCCTTAGGCTAATAAAATAGCCCAGGTACTATTAATGGGTCACCCGCCCTTTTGGGCTTGTCTAGTATGCTACCCGCGGATGTTAACCCACGGGTGGCGCTCCGATCTAAGCTGGGGACACGTGTAATTACCGTAATGCCCTTAGACATTTTTAGTGCACATCAATATTAATAATAAATAATCCTATTAGCCGTTGGATTACGGTTTGAATGCTGTAGAGTTCACAACCATTGAAGCATCCAACCTTTTACCAATAGTCACCAATATCCAATAACATTTTATCGTTGACTCTCTTATATATAGACATACATGTATAGATAGGTTTTATAGAAGACTAAAAAAAGAGAAAAGGAGATAGAATAATCCGCTGCATAAGAAAATAGAAAGAAAATGAGAACCGTCTAAAGCAACTATAGGAAGAAAATCCCTCTTGGCTATTATTTTGTTTTTTATCTTCTTTTGTTCACGATCCATATAAGTGATAGGTGTATATATTCATAGAATGCAGTCTATTGAATAGAATTGGCGTTTCCTGAGAAGCACTTGCATAGTGGGAAATTGTTGTTCTTATGAAAGTATCTTTAGTGATATGCATAGCCCATTTCGTATTTTCTTTTTTTGCAGATTCGTTCTTGATCATTTGAGGGAATTTCCCCAACAGCCAATTCCCCCATTCTATTAATATCTTTTTGGTAGAAAACTTAATATAGTTATTATGTCTTTTTTTTTATTAAATATGTATATATGTTGGTATTAACATGAGTATGTCAATTAGTCAAGAATCCGAAACACAAGATTTTTATGCTGGGAAATTATGTACTTGTTTTAATTCACAAATGACATTTTTAATTTAATTCTAGTCGAAAGGGTACCTTGACCCGACAAATTAGAGCTGATCATTTTTTTAATCATGTGCCACACTGCCCTATAAGACTCCAAATAAAGAGAAAAAACTCACAACTTGTGATAAACTAAAATTAAACTCAGGACCTTCCACATAAAAGTGGAAGCTGATGCCACTAGGCTAACAAACTTTGGTTCATAAATGGCATTTAGTATCATGTTCGCTACCTATTATTAGGAATGATACTTAGTTAAGTTAAATTTCACGTTTGGCCAGATATTCCACGGCCCATAATAAGGGATGATTGCATATTGTACCCTTGTGAAATATGAAACCTGAACATATCCCCCCCTATGTAAAAAAAATAGCCTGAAATGCCCCCGTGTTTTTCAAAACCCTGCACGAAACCCTCAACCTTGCTTCAAATACACTGCGTGTGAATGCTACCTTCTGTGGATTTAACATAGATTAGGGATTTTGTGCAGGATTTTGAAAATCATAGGGTTATTTCAAGCTATATTTTTAACACAAGGGGGATGTGTGCAGATTTCATGTTTCATAGGGGTATGATATGCAATTATCCCCCATAATAATAGGGTCCGGTAATTTAATACCGATTTTTAGGATTGTGGCACACCCCCATGGTGTGATGTATTTCCTCATTTTTTAGGTCTGCTCAGATTAAAACGTGAGTTGATCAATTTACTTCCCACCAACATGTAAGGGAAAATTACACAAAGACCCCCTCTTATTTATTATGTAATTACCAAAATCTCCTTTTACTTATTGAAAAATATCAATGCATCTCCTCAAATAGTCTATTTGTAAGGTTTACAGGGGTAAAAATGTAGGAATTTTTTGACACACTGGCGGTGTAACTGTAAGAAATCATTAACATAAGGAGGTGTGTTGGCAATTTCCAATAAGTGAGGGGGACTTTTGATAATTATATAATAAATGAGGGGGTCTATGTGTAATTTTCCCAAAAGATAAAGAACTGATCAGTTTACTTGTATACTCGACCTTCTTTCATTAGTGAGGGGGTCTATGTATAATTTTTCCAAAAGATAAAGAGCTAATCAGTTTACTTGTAACATCAGGAGGTGTGTTGACAAGTTTCAATAAGTGAGGGAGATTTTTGATAATTATACAATAAATGATGGGGTCTGTGTGTAATTTTCCCAAAAGATAAAGAACTGATCAATTTACTTGTATACTCAACCTTGTTTTATTAAGCAGCTTGTCAGATCCATATCGGTAACTAGTTAGCAGACCACCGCACAATGCGCGATGGTAGTGCCCGGTGCAATTTTTTTTTTTAAATTTGTAATCATTGACTATAAGTCTTGTCTGTGAAATTAAATAAACTTGATCTTATTTAATTTTAATAACTCCATCTCCAACTACAATTTAGGTCATCTACGAATTGATTGCTTTTATGCTCTATCCCCAACTACATTTCAGATACTCTACAAGTTGATTGTTTGAATTATAATTTATTTCAATGTAGTCGAGCCATTATTTTTTCATTTAGGATCACCGTTACAGTCGAATAATGAAATCAGCTCGAAGGGTTTAAGCATAACATCAATCGATATATTGCTACATTATAAAACTCCTTATTACGGACATGACTGCGAAATGAACCATCAAAAACTGTTTATAAGGATTCGATGAACATCGATAACAATTGTCGTACCAATAAACTATGAGAAAAGCAATGGGATCTTTCTAGCTCCCACCGTTTCTCCACCCCCTCACCAAACATGCCGACTTTCATCCCACCACCAAAATCGAGCTCCACTGTGCTAAAGCAGTTTTCCTCTTGCACAGATGCACTAGATCTGTTTCTCTTGCCGCCACGAGCCCTGAGTTTTTTGGGGTATTTGCCCCTGGTTCAGAAAATTGCAGAGTTCCGTACTCGAGGGGACTGGCCACCCTTGACTAGTTTTGTTGGATCACCTCCGCTGGCCCTTTTGTTTTTACTTTTTATTTCCTTTGGTGTTAATGAGTTGTGCTATGTCTTAGTTTTTCGTAATGCTTTTTGTCTTGAACATCTTGTCTCTTGTGCTATATGATTTTATTTTGTTGAGACATGAAGCAGGTACTCTTCTTGCTCCAGAGGAGGAAAAAATGATTCTATGGAGTACTTTGTATTTGGGTTCTTTTGAGTACTCCATATGATCTTTTTTTGTTTGTAGATCCCTTGCTTGTTCAGTTTGGCTTCTTTTTGCCTCTAAAATTTCTATTGATGGAGGATTTGAGAAGGTTACTGATAAGAGGCATTTTTACGTGTTTTTAAGCCCCTTTGCGTTTATGTTTTAGGTTCATTTATCGCTTAATTCTTGCTACATGTGCGTTTAATTCGTGCATTAAGTGATTTCAGGTCTTAAATGGATACAATCGAAGAACGGGATGAAAAACGACGTATAAAACAAGTTCAGGCCAATTTGCTTCTGTTGTCCACGCCCAAGCGCCGAGAAATCGGGCGCCTAGGCGCCCGATTCTGAAAGGGGCGCCTAGGCGCCGTTCTGTCCCCGCCTGGGCGCCGTATCTGCACCAGTTTCCACGTTCGAGCGATATTTTCTTATTTTTAGAGACCGAATTGGATGAAGTTTCCTTCTACAGAGTTGTAGAACTATGTGTTAGCTTCAAATGAGGACTTGAATCATCCAAATCGGAGTTTTGTGGAGAGAGTTATGAAGGAAATACAATTACTGCGCCAGACAGAGGCAAATACTCCCAACATTCTGATTTGGGCGCCCGAGCGCCATAATTCCCGCGCCTAGGCGTGGCCACATCCGAGATTTGATTCCTTTCAGCCAAAAGATCATCATTTGATGGGGGAATGGAACATTTAAAGCCAAGAGGTCATCACATGTATGGGAGGGATGTCATAAGTATGTTTCTTACTAGATCTACTTTAGGGAATTTTATACTACTCACTTTAAGAGTAGTGGAGGACACACTAGGGGGGACATACACATGAGGGGATGATTTGTGGTGGTCTTCTTAAGGATCCTAGGGGGCAATTGACCGAATCATCTAGGGGAGGAGAGGGAGAGAGGCATTTTGGCCATCACTTTTCACTCATCATCATTCATCACGATTTTCTTCATCACTTTTGGAGGGGAACAAAGAGGGAGGAGCTAAGGATTGAAGATCAAGAGCAAAGATCCATCATCAATCAATTGAGGGAGTTTTAATTATTTGCATTTACATGTTTATTTCCATGAGTATGTATATGTTTGTATTAGATTTTCTTAAGGCTTTGATGAGAGGCTAATATTGTAGAACTAAGGCCATGTGAAGGCCAAATTTATGAATCAATATATGTGAAGTTGCTCTTTGTATTAATTCTCCTATTGCTTTGTGTGTTAATTCTATGCTTTTATTCCAATCATGTGTTTGATCACCATATGCTTGCTATCTTGCCTAATCTAGTTGTTCGAGAGAAAATAGATTAGGGTGCAAGAGAATTAACACATCATCCGAAACAAATGAGGGATTGCCCTAGAAATAGGTAAAGATTCCCGGGTGTTGTTAGCCGGATTCGTTCGGGGAAGCTCTAGAACGTTAATGCGTGATTTTTGATTAGATTCTCGGATAGACATATTTAGAGAACCGTCAATTAATCATAGGATTATTATGTGCCGAGACATCGGGTAATAGTTAATTTAGGAGTTTCCACCAAAGCAATAGGAGTCTAATAATTCGAAGAGTAGTTCATATATATTGACGAGTAGATTTGGTTGTAGCATGTGCCTTAGTCATTTTATCATACGTGAGATTTAATCTATAGTACGTTTCTCTTTGGTTCGTTAATTGCTTAATCTTTTTCTTGCACTTTACTTTAATTGTCTTTACTTTCATTAAAATCATAAACTAGAATTCAAGTCTCCGTGGTTCGACAACCCGGACTTTTAGTCCACTTTATTACTACCACGACTAGTACACTTGCTATCAAAGCACGTTAAGTATTAGCGTGTCAAGTTTTTGGCGCCGTTGCCGGGGACTTGTTTATTTTAGTTTTTGATTTTTGTTTACATTTTTCATAATTCTTAGTTTTCGTTTATTTCTTGATTTTCTTTTATTTTCGTGTTTAGTCTAATTTTGTTTCTTGTGCTTAATTGTTAGGTTCGATTTGTGGTGCATGACCCGCTCCTCAAATGAGCCTTTGCTTGATTTTGTTATTTTTATTTTGAACATGTGCTCCGGGTTTGTAGATGAGTTCGAGAGATGGCGGACAATATCTATCAACCAAATCCGAATGCACGTTTCCCGGATATGAATTTACCGAAGGATCGGGAGTGGTTACAAGGCATTCTCCAAGCTATGCAACCGCCTCCTTCTCAACCACTTCAGTCGGTCCGGGATTGTCTACCATCCAGCGTCTTTACCATACAGGAGGGATATCATTTATCCCCGACTCTGGAGGAACGAGAATGGGTTCGACAACTCCTATACGGCTTACAACTCACACTAGATGATTTGGATCAGCCGAAAAGTATGAAATTGGTACACAAAGCCATTGATGCTTTGTATGAAGGACCAATTAAGGAGGCTCTAATGATCATTGAGGAAATGAAAAATGAGAGGATTTCTATGAAGGTGTCATCGCCTCAGCGTCGCCCACCTAACATTCAAGCGATACCCGGCCCCATTTTTATCGAAGAATTGATATCAAAGAAGCCGACGTTGAAGGAAAGGACGCTCGAGCCTTTACCAGATTCTTTGGTATCTTCTTCCCTCTCCACGGGTATAGAGGTCATTAGTGCCCATGATAGTAAGTTGTCCTCTAGTGTAGGAGATGACATGGTTATTTGTGATAACTATGAGGTTTTTAAGCATCCAATTGATTCTACATTATCTTTACGCATTGATGCTTTTGATCCTTTTAGTGTTGAGCTTTTTCAGGAAAGAAGAACCAATAACCTCCTCGAGTTCTACATCACAAACTCCAAGTTTTCCATCTCGATGGGTGAAGAAAAATGGCCATCTACTTATAACTTGGAGAATAGTCCAAGTCATCACTCGGTGCAGTGGGAAGAAAGAGTGATGGGTCCAAATGCTTCTATTAACACCGGGCCGAAATTCATCCCTACTTGGAGAATGAACAAGGCATTCATTCGGAAACCGCCTTAAAATAACTCGGTAAAGTCAAGCTAATGACTTTAAAAGAGCGCTTCTTGGGAGGCAACCCAAGTTTGTAAGTTTTCTTTTCTTTTTCTTTTTGCTTTTGTTTTTGTTTTGTTTAATTTGTTTCTTTTTGTTGTGTTCAAGCATGCACTTTTAGCATGTATGTGTCTTATGCTTGATGGTTTAAAGAGTTGAAGTGTTAGATATAATGCACATTTGGACCCCATGTTTAAGAGATGCGTATTGTACTCGGGAGGAGAGGAAGCTATAGGATTATGTATTGGAATTTTAAGGATGTTGTTCAATATCCTTGGTTGTAAGTGTTCTTGTACCGTTGTGTATGCTTGTCATAACAACATTGGGGACAATGTTGGATTTAAGTTTGGGGGTAGAAGAGTACTTATTTTGAACTTTGATGATGCAATCCTAATTTGTAGCTTGAGTTTGGGGGAAAGTTGTTTGCTATCATATTTATATGCTTCTTTGTTGAGAAAATCAAGTATATAAAAAAAAAAAAAAAAAAAAAATTTAGTCCTTCCAATTGATGCATTGAAATTGATTGACTTGGAGAAATGGCATGATCTCTTGAAATAATTTGAATTTAATGGAATATATATATCTTTGAAATTGCTCGTGGAGACACTAGACTAGGATTGATTCTTTAGATGATTCACATTGCACAATGAATCGAGGGTAGAGGAGTTGAGAGGATAACCATCTTGAGACACTTAAGGAGTTTTTCCCAGAAATATTAACTTAGATTTCTCATAAGGTTATAAGTTAAGTAGTAATTTTATATGCTAAACAATGAATTGAAAAGGTTGAATTTTGGTATGACCAAAAGTGGTCAGGCTAATACGTACCGGAGGTGATAAGTTTCATGCCTATATACTGTACTATTATGCTAATTTGAGCTAAGCTCAAGCCAAAAAGAAGTGATTTGTTTAAAAGATCTAGTTTTATTTCGTGGCCTTTGACACTCGAGTGATTAAATCCGTAGGAGTGTCTCTACACTTAATGCCCCAAAACTATCTAGTTTGGGAGTCATTGATCTAAAACTTGTTACATGGGCGTCATAGAAAGCCTAATGGAATAAAACATTGCACATGATCTAGCCTTAATGAATTTAATGGAAGTTTCATACGAATTGAAAGTTGAATGTTTGACATAATGAAATTTAAATGGCTATGAGATTTTCTATGATTCTTGTGCTTTGTGTTTGATCAAAAGTTTATAGATATGGGATTAATGTCCAAAATTTGGTAAGGATGCCTCTCGACTATAATGCCTTAGATTTATTTTTCACTACACCCTAAGGAGTCTTTTCAAGTATTAGTGTCACATGAGCAAAAGTAGTTGATATGTATATATATACTTGTGAGCTTTAAAAGGTTGATTTTATGCCATTCATTCTTGTTGATTATGTTGAGATGTATTGATTTGGTTATGATTGAAAATTTACTAGATTTTGTGGGTATATCATATGCAAACCCTCACGAGACTATAACTCGTCCTTTGAGGTGACTCAAAGGTTCAAAGGCTTGTTGCATTCGCTAAATGCAACCGTTTACTCCACGAAAGTAAGTTAGGTAGTTTTCTTTTTGTTTCTCTCTTTGATTGATGTGTTTCCTTATCTTAGAACTCTTATTGCTCGAGGACGAGCAATTGATAAGTGTGGGGGTGTTGATAAGAGGCATTTTTACGTGTTTTTAAGCCCCTTTGCGTTTATGTTTTAGGTTCATTTATCGCTTAATTCTTGCTACATGTGCGTTTAATTCGTGCATTAAGTGATTTCAGGTCTTAAATGGATACAATCGAAGAACGGGATGAAAAACGACGTATAAAACAAGTTCAGGCCAATTTGCTTCTGTTGGCCACGCCCAAGCGCCGAGAAATCGGGCGCCTAGGCACCCGATTCTGAAAGGGGCGCCTAGGCGCCGTTCTGTCCCCGCCTGGGCGCCGTATCTGCACCAGTTTCCACGTTCGAGCGATATTTTCTTATTTTTAGAGACCGAATTGGATGAAGTTTCCTTCTAAAGAGTTGTAGAACTATGTGTTAGCTTCAAATGAGGACTTGAATCATCCAAATCGGAGTTTTGTGGAGAGAGTTATGAAGGAAATACAATTACTGCGCCAGACAGAGGCAAATACTCCCAACATTCTGATTTGGGCGCCCGAGCGCCATAATTCCCGCGCCTAGGCGTGGCCACATCCGAGATTTGATTCCTTTCAGCCAAAAGATCATCATTTGATGGGGGAATGGAACATTTAAAGCCAAGAGGTCATCACATGTATGGGAGGGATGTCATAAGTATGTTTCTTACTAGATCTACTTTAGGGAATTTTATACTACTCACTTTAAGAGTAGTGGAGGACACACTAGGGGGACATACACATGAGGGGATGATTTGTGGTGGTCTTCTTAAGGATCCTAGGGGGCAATTGACCGAATCATCTAGGGGAGGAGAGGGAGAGAGGCATTTTGGCCATCACTTTTCACTCATCATCATTCATCACGATTTTCTTCATCACTTTTGGAGGGGAACAAAGAGGGAGGAGCTAAGGATTGAAGATCAAGAGCAAAGATCCATCATCAATCAATTGAGGGAGTTTTAATTATTTGCATTTACATGTTTATTTCCATGAGTATGTATATGTTTGTATTAGATTTTCTTAAGGCTTTGATGAGAGGCTAATATTGTAGAACTAAGGCCATGTGAAGGCCAAATTTATGAATCAATATATGTGAAGTTGCTCTTTGTATTAATTCTCCTATTGCTTTGTGTGTTAATTCTATGCTTTTATTCCAATCATGTGTTTGATCACCATATGCTTGCTATCTTGCCTAATCTAGTTGTTCGAGAGAAAATAGATTAGGGTGCAAGAGAATTAACACATCATCCGAAACAAATGAGGGATTGCCCTAGAAATAGGTAAAGATTCCCGGGTGTTGTTAGCCGGATTCGTTCGGGGAAGCTCTAGAACGTTAATGCGTGATTTTTGATTAGATTCTCGGATAGACATATTTAGAGAACCGTCAATTAATCATAGGATTATTATGTGCCGAGACATCGGGTAATAGTTAATTTAGGAGTTTCCACCAAAGCAATAGGAGTCTAATAATTCGAAGAGTAGTTCATATATATTGACGAGTAGATTTGGTTGTAGCATGTGCCTTAGTCATTTTATCATACGTTAGATTTAATCTATAGTACGTTTCTCTTTGGTTCGTTAATTGCTTAATCTTTTTCTTGCACTTTACTTTAATTGTCTTTACTTTCATTAAAATCATAAACTAGAATTCAAGTCTCCGTGGTTCGACAACCCGGACTTTTAGTCCACTTTATTACTACCACGACTAGTACACTTGCTATCAAAGCACGTTAAGTATTAGCGTGTCAGTTACACTCATTGCAGTTGCCGGAGGAAGGGTCCAATGCATTCACCATGTTTTGTTTTCTTACACGGTTTCGTTTGATGTTTGATGCTGTCTGTAAGTCAGGGAGCTAGTTTTTTTGGAGAATACCAAACTTTATCTCTTTCATGTCAACAGATAGTGTGAATTGCGTCCTACCCAAAAGACTTTGCAAATCATTTGGTTTCTCTACAGTTCATTCTTGCCCCACCATCTCTACCTTTCCCCCACACTTCACTTGTTGGGCTTGTTTCTCTTGTAATTGTAATGATCTTGTAATCTTTATCAAATGACTCTGTGATGTTTTAGGGATTCAACTCATTTTTTAATACAGAAATATTAATTTATCAAAAGAAAAAGAAAAGCAACATGATCTTTATATATTATAAAAGAATATACGATTCTATATTTGTAGATCAAAATGAAAAGAAAAAGTCCTAAACACCTGCTAGTCAGACAACTTTGGGTGCTGGGATATGAATAGGGGTGGCAAATAGGTGGATCAGGTGGGGTTTGGATCAGGTTCAACTGGTTTGGGTCCATGATGGGTTAGGTCTATGATTAGTCCAAATTCATGGGTCCAATATGGGTTGGGTTGGGTTGGTTCTGGCTAGGTCTTATATATGAAAATAATTGCATTATAGCTAGACCCAAAGTGAACCCAACTTGGACCCAGAGGTGTTCCAATGTGGACCCAAATGGAACCCAAGGCAAAATAGAGCTTAACACACATTTTTACACGCACTACATATATTTACACACATAAACCACACTTTATCACACACAGTTTAAATACTTATTACACACACAACATATATTTTACGCACATACCACACATTTTACACATTTTCACACACCACATAATTTACACACATTATACAAATTTTCACACGCACTACACACATTTTCACACACACCACATATTTTCACACACACCACATATTTTCACAGACACTACACATATTTTCACATACACTACACATATTTTCACACACACATACACATTTTACATAAACTACACATATGTTCACACACACAATACATTTTCACACACACTACACATATTTTCACACACACGACACACATTTTACACACACTACACACACTTTCACATACTATACATACTTTCAAACAAACTACATGATATAATAAAAATTACGTAGTGGAAAATACGAATCAAATCCCAAGTAGTCTTCTCCGTATTGCATATTCAAATCATAAAATCGAAGACCTTAATCTTCATAGAGAAGTGGTAGGAGATTTCACATTCCTCGCGATTTCTGAGCTGATAGCTACTTTTGAAATCTTCAAATTTTTTGAAAAACACGAATCCATGCAATCCAAAGTATTACTTTTGAATTCTTAATCCAAACACCAAATACGCCGATGTCTCTAAAAAATCACGTGGAAATCAAGATGGAAAAATCTCTATTTTTCTCCTTGATGGGTGATGGCTAGAGAGAGAGAGAGGAGGAAATTTTTATTTTCTTTGAAGCTTCTGATGTTATGAGACTACTTAGGTCAAGAAGTCGAAAGTATATCAAATATATATAACACTTGACATAGTGACCAAGCACAGCCAAAAACCCTAGTCTTGGGCGCCTAAGTAGATGGCTACTTTGACTCATGTAGGCGTCCAAGTGGACGCCTACCTTAGTCTAGATTTTTGATTATTTTTCATATTATTTAATTATTAATTAATCACTTATTTATTCAATAAAAAATTAATTAATTGTTTTAATTGAATAATAATTTGATAAATTAATTCATTAATTTATTTCTCCAAGAAATTAATTAATAATTAATCTTATCATTTAATTAATTATCTCATCCAATGAGTGCTTAATTACAAGCTTCCCCTTTAAATAATCCCCTTTATATTTCTTATGATATTCCTTGATACGAGACTCTTTTGGTTAGTCTCATATTACAATTGGAGGAACCATAGGATGTGGGTGACACCTAATCAGTTACATGGCCCACATTGAAACTCAATTGCGATTGAAAGAATGGATCATTCTCAAACCTTTCCCGTTGTGAATATTGTGAACGTATAAACATTTTATTCTAATATCCCAATCAAGTAAGAGTCATGATTCAGTCAACCCCACAGAACTTGACTATATTCTAGGGTCATAATGAGTCAAGGTCACTGAATTTACTCTAATGTCTAACACGAGTAGCTCGAAATGCTCTGGCCAAAGACTTTTGACCTTACTCACTTATTATTATATAAGATATATTCTCATTCACTTATGAGAGAATAAATTTTATGTTAAAATTAGTTAAGACTACCACTTGCCTATCAAGTTGCATTTCTAAGTCGATCCCACCAACAAGTGAATTGTATCTAGATACTCTAATGACGGACTTGCTATCAATAGTGCATCTTTAACATGATTCCTCAGGACTAAGGTTCACGTACACCTATCACAACAAATAAGTTCTGTCACTGACTATCATAGAGTGAAAACCCATTTGACAGAACCGATACGAGTGAAGTTCGAACTCACCAGTCCCGTTGATGTGTCTATAACATAGACCCTCACTATCCCATAGTGATGGACTAGCACTTCCATAAAAAATTCTATGTCATACAATTCTTATCCAGATTCGATGTCCACTCGAAACTCTCTATGACTTGCGAACGAGTTTGGAGATTAAGTACCAAACGCTTCTAGTGCTATTCTTTTTAACCCATAAGAAGTAGAAGTTTGGCCTTTGATCTCATGGATTATTTATTGTATACTAACTTATAAATGCCATTAAGTAAAACAATAGAAATGCCTTTATATATGTGAAAAGATGTTTAATTAGAAGTTTTGTGCCCTATATAATCTATCCTCTTGTGGCATCTGAGGGCATAAACAAGAAAAATCTCCAACTTGCTCTCAATGCCACTCCCTATGGTACCTAATACCCATCTTCTCAGGATGATGTTCTAGAACTGCCTGTGACAATAGCTTGGTCAGAGGGTCAGCTACGTTGTCTGCATGACTATTTTCGGCACGGCTATTTCACCTCTCCCAACCATCTCTCTTATTATGTGATATCTTCTCTCTATGTGTTGTGAGACCTTGGTTTTTGTGCCTATACTATTGCTCCATTGTTTTCATAAAAAGTGGCAATGGGAGCTCCACGCTAGGATGATAGTGTTATATGCCCGGCGAGCCATCTGTTGGCTTGATCACTAGATGACAAACACTATGACAGTCTTATATTTTATATCATATCCTATTGTCATCTTCTTTATTATTATTTATTTATGATAGTATACATAGATATCCCAAGGATTACAAAAAGGTTAAGGGAGCGGCCCGATGTCTATGGAATGCTCTCTAAGATCGTATTCCTAAAAATTGTTTTGAATCATAGAGGCTGTGAGATATAGGATATTCCTTGTCAAAACTTGTTACTGAATGTCAGTCCTATGGAGATTTTCGTGTTCCATTGACAATGGCCAGGTGGTTCAATATATGAACAAAGACATACACTTAGGAAAGTATGGAATTGAACAACCCCGCAAGGATTCCTCGTTGATTCTGTCGAACTAAGAGTCCTTGGGTTTTGTAGTGTGAGATTAGTCCTCCAACCTGAGATGTCACTGGAAAGGGTACTACCCACTTAGATATACACGTGCACTCCAAGAGAATCGTACAGCGGTGTATGTTGGGTATAATATGGTAGTACAGTAGAACAAGTGACATTAGATATGAGATCCATCCAAGGCTTATTCTCTGGCATTTCCTATGTTGTTGTGTAAAGTTGAATGGTCGATAAAAGTCTCTAGCCAGAGCATAGTCTTATAAGAGGGAATGGTGATCCCTGCTTAGAAGACCAAATCATAAGCGTTTCCAACACAGGGTTATTAGGGTTTCGACAGTCGCCAAACCCTAGACCTTAGACGGGAAAAATATAGAAGAATTCAAATTACATGAAGATCGTAACCTGGTGTTGTGATTTGGTCTAGCGAATAAATTTTTTGATCTGAATCACATCGAGAATCGAATCCGGTGTCTTCATGATATTATAATTACACAATAAGAACGAATTATGTAAGAGAGTAGCCAATTTACCACTTGATGACAAAATTTGATTAGTCAACATCAGCCCCAGACTTCTGCCTCTAGATAATCACGCGGAAGAAAATTCTCTGAGAAAGCTCCGATCTCCTCCCCGAAAATAATGGCAGCGGTGGTTTGTTGGAGAGAGAGGGAGAGAATTTTGTATTTCCTATTGTTCTAGGTTTCTTTGGCTTAAAGTCAGATTCTGGATAATGAATTTGATATAGTTCTGACATTGACTAACTACTTATATCAGATAAGCAGAACCCTTAGGTCTACTAAAGAGAGGGTGGCCGCTAGGCCTGTTTGAGATGGGCTTCCGGGCTTTGTTCTATCTTAGCCTATGTGTAATTAATTAAATCCAAGTCCAATCCAATTGACAATTAATTAATTATTTTAATCAATTAAAATTAATATAATTCAACTTATTAATTTAACTTATGAATTAATATGATTTAATTAATTTATTTAATCCAATTTAATATCTTTAATTAAATCATGCCATCCATTTTGTTAGTCAATCACCTCTAATGTGATTTTACCAAAATACCCTTATCATGGAAAAATATTCATTTTCTTAGCGCGACTCTCTAGGCTCGATTCAACTGGCTGTGGTAGGATTCCAAAGGATAAGGTTATCACCTAGCCAGCACCGTGGAACCAAATCGTAACCCAATTGAATACGAGATGAATATGTCATCACAAACCTTGATTACGACTACCTTATGCGTATAAACTCTTCAACGACGTGACCCGATCAAGTAAGAGCCATGGTATGTCAAACTCATCGAACTTGATGCTGTACTCGGTAATCATAATAATGTGAAACTACCAAACTACCTTTAGTGACCATCACTAGTTAGTTTATATGCTTTGGCCAAACACTTTGTAATTTCAATTACTTATGATCGTACAAGTCACATATTCATTTACTGTCGAGACGGTGAATCCCATATTGGCAGTTATCTTATAATGTCGAATGCAACATGTGGATTGTACTTCGAGGTCAACCCCACTTATCAAGTGATATGGGTCTAACTACTCAGATAACATTTCCAATACTACAAGCACATTGTAAATAACTCCTCAGGTCTAAAGTTCACACACACTATCGCAATCTTAATCCCAATCATTGACTGTCAAAGAGTAAATACCCATGTCATCGGATTAATGCAAATCGAGTTCAAATATGTTAATTCCATTAACTATATCCATGACACCAACTCCCACTATCTAATCAGTGTTCGAATGGCACTACCTTGTCAAAGCAGGTGTTATACGAGTTAAATTTTAATGCCAAATTAAAATTCCTTAAATCGCGAACTCCCTTTTAAGAGATTAAGTATTTGACTCTTCTAGTGCCTCTTCTCAACCATAAGAGGTGGAAAGTCTATCTTCAAATCTGATGGACTTATTTGTTCAATACACATAAATGTCATTAGATTTATATGAACAAAATCAAAACCTTTATCCTTTAAATAGAAACATATAATAGTTTGTTCAAATAACTTATCAAAGCCATACTCAATCTAATTTCGCATAGGCATTAAGGGCGTACACTTAACAATCTCCCACTGGCACTCAACAACAATCGCTATGGTATTTGATGCCCATCTTCTCAAGATGTTTATCTAGCACCGCCTGTGATAATGGCTTGATGAGTGGGTCAGCCATGTTTTCTGCTGAGGCTATTTTCTGCATGCTGATATCGCCCCTTCCAACGATTTCTCATATTATATGATATTTCCTCACCACATGTTTAGGTTTATTATGAGACCTTGGTTCTTTAGCTTGCGCAATTGCCCCATTGTTGTCACACCATAGTGGCAACGACATTTCCACTCTAGGAATGACTTGAAGTTTGGCTATGAACTTTCTCATTTAAACAGCTTCTGAGGTAGCCCCATATTCTGCCTCCGTAGCGGAATCAGCATTTGTACTTTGCTTCAAACTTTTCCAAGGCAGTGCTCCACCATTGAGTGTGAATATGTACCCAGAAGTGGACTTGAGGTCATCAGGATCAGATTGAAAATCTGCATCGGTATAACCATCCACCTTTAATTCTCCATTTCCATATATCAATAGCATATCTTTAGTTCTTCTTAAGTACTTTAAGATACACTTCACTGTTGTCCACTGTTGCTCCCTGAGTTTGCTTGAAACCTACTAACCATGCTCACCGCATATGGCAGTTCTGGTCTCGTGCACAACATCGTGTACATGAGACATCCTACTTCCGACGCATACGGTGTATTCCTCATATCCATTCTATCCTTGTCCGTTTAAGGACTCATAGATTTGGAAAGATGAATACCATGTCTCATGGTCAAAAGTCCTCCCTTAGAGTTATGCATCTCATATCTCTTAAGGACTTTCTCTAGGTAGAGCGCTTGGGAGAGTCTTATCATTTTATTCGCTCTATCTCTATATAGGTGAATTTCCAGTATGTAGGTTGCTTCTCCTATGTTTTTCATGGAGAACATGCTTGAGAGCTATGTCTTGACTGATGTCAATAAGCCTATGTCATTCCCTCTAAGTAGTATGTCATCTACGTATAGAACCAGAAATGTCAACTTGCTCCCACTGACCATTTTGTAGACACATGGTTCGTCTTCATTCTTGATGAAGTCATATTTCCTTGCTTCTTCATCGAACCTTAGATTCATGTCAACTTTTTCCAAGAATGTCTACAAATAAGACTTCAACAACAAGCCAAAAATATCGATCAATTCCAAGCCAAATTGCTGTTGCATTGAAGTTTCATTCCTTAAACTCTCAGAAAAGCCAGAATATTCAAGCAAACATTTTCCTTACTTTTCTTCAATTCCTGAGACAGTCAACCAATATTTCAAACATTCTTTTCGAAGAAATCCATACTACTATTGAGATATTCACAAGTTGTTTGAACTTCATCAAAATCAAACAAACCGTTTAGAAAAACCCCATCCAAGCCTCGCAATCTGTGTGAAGTCGAAGTTTGGATACTTGCATTATTTCTGGGTGAAAGAATCAAGGGGATAGAAGTGATTTGGAGCAGAAATCTGTGTGATCAAGGAGCTCAAGTCATCAACATCCATCTCTCCCTAATTTGTAGAAGTTTCTATGTGATTCTTTGAGAACCATTTTAGTGGATTGCCTCCAAGTGTTCGAGGAGAAGAAGGACGTAGGTGGGATTACACCACCCAACAAACCTTATAAATATCTTGCTCTTTACTTTACAGTCATTCTTCATTTTATTATATCTTTGTATAAAACTGTTATGTAAAACTCAAGAGAACACCAAGCAACTAAAACATTTTTCTTGTGACGCTAAAGCTTTCAAAAAGGAGGACTCTAAAATTATTCCGATGTGCTAACGTTGATTAAAGAACTGAATGCTTAAACCTATTTGGTTAAAGTATTCTAACCTTAAAATCTCAATTAACTTTCTAAAACAGTCTTCATCAGACGCTTGGCCTAAACGTCTATATTTGAAGTAAACGCTTAGTGAAGCGTCTACTTTTTCAAGCGTCCAAAATATTTTTAATACGAATCTTTTTGAAGTCGAAAAAGACTTTAGAGTCTATTCAACCCCCCGCCCCCTCTAGACCCTTTCGTATGCCATTTGGGACCAACAAGTGGTATCAGAGCGGTTAAAGTTGAATTTTTTTAAATTTCCAAGCGTAACTTCTTGTTTAGATCCCGTTTTCAAAATCTAGTTGCTTTCAGTTTGTCTTTCATGGCATTTTCTAAAGTTTCTAAGTTAACTGCGTCAAACTATGACTCATGGAAGGTCAAAGCTTTTACGTATCTTTGTTCATGTGATGACGAAATGTGCGATATTATTTTAGATGGACCAATATAAATTCTGAAGGTTATGACCAGAGCGCCTGGAGCCACGGAAGAAACTCCAGATGGCTATGTTGAGAAGCCTAAACAAGAATGGTCCACTGATGAGCGTCGAAGAGCAAATCTGGACAATGTTGGTCGAAGACAACCACAATGAGAGAATCTAATATGTTGGATTTTGAGTCCAGAAGACGCCTTTTCAGAAGTCAAGGCAATTGAGTTTGAGTTAAATTCAGCCAGTGATGTTGTGAGTAGTCCAGTAATTAAGTCTGGAGCGCTCGTAGCATCAATCAAGGGTAAATCGGGTAATAAGGTAAAAGGTTCAGATATCAGTGAGGATGAGGAACTAGCACTTCTAAATAGATTCAGAAAGTTCTTGAGATATGAAAAGAAAGGAAACAGTCCTAAGCATCAAGGACACAGTTCATATCAAGCGCCTGCTCCACTACATCAACAGTTTCAAGCACCTCAGTATTCTGTTCCTACATCCCAAGCGCTTGTTCAGTACCAAGCGTCTGCTCAAAATCTCTCAGCGCCAGTGGTCTCAAAACCACAAAATGCAAGATTAACAAATGAACAAAAGATGAAAACAAATCTTTGTTATAACTGCAGGAAACCAGCGCACTACCAGGTAAATTGCCCTTATCCAAACGTATCTAAGCCCTCAAGACAGGATTACTTGGATAGAAACCAATTCAGGAGGAACCTTCGTCAACAAGGTTTGCTAGCGGAATCAGAACAGACATCCGCACCTGAAGATTTGGAGTCTTCAGAAGAGAGTAGTGATAATGATGAGCCAGTGGATGAATTAGCGCTTATTTGTCTCATGGCCAGAGATGATAAAGCGTCTCCTGAGGTAAACACTGAATTATCTCTTCCTCTTTCTTATGAAGAATTGCTTGGCAAAGTCAGAGAATATTATAAGGATTGCCAAGATGCCGCCAAATTATACCAAAATCACTTTGATATTATTTTATCGTTCAAAAGTGATAAAGTGACGCTCAAAGCAGAGTTGCAAGTCCAGCAATAGTGCATTGAGAAAAACCAATCGCTTGAGAGTGAAATAATTCAGTTGAAAAGTGATCTTGATAAGATAGTCAAGAGAGAAGCTAAGCTAATTGCTAGACTTGCCAAATTAGAACAGCTCATCTCATCATTGTCTAACGCGTCAAGAAAGCTAGACAATGTGACTATGGTACAATGTTATTTAGGGAAAAGACCGGTTTAGGTTGCAATAAATTCGGTAAACAAACAAACAAATCAAATGTTACGTTAAACAACAAAGCAAATGATATTTTCTTTGTTAAAGAAGGTTCACAAAGACAAACACTAAATGAACCAAGCGACAATGGTAAGAGGCCAAATGAGAAAGTCAAAGCTGACTCACGCAAAGAAAAGGCGAGAGCGAATGATTCACAAAGAAAGGTTCATCCAAACGCTCAAAAGGCTAAGGATAAACCTAAACACTGTGAGTCAAGCGCTAAGCGTCCAACATCAAAAGTGCACCCTAAGCCAGCGCAAAGGAAATACCAGCGTCAATATCCACAGCGGTCTAGATCATATTATCGCTACTATGATGACTATGACTATGACTATGATTATAATTACTATTATAATAGAGGACATTACTATACACCCTAACAGTACACACAACAAAATGTGAACCCAAGAAGGCCAGATATCTTCACCAAAGCGCTCAACGAACAACGTTTTCTCACTTTGAGAAGTGAATTAGGTATGATTGATTTAAACACTTAATCATTATGCATCATATTTTATTAGACATATGATTTAGGGGGAATCCACTTTATTTATGTCCAAACGATTTTGAAAAGTTGTTTAAGGAATCAAACTTAAGGGGAACCTTAAAATTGTCCTTGAAACATATTCCAAGCGTCAATGATCAAAAACTTTCATATGCATGATCATCAACGCTCAGAATTATTTATGCCAAATGTGTTGACGCTAGAGTATAAAAGTATCTTGATTTCAAGCGTCAATATAAATTTAACACCGGTGGTATCTATTAAGCGTTGAACATATCCCACTCAACACTTAATATAAAATTATTATAAAACTCATGCATAAATTTTACGAGATTCTTGAAGTAGTGGATAGACTCAACAGTCTATGTTGTAATCTATCTACACGCTTCCATCACATCAAACTGGCGGGTAATCAAAACTTTTCAAAATGACAGTTCAGAAATAGCATGTTTCTATGTACGTGTTATTGTATAATTAGACGTGTGTACTACACTTTAAAAATCCCAAACGTTTTTCAAAATTGAACTCTCGGATGTCAAATCATTATATATGAGAGTTACCAAATGTAACTTCTCTCTCTTACACAAAACTCGCGTCTGCAGTTAATATTTTCATGGCTGAGATTCAAAATCAACAGAAACTCTTTACACGTGTCTAAATCCTACAGAGACTAGCAAACACAAGTTTTAAAATTTTTGTTCTATGTCATTTAAAACACAATTTTTGCAGAAAATTATTTACTTTACTCTCTGCAAATTTTACCCTCTTTCTCTCTTTCTTTCAAAGAAAAAGAAAACATCTCAGTTCATCTCTTTCACTGAAAATGGCACCAAAGAAATCTGCTTCTACTTTGGCCGACCCTATCATCAAGGTGACTGAAGACCTTGTTGTCGATTGGAAATTTCTGCATGAACAACCTCAGATCAACCTAACTGATATGATGGACATGGTAACCAAGGTTGGGCTCAAAACTTTCGTTACTAAGTATTCCTATCTGTTTCCAACGGAAGTCGACATGTTTTGGAAAACTGCTAAACTCTCTACAGACAAGAAATCTATCTCTTGTCTCATCCCTATGTCCAAGAAGGAGCCACCAAAGGAATTTGTTTTGTCTGCTGCTTCCATTGCCAAGAACTTCAATCTCCCAAATGAGGGTAAGGCATTGGATTGCGTCACTTTGAATCAAACCAAAGAAGCATGGACAAACATGAGTGCTTATGAAGATGTACCCTACAAACAACACTTTGAGAAGAAAGATCTGGTATCCAAATACCTACTGTTGCCTGACTTCTGCAGCAAGATTATAGAATGCAGAGTGGGTACCTTTGATAAGGTGAACCCAGTGCAATTTCAGATGATGACGGCGATACTCCTCAATCTTAAGATAAACTGGAGTGAGTATGTATTTGGAAGGTTTAGAGACTGCTTAAGCGCCCAAAATAAACCTTATGGGCTCATTTTGAGCGATCTATTGTGTCAATCAGACTGTGTCTACTCATCTGGTCAACCAATGAACAAGACTAAGATGCTGGGAAAAAGGATTCCGAACAATCTGTTCAACCCTCCCAAGGTTGGTGGTGCTGCTAGACCACTCTCTAAGCGTCTGGAAGTACGCAAAGCGTTAGATGAAGAAGCTAAATGTCCAATTTTAGAAGAAGCCGTGAAGCGTCCGGCTGCAACAAAGAAGAGGGCTCCTAGAAAGCCCAAGACTCAAGTCATTCCTTCTCTTCAAAAGAATGATGAGGACACTGATGAGGATGCAGAGGACAAGATTCCTCTCATCAGGCGTAGGAAGCTGGATAGAATTATTAAACAAATAAACTTTGAGAAATCATCTACCGCCTCTCCCGCTCCAACACTCAAGCCCATTGAAGGAGTTAATGTAAAGAAAATCTTTAAGCGTACCAGGACAAGCAAGCGTCAAGCTGCTCCTGTACCTAAGAAGCCTGAGACTGTTGAGCCAAGCGCTCACGTTGCTGTTGAGACAAGTTCTCAGGGTAAGTTTATTTCTTCCCACAACATTTCTTTTCTTACATCTGTAGAAGATCCTGCTCTTATAGAGGATAGTTCTTGTGTTCCAGCTTTAGTTCTAGCTGCTACTGAAGCATCAACAGACGTCCATCTAGATGTTGAGATGATAGAAGTTGTGGCCATTGCTGAAGTTGTTGCTGCAGATGCTGCTACACTTGAAGTAGAGCAACCTGCTCCTCAAACGATTCCAGAGTCAATTAGTGTTCCGGCTATAACAGAGGCACGCTTAGAAGGTCAGAGTGTTGCTGAAGATGTTACAAAGCCAAGGCACTACTTCAAGCTGGACCCACTGAAGATGATTGATCATTCAATCAATTTTATGCCCCCAGCGCTCGAAGAAGACTTCATTCCGGCTGGATATAATGAAGAAAGATACATTAATGCTGACAATGAGGTAGCCTCGCTAATTGACATTGATAATTAGATCAGAGATATAGTGTTCCACACCGAGCTGACAAAAATTGAGAGAAAGTACTATCTGGCTCTTCAACTTGGTAAATATCTTGGTCAGATACCATCTTCTCTTATTCTTCAACAAGACAGACAAGGCGGAAGAACTCCTAGGTGTGATGTGGATCTCGCCTACTACCTAGAGTATGGGCACAGTAAGTCTACTTGTTTTGCTCTGAGAGACTACAACATCAGAATATATGATCCTTTTCGCCCAGAATTTCTTATTGCTTTAGATTTGTTCACCCATAGAGACTTTATTGAATATAGTCTCACTTTATTTAATTTGGATTTAATTAAAGAAGACAAAATAGATTATGTTTATTTTGCAATGATTAAATTGGATTTAATTCATTATCTAAATTAGATTTAATTGTTAAATTTGTTTTAACCCTTTAAAATCACATATGTGTTTAAATTGTTTATATACTTCCTTTAATATGTGATGGTTGACACCTCTTATGGATTTAGGGTTTTATCTTTGTTTTAACTGGGTTGTATTGGGCCAGAGTTTGAACCCCCCCAGGATGTATCTTTCATTGCATAGAATACTTGTATAGGCTTGCTTCTTTGTATTTATGTTAGATAGGCCCAAATGGAGCTTGGCGGAACCACGAAGAGCTTGGAGCCCGAAGATTAGAATTTTGTATAGTTGGAAGCTCTTGTAATAGATAGAACCCCTCCCCTGATTAGCCCGTTGGCTCGGGCCAATCTAGAAAAGTCCATATGAGTGTGTGATGATAGAATTGCTAGGTTTCTTCTATATTTACGTGTCCTTTACTGCGTTATAATAAATTAATGTGCAAAGTGAGACTAAAATTTATATTAACATTATCAAATGTTATAATTCTCCCATTAGAAAATATTGAGTAAGTAAAGGGGCATTGGATGTCCTAGCTCTCCATCAAGCTTTAAAAGGTGGGTTCACTTCTAGTGTATGTCATCTTCCCGGAATAAGGGGGTCATGCATCAAGACGTGATACTCTATCTTCTCTAGTGCATTTGATGCCTTCATGTCGAAGCGAATTCCACCCCATATATCGTTCAAGGTTGCAAGGCGGGATTAAATTGTCATACTGAAAGGAGTTGATGGGATAAATGACTCAGATGGATCACCACCTATATATCAAAAATTTTTGCGGTTCAGTGATCCATGAGTTAAAGGAGATTGAATCTTCAGATGGACAGAATGGTGTATGACACCACCTCAAAGATCTAACGAGCCATCTATCGTTTGAGGTTACAACTTGTTTAGATCATTGGGGAACTCAATCACTCACTACGAAATCCATCCAACGAGGTTTCCGACTATTGCGTGGGAGTGCAATGACTCGAGAAAAATGGGAGACAAGTAAACATTAAGTCCTTGTTTACTTGAGTACATAATAACATATCTAATCGTTAATCGGTGTTTTTCTATTTTAATTATCTCTCTCATATAACCCGTTAGTGCTTGAGAAAATGCCCTCTCTGGACCATAATACACTATTGGGTTAGAAGATTGAGAATTGTTCTCAATAAACCTTCATTGGAATACATACTGGACCTCGACCGACACATCAATTCCATAAGTTGATGATGATGATAAGTTCTTTGTTCCCCTTCATAGACTATCATTGATAACCACAAAGTCAGGGGATAAATGATGAGCTCAATGTGCAATGAAATAGGTAGCACACAAGAAAAATTGTGATAGTCCGAGATCAATTTTGCTGCACGTAGAAAAGCTTCTTGGAAAGCATGGTATGAACCGTTTATATTTTATATCGAATGAACTCATCAAATACATAATGATGGATTGGGAAAATGTTGGGAGACCACATGCTTAAAATGAATCCATGTAGGAGAAATTAAGTTCTCTGGATTGCTACATGAACTTTCATTTTCAAGTTAATCTCATCCTTCATCAAACCCCGGATCCCTCAAATAGTTTGTCAAGTTTTGATATTTTGCAATGAAGGATCGTTGACTGAGCTTTTAGACAAACTTATAAATGCACAAAAACCATGAGGTGCATTTACTATTCTAATTAAGAGGAAACGTTTGGGCGTGTACAGATTGGAGGGGTATCAAGAAGGAAATTACATGCAAAAGGTTCAGAGGAAATCGCCCAAGTAGACAGACACTTGCCCTACTGCATAGAGCAGGGGCATTCAAAAATGTGATTGTCTTGAGCCGAAAGATCACGTGCTAGAAAGTATAGAACTTACTGTTCTATGAACTATTTTTCTACTTCTTAGATTCCAGATCCCGAGCTAGCTCTCATGGATGTATTTTGAACCAGCATCTGAAACAAGTAGAAATCTTGAGATTGAGGAGATTGGATCTACTTCGATCACTAAAAGTTTAAGAGATAGAGCTTTGTGGGCCCCTTCTAAGAAGTGGCCCCCAAGATTTTTAGCACTGCATTACTTTCTCGAACGACCATCTAGGTATGGTCTAGAGTGCTCGATGAGTTTAAGTCTGAAGCTATTGAATTAATCATGAAATTCAAAGGCTGAACTGGAACGAAATTAGGCGACGTATTAGAACACCTTAGGTGACAAATACATGAGTGCCAAGCTTGCCAATTTTTAGAAGAACAAGTCATAGTCTCACAACTTTATCCTCCTCCTCACTATTCTCCTGTTCTGCTACATACAGGCTTACTCGTCCCCAGGGGCCGGGAATATTTGAGGAGCCAATGGGCCCCACTCCTGCCATCAAGATAACACCTCATTACCTCTGCCCCCATGTCCCTGGGCAATCCTACTACTTAGGCGTCTCATCCATCAAATTGTATTGTTGGTGGCCCAACTCCCTCTAATACTACTCCAATTTCCCCAACTCTAATGCACAGCTTTGACTTCTAGATGAAGATTAACGCTGAAGATTTTAGGGATCATTGTGAACCATTTGTGATGATGACAGCCGTTGAGAGTTCAATTTTAGTGATGGTATTGATATTGCAGACTTCATTGACAAAGCAGAGTTGAGAAATTGGTAGTAACCTATTCGTTGAAACATTGTTTCGATTTTACTATAATGAGGTCAACAATAAAATATTTCGGCGAAGTGTAAAATCAAGGATTGCGAGTGGAGGTGTATGCGGCAAAGATTAAGGCTCGATAATTCTCCTTGCGTATTCATAATAAGGTACATACATGCTCCCATGTTAGTGCCACAGAAAATAGACACGGGAAGTCTACGTCAAGGTTAGTTGCTGATATGTTGGCAAAGGAATTCCCAGGTCAGGCGGACACACCTACGCAAAATAAAATAATGTACACAATGCAAAAGAATTATGGCGTTGTAGTAATTACTACAAACATGGAATGGTAAAAACATTGCTAGAAGTATTATTGGGGAGGGGGGGAGATCTGAATGCTAGTTTTGTTGTTCTTCCTAGTTATTTGTATACGTTGAAGAAGTTGAATCATGGTACAATCTATAATTTGGTTAAAAATGAGGAGAACGAGTTTACTTCTCTTTTTTTTTTTTTTTGCATTGGGAGCATGCATTCAAGGCTTGAAGTGTATGAGGAAGGTAATTTCAATTGATGGGACTTGGTTGAAGACCAAGTATAAGGGCATATTATTGTTTTGCAACGCACAAGACGCGATAAACATCAATATCCAGTTGCCTTTGGCATAGTTAAATAAGAAAGTGAAGAGTCATGGCAATGGTTCCTGAGAAACTTGCGGACCTCATACCCGATGATGATAATTGGTCATCATGTCAGACAGAAACCAAGGACTCATTAACGCAGTTCCTAAAGTTTTACCCGAAGGCTAAACATGGTTATTGTGCTTGGCATATTTCTCAAAATATTAAGTCACGCGTTAAGTAAGTTATTTTATTTCTCAAAATACTGTAATCTACTAAAGTATATTAAAGTCATGAATTATGTTATTCTTCAAAATTTCCCTCAATATAGGTCGGATCCCTGAAGACAGAGAAAACGCGCAAAAGAGTAGTTTTAAATTGTTCATGGCTTGTGCTGAAGCATATACTTCAGATGAGTTTGATCGACTGTATAAGGTGTTAGGGAATAGGCATCCTGTAGCTGTTAAGTATCTTACAAATCCCAAAACAGTCTTCACCCTAAGAAATGGCTCTAGGTGCCTCTTTGAAGGTGTTTCGTTACAACATTCTCACTACCAATGGCGCTGAGTCAATTAACTCGACCTTGAGATATGCCTGAAGATATCCGTTAATACTTTCGATTGATGAGATCGTGGAGAAATATCTAAGTGGTTCAATGATTACCGGATTGCGCTTCTGAGGGGTCTTCGGCACAACTACTAACTCCAACGTTGGAGAGTGTGTTGTATGCAAGGAAGCAAGAGTCCCTTCAAATGACATATAAAGAACTAAATAGGCAACAGGAGAGTACCTTGTCTTTGACAAGAGGAAAGCTTCTTAGTCATTGTTTGGATCGACAGTGCACTTGCGAGGTATTTAACATGGACAAGCTACCGTGCTCTCACACCCTTGCAACTATTCCGATTGGCTCATCTATGCTAGAACTATGCTCAAAATACTATTGGAAAAGTACATAGGCATCATCATATGTACGAACCATATACCCCGTTCCAAGTCAATCAAAGTAGGTCGTCCCCGATGAAATAAAGGCCGAGGAGTTGAAACCTCCTTATAAGCATCGCGATGATCCGGTGAAGGGCGGAAGACCTGTGGTGAAAAGAAAGGCTCTGCTGAGAGGCGCGACCACCTCCCAAAAAATATCCAAAAAACCAAAACGCAAGAAATCGAAGAAAGACCCAACCAAATTCTAAATCCAAATTGTGCCGTTATTGTTTCTATGATTTCTTTTAGAGTATTGAACAATTAATCTAAGTAGACTTCTGTTGATAGCTTCTTTTGTTGCATTTTATTTTGGAATATGGAAATTGAGGTTCAAATGGCAACCTGTTATTTTGGAAGTTGCGTATTGAGAAGTTGTAATTTACCCTTCACTTCTTATTTTAGTTGTTAAATCTTGTTCATTTCTCAATTTCATAATCATGAGATTTGCTTTGCAGTTTGTTTGCAATCTGCTGTAATTACAACAGATTGCCTTTGCACTTTGCAAAGTCTGCTGTAATTTCAGCAGATATGCAAAGGCAATTGTTGTAATTTGTATGCTCTGTTGATCTGGATTAGAGTGAAGCTAAGGGGTGTATTTAGTGAGATTTGTTAATTTTCGTTTCAATTCGTCTAAAATAAGGTGGAGAATTAGGGCTGATTCACTCTGAAAAGATGCAGTGCACAGTTGTGCACTTTCCAGTGCATTTTGTTACACAGTTGTGCAATAGCAACAATTTCCCAAGTTTTACAGTGCACAGTTGTGCACTCTCTCTGCACACCTGCGCGAACGCCTCAGCTTTTTTTTTTTTTTTTGAAGATTTATATCCCCCCAAAAAAAATTTAAATCAAAAATTCAAAAATTGGGTCAAAATCCCCAGTTTGGGTCAACAACCCCTAAAAAACATTTTTAAATAAAAATTCTAAAAATTGGGTCAAAATCCCCAATTTCGGTCAACAACCCCATTCCCCTTTCATCTCTCAGAGACACAAATTGCAAAACCCTCCTTATTCATTTGCGCTGGGGTAGTTGCAAATAATTTTTTTTTTAACTTTTGTGATTTTTAATTGTATAATACTCTATAAAAATTAATAATAGAGTATTATACAATTTAATATACACTATACCACTATAGTATAGTATCACCTTCTATATACAATATCAAAATGATCAAAATGTGATATTTGTGTAATCCATTTAAACACAATCCCAATATTATCAAGATTAAATTAGTTTTCACTAAATTTCATTGTCCCTATTGAGTTTATATAACTATTATAGTGTAGCTCAATTAAGTTCATATGTTAATATACACTATACCACTATAGTATAGTATCACCTCCTATATACAATATCAAAATGATCAAAATGTGATATTTGTGTAATCCATTTAAACACAATCCCAATATTATCAAGATTAAATTAGTTTTCACTAAATTTCATTGTCCCTATTGAGTTTATATAACTATTATAGTGTAGCTCAATTAAACTCATATGTTAATACCCTAAAAAACCCTACACCCTAAACTAAACCCTAAAATTGAACAATTTCTATTCATTTCACACTTTCCCCCTCAATTCATTTCAAATTTCCCCCTCAATTCATTTCACCAATTTATCCCTTACCTCAAATTTCTCCCTCAATTCATTTCACCAATTTTCCCTTACTTCAAATTTCCCCCTCAATGCATTTCATTTATAGTCCTTATAAACTTAAATGGGTTCAACATTTCACATTTTCCCCCTCAGCTTTTCTCTTCTCTTTCCCCAGTCCCCTCTCTCTCTCAAACGATCAATCTCTTCATCTCCTCTCTTACTCTCGTCATCTCCTCTCTCTCTCTCTCTCTCTCAAACTCTTGATTTGTAAATGTTTGTAAATGGTTAGGTTTCTTTTAATTTCTGTTAATTTTCGTCTCTACATTTAATTTTCTGTTCTGTTCGATTTTAATTTTGCCGCTTTGATTCGTTTTGTTCGATTTAAATTTTGCTGATTTTTAACTAGGTTTTGGTTGTTTGAGCTATTATTTAGTGAAATTTCTTAATTTTCGTTTCAATTCGTCTGAAATAAGGTGGAGAATTAAGGCTGATTTGCTGAATTTAATTGAATGGTGGCTTTATTTTGTTTATTTCTTTAGCTTAATCTGAAGGAGAATGTTAATGGTGTTTGGACCCGAATTACTGTGTACTTGATGTACTTTGCTTCTATTGTTAGGTTATGTATTGAAGTTCTAACATTGAACTCTTTTGTATTTGTTTTGTTGATTTTCTATTTTCATTTATATGCATTCTGAAGGCATCTCTTTGCTTCAATTTGGGTGACAGGAATAATGTGTTTGTAGTCGGTAATAATAATCCTGGTTTAGGAATTTCGAGAAAAATAAATGGCCAGCACCATTCTAATGGTTTAGGCCCTTTGTATTGCTTTAGCTATGTTGGTTCGGGTTGCCCTGCATATTGCAAACACATGTCTTTCTGATGTGTCTTTTTGTTGGTTTGCAATGATAAACCGGAATTATGGCAAGGTACCTCATTGTCATTTGCTTCGCCTGCAATGGTGGTTTCTGTTTTTTAGTTCCATATAACTAAGCTGGAGTTGATTAATGATCGACGAATGCGATTGTGTAAGTTGATATATTAGCCTCATAAATTTTCGTCTGTATATTTGGACTTGTAAATACTCTAAAAAATCAAATATTTGGATGCATGTATTTTGAATAGAAACATGGATTGTAGTTACTTTTTTGTTTAGAAGAACCTCTGACGATGAATTGCCATGGTAATTTGTGGCTGCAGTTGTGCTTTTGTTTCCATATCTTGAAACTTTACAATGGATATTTTACTTTTGTTAATGAAATATGTGGAAATTTGTGTCGTGAAACTTACTTATTTACCTATTTTCTTTGTGTAGAAATGTCATCCAATTCGAGAAAGTCATCTTTTAAGAACAATGAAGATCTTGATTTAAGGTACAAACATCCAAATTGTACCGGCTGCAAAAAAATTGCTATAATCCGGGTTGTTGGATTAGGGAAAGATTCCGAGGGACTATTGTACAGCATGTGTTGCCAGTGTAACTTTTTTGATTGGCTAAACCCGGTTAGTGTTACTGTGAAAACTTCAATGTCAAGATCTGAAATTGAAGAAGATGTACAATCCAAAAGATATGGAATGGAAGATAGTTATGCAGAGTTGTTGTTCATATGCCAAGAACCGACATCAAAGATGAAGCAATTTGAAGGACAACAAAAATTTCTCAAGTTATTGAAAGTTGCGTTTTGTTTTTTGGTCATTGTTGTGATATTTAAGTAGTACACTGTGGATGAAAAACAGTACAAAGCAATTGTTGTAATTTGTATGCTCTGCTGATCCGGATTAGAGTGAAGCTAAGTGGTGTATTTAGTGAAGTTTGTTAATTTCCGTTTCAATTCGTCTGAAATAAGGTAGAGAATTAGGGCTGATTCGCTCTGAAAAGATGCAGTGCACAATTGTGAATTTTCCAGTGCATTTTGTTACACAGTTGTGCAATAGCCACAATTTCCCAAGTTTTACAATGTACAGTTGTGCACTCTCTCTACACAACTGCGCGAACGCCTCAGTTTTTTTTTTTCAAGATTTATATCCCCAAAAAAAAAATTTAATAAAAAATCCAAAAATTGGGTCAAAATATGTCAAATGGAATTTATAAAATAAAATTGTTTGACTGACCATTTTCACACCGAAAAAAAATCCCTATTTAATACAGAAAATTATTTTTCATATATAAGAAAAATAAATAATTATATATACCGGTTAGATTGGTACCCCGATCCATCCGGTATATATGTATACCAGTCAGATTAAACACCCAATCTAGCCGGTATATTCATGAATTACCAAAAAATAGAAAAATCAATGTTCATATATCAACTTGTATTACATACATGAATTACCCTTAATTAACAAAGTAAATTAAATTTAGAAACTTAAATTTTTCAGCTCACCATTTTCACAGGAATAAACATATATCTAGCCGTCTATAATATATTAATTAATAAAGTGAAGTTAACTAAAAGAACAATTCCAAAAAATTTATCAAATGGAATTTATAAAATAAAATTGTTTGACTGACCATTTTCACACGGAAAAAAATCCCTATTTAATATAGAAAATTATTTTTCATATATAAGAAAAATAAATAATTATGTATACCGGTTAGGTTGGTACCCCGATCCATCCGGTATATATGTATACAGATCAGATTGGACACCCAATCTAGCTCGTATATTCATGAATTACCAAAAATTAGAAAAATCAATCTTGATATGTCAACTTGTATTACATACATGAATTACACTTAATTAACAAAGTAAATTAAATTTAGAAATTTAAATTGTTTAGCTCACCATTTTCGTTGGAATAAATATATATTTATCTGTCTATAATATATTAATTAATAAAGTAAAATTAAATAAAAGAATAATTCCAAAAAACATATCAAATGGAATTTATAAAATAAAATTGTTTGACTAACCATTTTCACACAGAAAAAAAATCCCTATTTAATACAGAAAATTATTTTTCATATATAAGAAAAATAAATAATTATGTATACCGGTTAGATTGGTAGCCCGATCCATCCGGTAGATATGTATACCGATCATATTGGACACCCAATCTAGCCAGTATATTCATGAATTACCAAAAATTAGAAAAATCAATCTTGATATATTAACTTGTATCACAAACAAGAATTACACTTAATTAACAAAGTAAATTAAATCAAGAAACTTAAATAGTTTAGCTCACCATTTTCACAGGAATAAACATATATTTATCCGTCTATAATATATTAATTAATAAAGTGAAATTAACTAAAAAAATAGTTCCAAAAAATGTATCAAATGGAATTTATAAAATAAAATTGTTTAATAAAAATAATGTTCTGTGTTAAATAAGAATTTTTTTCCCTGCTTCCAGTGGTTTGATATACATGCAATCCCGCCATTGGAAAGATCTCTTCATTTAGATGATGTTACTGGTAAGTTTTGATGGTTTTGGTTAATAAAATATTACATAATTGGAGTTCAAAGCATGAGTGCCACTGCCCTGTTTTCAACCCATAAATTGTTTACCATTTTTGTTTATCTTGCAAACACCCTTCTAGTGGTCCAATTGCTCTTGAAAGACCATCATATGAAATCTATACGAGTGTAGATATGTTTACTAATGGATTTTTCTCTAACTCGATCCTAAATCTGTCTAGAATTAGCCACCAAATAACCACTGCCAGTGTAATGTTTTGGTTTCCAGAAACTGTTGTACACTTTGTTTTGACCAGAAACAAACCTTAAATATCTTCTTTTGTACATGCAAGAACACCATTAGAACGCCCTGTGAGTGTAGATGTTTGTAGGTATATTTCTTGCCAAAATACAGGATGTATTGATACCAAAAAGTTGATCTGGCTACAAGCTGCCAGGTTATACCTGAAACTGGCAGGTTCGGGATATTCAATTTGAGGGCTTGGTTCACCTCATTTCGGACCAATTCTTGGGATGAAGTTTGATGGTGAGCAATACTAACTTGTTGGTAATGATCTATGGATATCAAGACTAGTTGTTGGTTATGAAATTAAAGGGAAGAAAAGGATGTAACAGTGGAGATGCGCGACAATTAAGGCACACGGTAGAGCTATCCCGAGTAATCTTGTCCATGGGTGAGCAATGGAGTTTAAAGATTCTTAGACTCTATATCAAGTTTCTGGATATATGGGTATGTGATGAGTAAGATAGCTTAGCCTTAACCTTTGGTAATTTGTGACTAATCGAATCATATTGAGAATTGATTTTTACTAGATAACTTGTGTTGTGGGCATATTTTAATTGCATCCTTATTTGGAATAGGTGCTTGCCTTGTGAGAAATTTGAGGAAAAGTAGTTTCACAAGTTGATAGCATTGGGTGATGATCTTCAGTAGCTCGGAAGTGTACCGTGAGTTGTCACCTAAAATTATATTTATAAGTCTTTCAAAATTGGAAGGAAATTTTACTACGTCATATATATATATATATATGTATATGCATTTGTCATTGTTTGATCTTTTATCAAATGAAAATGATTTTCAATGCTTTCCAAATAATCTCTAAAGCACTTTTGCTTAACCATTGCATTGTACATTTTGCCAAAGTCATGAATCATTCGTAATGCATATTTTGTGAAAATACTTTCCAGTTTTGACACTTATTCAATAAAACTGACTAATTACTAAATCATGAGCCTAAAGGCCGCTATTGCATCAAAGGTGAAATTATGTGATTGCATATTGTATATGGTTGAGTGTCGGGCCCAAGTGTCGGGCATGGATAGGGCTAGGGTTCGGGTGGATAGGCACGGGCCTGCGGTCTTAAAACGGTTCCCGCTATCCAAGGCCAAATCCCAACACCTAAAGACGGAGTGTTCTGAGGGTGAGTGGGTCGTAGGAATTGAATTATAGCAAACCCGGGATATGACCAAATAGGCTTCGCGAGCCTAAGTGGGAAGGCATAAGGTGATGGCTTTTAAGCCGATTGTTAAGGGGTGACAAGGAAGAAGCAGCGGAACCCAAAGTGCTATGAGCAAATTCATCGGACGCGATGCTACTGCTAACATGGCCCCCTACTGCTTAAATGTGAAATGTAAAGTTTACTGTAACTGCCTATTGACTGAATGCATATGCTAAGTGTTTATACTAAAATTTTGGTGTAATATCACCTATTGCTTAATTGCTATCATGAACGCAAATGTCATTTTAACTATTTCAATGATTTTCTGAAAAATAAAAACTATTATTGATTTCATCTCATTAACTTATGATTTTGGGTCTACAAACTATTTTAAGCACCTTTCACACAAATACTGGCTCTCACTAAGCCTTTGCTTACGTATTTCACTTTCTTCCTTCCAGTTAGAGGTGAGTTGAGCAATGAGACTGGCTTGGAGGATCATAGGTGTAGACATGGGCAATCATAGAGATGAGTATTGCGAATTGAGTCATGAATAGTAAGTTACTTAATATGTTTGGTTGACATCAGAGCTGTGACCTTACTAGATGAATTGTTGAAAGTGTGTTAGATTTTGGAATGAATGACTTTATTGAAAGGTTCACGCTTTTAGTTTAGGCCCCTTTCAGGGCTGAAAATTGGGGCGTGATAGAAACATTGACATATACTCAATGTAGTTAGAGCCTTGATGTTTCAATCTCATATTCCTTTTTCATCTCTGGGGAGAGTGCATTAAAACTGCAATCTATCTCATTAATAGAACACCATCTTCATTATTACAAGGAAAAACTCCTTTTGAAATTTTCTATCACAAACCTCCTCATGTCAACCACCTTAGATTTTTTGGTTGCCTTTGTTATGCCAAGATTTTACTCATGACAGACAAATTTTCCCCAAGATCTAAGACATGCGTTTTCCTAGGATATGCCATTGCACAAAATGGATATAAATTGCTAGATCTTGCTATTAATAACTTTATTATTACTAGAGATGTTATATTCTTTGAAAACATTTTTCCATATGATGTCTTATATTCTGAACCCTCAGATCATCATCTTATTCCTCATTCTAGAGCTTTTCTTGATTATCTTGTTCCTCCATATATATCTCCTCTTATCCCACATGTTCCTTCTCATGACAGCATGCCTCACTCTCCTTCTGTCTTTCATATTCAACCTGATCAAAACATTAGAAGTTCTCACAGGGTCTCTAAATAACCTGTCCGGACTAAAGACTTTGCATGTACTACATGTTAGAGTTAGTGCCCGGCGCACCAATTATTGGGCGCCATTCTATGTAATAGTAACTCTAGAGTTGAACAATCGTTTTCTTATAAATAAAGTCAATCTCTTTATATGTGTGGCATGTCTTTATTCTTAAATTAGTTTTTACTTTGGCTTAGAATAAAGTCCCGAACGATCACACATAGCTATGGGACATCATTGCACATTGGGTGTGGCAATGATGGAATATGTCTCGAAGGCTGTGATCTTTAAACATTGTTCCAAGTCGTGAAAGGGTTCATCGAGACAAAGGGATATTGATGCAACCTAAAAGACATGCTCATATGATGCATACTCTGGTAGAAGTGTATCTCGTTCCATAGATACTGGCACGGTGAAAGCCAATGCATATATGAGGGTTGCCATTGTGGTAATGGGCGAACTGAACAACCCCATGGAAGTTCCTAAAATGGATTCCCAGTCGAATGTGGAACTTCCATTGGTCTTGTAGTATAAGAGTAATCCTTATGGACTTAAGATTCCATTAGATGTCTTATGCGTAACCGCGCATGTTCTTGATTTGTTACATGATCACTTTAGATGATCGAATATGGGCAAACTCAGACATGCACGTCTTACGTAGTAAGGCACGTGAGAATCAAGAGGAATCTATCTCTGACATTAGCTAGTCGGTTAATCTCCTATGGTTACATAGTGAATCGACTTAAGGAATCTTCGGCCGAAGTATGATATCTAAAGAGGCGTAGGGTTTCCTCGTTTAGATAATCGAAGTCGATTTCACATAACGTGGGAAACATAGGATTAAATTAATATAGCTTCGACCTTAGCCACTGCTCTAGATTCAATCGGGAGATTAGATAGAGGGATCTTGCTTATGCGAGGATCAAGATCGCAAAAGGCGTATCTTTACTTTCGTTTTATCTAGGTCTTCGGGACCCTATGCTAAGTGGGCAACCGCGATTTGTAAGTGTCGAGAATTAGCTTGGTGACTAATTCGAGGCTTGATTAAATCAAATGATTGATTTAATTTGGTACTTTCCATTTTAGGAAGGTACACTAGCACTATGGGAAGGTGTACTTACTACTAGATAGAAACGAGCCTAAGGGGTCACACACTAACTTGAGAGAGTCACTGCTTGAATAGATGTGGTTAATCAATTTCGAGAAAATTGAGGGAATTAAGAAAGTGTAGTACTTTCCTAATATGGAATATAAATTAATTGAAGGATTCAATTAATTTTACTCTTTTAATTAATCTTGTAGAATTAATTAAATTAATGGACCTAGTGGAGTCCAAGTATTTTATTTAATTGGGTGGAGTCCAAGTTAAATAAATAAATGTTGGAATTAATTGGTTGGATTTAATTTGACTTGTATTTAATTGATGGGTTGTGCCTATAATTAAATTGAGAAGTCAAAATTGAACCCTAGAGTCCAATTGAATGTGTTGACCGATTTCTTGAGTGATAATAAGGGAAGGGGGCGATTTTTACCATGTGGTGGAGGAGGAAAAGAGTTTTCCCCTTCTCCAAGTCTTCATAGGATAAGGATTACTAGAGAGTTTAGGAGAAAGGAAGTTTCCTTTTCCTAATTGGACTCTAGGTAATCTTCACTTATAAATAAGAGATGAAGGAGACTAAATATGATGATGAATCTTGCTAGAAAAATCGCCCCTCCCTAACCTACTAAAATCGGCCACCTTCTTCTCCCTTTCCAACAAGACGTCGTTCTATTCATGTGTTGAATTAAACGACTTAGAAAATATTCCTACCATTCACATAATCAAGCCTAAGTTAAGCTTAGAATCGTTTTGTTGTCTAGCACGCAAGGCAAGACGATTGGTGACTTGAACGAGATGTGGATACATCTTAGAGATGCGACGCTTGGAGCACTCTAAACCGGGAGATACGAAAAGACGACGGGCAATTTCTCACCCAAGGGAAATTGTGTGGATTTGCACCACAGGGTTGCTGAGATCCAAAGTTCGAGGTGAAACAAAATTTTCAAAAGGTATAATTTCGTTTACCTTCTTATCAAATTCGATCAAACCAATTCCATATTCCTGTTTTCAGGTGGTTGTACGTTTACTTTTGTAAAATTTTAATTTCCGCTGCCACGAGCCACCCGAGGGAATGAGTCAACCCAACACTACATTACCCCTTTTGCCCATTCTTCTATTCTCTATTCCATCTCCTCTCATCTCTCGTATTCTCACCTTCGTCCTTCTTATCAAACTTTTGTTTGCTCTATTAATTCTGTGATTGAACCAACTACAGACTAAGAGGCTGTTAAGGATGTTAGGTTTCTCACCTCCATCCTTCTTATCAAGCTTTTGTTTGCTTCATTAATTATGTGACTGAACAAACTACATACCAAGAGGCTGTTAAGGATGTTAGGTGGAGAGATGCAATGCATGCTGAGAATAAAGCATTAGAGACCAATAACATATGGGATTTAGTTACTTTACCCCCTAATAAGAAAGCTATTGGCTGTAAATGGGTGTATAAGATCAAATTAAAATATAATGGCTCTATTGGGAGGTTTAAAGCCAGATTAGTGGCCAAGGATACACTTAACAAGAAGGGTTGGATTATCATGACACTTTTAGTCATGTGGTCAAGATTGTGGCTATTAGAACTGTTCGAGCCTTGGCAGCTATAAATGACTGGTCATTGTCTCAGTTTGATGTAACAAATGCTTTCTTAAAAGGGGACATCTAACAAAGTGTGTAGATTGCTAAGGTCCCTATAGCATCAAACAGGGTTTAAGACAATAGAATCTTAAATTTACTAAAGCACTAAGCAATGCTGGATTTGTTCAATCCAAACATGATTACTCTCTTTTCACAAAGAAAAATGGATCCAAGATTGTGGTATTACTAGTGTATGTTGATGATATCATCATTACAGGAAATGATGAACTAATGATACCATAATTGAAATCATATCTTCACAAAATTTTTCATATCAAGGACCTTGGGGAACTTAAATACTTTCTTGGTATTGAGGTGGCTAGATGTAAAAAAGGGATTTGTATTAATCAGAGAAATATGGTCCTAGAGTTATTACAAAAAGCAAGCATGACAGGGTGTAAACCAATTGATATACCTATAGGGCAAAATCTTAAACTGACCACAAAGGAATATGATGAACACAGCAAAAGCACAATGAATGATCCTTTACTAAGCAATGTGACAGAATATCAAAGATTGGTGGGAAAACTAATTTATCTAAGTATGACTAGGCCTGATATCAGCTACTCAGTAGGGATATTAATGTTGTGAATCCTAATTCATGCACAGGGAAATAAAAATAGATTCGAATTCACAAATGGATCACTTTTGGGTTTTAAAGATTTTATAAAATAAAAGGATGAAATCAAATTTCATCGATTTACTAACCTTATTGTAGAATTAAAATTCTTGATCTACACAGTAGCATCAATCCTACACTCCTGACTCTAGGTATCACGCCAGAAGAATCTTGAGAAAAAAAATCCTCCTCTTCTGGAATTGGGGAGGCCGACGGCTATAGGAGAGAGGGAGAGAGAATTTTTCTCTTCTATTCTTTTTTGTCAAGTCATGAGTATTGGGTTTTATCGGTAAAAACGCAGAGGAAAAGAATAGCCCAAGGTGGTTTCATCTCCAATTTTACATATTCAAGCCATGATAGAAATTATGTACCTTTTTACGAGTTTTTCAATTTTTTGAATTAGCTTTTGATCTTCTATTCCTAGCAGCGAATCAGCCATTGCCTCTAAATCGTTATGCTAGAATCCAAAGCAAAAAATCTCCTTCTTCTTTTCCTTGGGGACGGTTAGAGAGAGAGAGAGAGAGAGGTGGGAGTTTTTACTTGGAGAGGAAGCTGATAATGAGGCTAGGGTTTGATTATTTTCACCAAGTAGCATATATACTACACAAGAAAATAATCAAGCCAAAAAAGAAAGGCCAAGCCCTAAGCATCCATAATGGACGCCCATTTGGGTGTGTATTAGCCCCTCGGGCTAGTGCATATGTTTAGTTTTGATTTAATTAATTATTCAATTAATATTATTTATCCTATAAATAAATAATCAAATAACTAATTAATTCATGTTAATTCCATAATTAATTTCTCAAAGAGATTAATTAACACATTAACATGATTAGTTAATAATCCAATGATCAATACCGCAAAATCTCTCAAGTCTTAAACCATTATTTTTCCTTTGTGATTCCTTTAAGTGAGACTCTCTAGGTAAAACTGATTAGGCAAATGGGAGAAAACCAAAAGGATGTGGGTAACACCTAGCCAGTCACGTGGCCTGACACGCGAAATCCTAGCAAGTATACTAGGTCGTGCAAAGTAATAAAGTGGACTATTTAGCCCGGGGTGTATCGTCTCCACAGGGACAATTGGATTCAATGCTCGTAATTGCTATATTACCTATTTCTAAGCTAAATCAATTTATAAGATGATAGGTGTTTATACTATGAAAATAACTAAAGATAACTAAAATGATTATCAAGGTAATAAATCAAATGGGAAGAGGTGATTGGGTTATGATCCTACTATGTTCTATTCTATGTTCATGAACTCTTAATTATCCGGATTTTTAGGACGCCCTTGTTATGGCGAAACCCCCTACCGTATTTATTATTCAATCTCTTGAAATAACAAGCCTATACTAGTTAACAACTCCCTATATCTCTATAGTGAAGATTGAATTAACTAACATGCATTTAGGTTCAAAAGAGTTCCTTGTTTACGAAGATCCTACATTCAATCGGGTCATCTTATCACAAAAAGCCACACAACGCAATCGATTCTATCTCTAGTCAATTGTTACGTTATGATGTTTGATTTTTCGATCTCCCTTTATCTATCTCCTCTCGGTCTCAAGACAAAGCATTATATCAAACACATGGTGATCATTCATGTGAAAGCACTAAGCATAAAATCAAACATGTAACAAGAATGTAATAAATCCGGAAATTAATCATTCATTAAACACAAAACATCACAAAGTATTTACATAACCCAACCACAAAGATGCTTAGCTCATACTTATAATAACAAATGATTCAACAATTCTATAAGACATAGTTGATAAACTAATCAAAGAGAAAGAGTTGAATTACTCCCTATTATAAGGTGTGAATCCAAGCTTTTGATGATGAAAATGGCTCCTCAAACTTCCTTGAGTCTTCCTATGGCTTCCCTATGTTTTTTAAGAACAAGTGTAAGTGTTTTCCAAGAGAAAAGTGTGTTATAAAGGAGGAAAACGGCGGACTTAAAATTAAGGCATCGGGCAAATCGGACCGCGGCACACATTCTAAACCGACCGCGGCTCGGATGGCAAGCAGTGCCGCGGCACAGTGTCGCGGTCTAAAAAGCAAGTCATACCGCGGTTTGCCGAGGTCCAACAGGGTGCCGAAGGGTCATAACAGGGCCGCGGTGTTCTGGGCGCCGAAGGCCGCGGTCCTGTGCCGCGGTCCTATCCGGGCTTCTCATGGCATTGTACCGCGACCGCGGTCTTGCGCCGGATTTAGTGCCGCGGTTCTGTGCCGCGGTCCAGAATGGCAGATTCATATTTTTCTTCGCTTTTCCTTCTCTTGTTCTGCCTTCTTACTCAATAATTGATCTATTTGACTTACATCCCTACACACATGAAATTGAAACAAATCAAAGCACTATGCAGGATATTCATTACTAAATTATAACGAAAATACCTAAATCAAAGGGGTAAAAAACTTGTAAAATGTGAACTTATCAACTACCCCCCAACTAGGCTTTGATCGTCTCGATCAATAGATGGTGAACAAATACTCATAAGTTCAGATTGTTTGCTGTGATTCGGGATCTTTTAAAGGCTGAATGTTTCGGAATCAAGTATGCACATGAGGCTCAATTTTTGCACTTCCCACAAAAGAGGTGAGTATTACTCCCTCGAAAATAGTCATGATAAGTTACACGTTGCCTAGAACATTCAACAATTTGAAAATCTCTAAAACATCTCGAAATCCATCTCTTAATCATGAACTCCATATCTATTATTTTTATGTCAAAAGCACATTTTTTTAAAAAAATGATTATGCAAACTCATTAGATAATAAAAACATTGAAACAATTCAAATCTTTGTTAACTTTTCGGTGTGTATGAAGTGTGAAAGTCACGATCAAAAGGTCTTTTCGGCTTGTAACGTAAGGCTAGGTAATGGCTTGGACGGGAATATATGGATAAAGTGACTAAATTCAAGAGAGCATACAACGCAATATCATCGAGCTAAACACTCACTTATCAACCGAACAATTCTGTACCTCTTGTCACTTATCACTTATCACTTATCACATTGAAGTCTAGTTCATAGCCTTGTTGAGAGCACAAATATTTTTTTTATTATTATTAATAAATCTCGACTATTTAACGAACTTTCAGTTCTTCATTTCATCCCCTCTTTTCACATAAAATCCAAACCTCCAATATTTTATCATAAGCAAGAACGACACCACCTTCTAAACCACTAATCAATGAGCTTCGATACCCAAAACAAAGTGTATACCCAAATAAATATCAAATGATATGAAGTTCTATGCTCTCTCAATTAGGAAATAGACTTTGTTTTACTTTTAGGCTAAAGGGTGGTTGGTGTGGCTTACGAAAGAAAGACGAATGGTGGTTTTTAGTGTGCTTAGCACACTCCATTCTTATCAATATGGCTCAAAACAAGGTCTAGAGATTATGCAATATAGTGAAGGCTAAATGTAAGGCTAGAGACAATGAAAGATGGCCTAAATCATTTCATGACTTTGCACAATCAATACACACTTCAAAATCGACAAAAGTGAAAGTTCAATGCTTTAAATCCTCAACAATTCACATAAGCATGGCTAAAAAAAGCTTTCACATGTAAAATACGACAATTGATTTCATCTTAGATGAAGTAGAGACACTCAAACGAATCATGCTCCAAGCAAAAGTATGACAAATCATGAAATCATTGATTATCACAGTTTTCTAATCCCAAATCAAGCATGAATCTTAACAAATTACACCAATTCGCCTCATCACAATAAAATATGGGACGTCTAAACCCACCCCCCAACTAATCAAGTACATTGCCCCCAATGAACGGACATATAGATGCAAAGAAGAAGAAAGAAAGACGTCCCTGAGTGTGGAAGGTAAGTGATGTCCAAAAAAACGAAAGAGCAACAAGGCATAGAGTCTGAAACTAAAGGCGAGCCATCTGTTGAGTTAGAAAAAATAAGAAAGAGCATCATAACACTAAGGTCACACATAATGAGAAAAGCATAAACACCACAACCAGAAAACGACAATAAACGGAAACAGCCAACAATACAACCGTTCAAAAGGAAGAAAAGAAAAATAATAAAATGTCTAAGGGGATGTGGGCATAGCGTCATCAGGAGCTTCGGAAGTGTCGGGCTGTGGATGGGGTGGGGATTCCCAGGCAGGGGGTGAAAGTGGGGTACTGGAGCCGAAGTGGAGGTTCTCGAAACTGCGTATCTGATAATCCCATAGGCGCTTTTGGCGCCTCTCAGTTCGGTCCAACTGTGTAGTGATCACGTGAAATGCTGTCATCATCGTATCAAAACCCTGATGCATATCCATCCGTAAAGCATGTATCTGAGCATCGAGGTGTTCATACCTCGCAGTCTGAGAACGTCGGGCTGGGGGAGGGACAGCGGGAGCCTGCATATGAGGAGGTACATCAGCAGCACCGGCATCCGCATAAAGTGGTGGAAGCGGTGCAGCAATGCTGGCATCATCAAGATCGCCCATAGGCCGTGTCGTGGCCTCAGAAGAGTGAATAGAGACACCCGCGCGTATAGCTAAGGCAGTGATCAAATGAGGGTGCGCCAGATTCTGTGTAGTGCTCTTCTGAATCGATTCCAACAGGGATTTTTTTAATATGCGGCCTACATCAATGCTGCGGCCACTCATAATGGCATAAAGAAGAGTTGCTCGGCTCTTTAGCACCATACTGACCGATGTGGTGGGAAGAAAGCGGGCCGTAATGAATAGATACCATAGCTTGGCCTGGGGCAGAAGGCACGTGCGGGGAAACTTGACCGGAATGCCCCGAGTCGTTATCCAAGTGGACCCGGGGTGGCAAAGGGTGTTCATCAACTCCATAGGGTCGGGCTCAAAGTGCAAAAATTCCTCATTGCCAACGTATGGAAGCTCAAAGAGTTGGTGGATGGTTTTCTTATCAAATTTAACCGACACACCCCGCACTTTAACCCGATTCTTCCGTTTGACTCGATCAAAGTCGTGAGCATTGGCATAAAACTCACGAACCACCGAGAGGACAGCGGGCTGAGGGGTTTTCACAAATTTAGTCCACCCACGGTTTTGGATTTGAAAGAGAATTTCCTGATTCCGATCAGGAACATTTATTCCACGCTCGGGAACACAATTCTTAGACAGGAAAATCTATGAGTAGCGTGTAGATGCTTCTAAACTCACAAATTTGGATCTATCATAAAGTGGAACCTCAGACTCTTCGGGCTCGGGTGATGGTGGAGCCTGAGAAGAGGAGGGTTCATTGGCCCGACGTGTGCTAGAACGCATTGCACTCAATCCCAAAGCAAAAACTGACAATGACCCACAATGCAACACCACCACAAACCAATTTTCTCACCAATCAACACCACAATATTGTCGTCAACAACAAAAACCGAATGCAGATATCCCAACAACCAAACCAAGGATACACAAAATAAGCCGGCAAGGCGCACGAATAAACGAAAGATACAAGAGGGAGCGAAAAGCCTTACCCACCGAAAACAATCCCGGAGTTGGCCAAAAGTGCCAAAGCAATTCGCACAAGCATAAACAGCCCCTGTAAATCTGGAAATTGCAAAAAGAGAACCCCGAATTTGTTGAAATTTGGCAAAATACCCCCTGAAATTAGTTAAATTGTTAGAATAGGCCCTGAAAGTCGAAATGTGAGCAGCAATCGACCCTGAAACTCTGAAAATCAAACAAATCGGCCCTTATCCGATGGGAATGGTATAAAAATCGGACCCCAATGTGAAATTTTGAAAAAAAATTCGCCTTATGCATGAACCCTAGGAGAAATCACCCAAAATTCACCTAAAATCCGAAAATAATCGGTGGGATAGAGAGGAAAGATCGAAAATAGGATGGGTAATGGTGATTTTTATGTTTGGAAGTGAAAGAAGGTCGGATTTTGGGGCGGGGAGGTTAATAATGCCGCGGTCGAGTGGGTGGAAGAGAGGAATAGTGGGGAAAATGCAGCAGAATTCAGCCCTTAAAGTGCTGAATATCCGCAACGTGCCGCGGCACAAACCAAACCGCGGTTCAGGGACGCGGAATGGTGCACTTGTGCACTTGGCAAAGAAGGGAGGGGGAACCGCGGTATGGTTTTAGAAAATCACATTGACGCCGCGGTTTCGAGCCGCGGCGCAGAAAGTGCGTAACGTTTGCCCGTATTTTTTTCAAAGACGGCCGCGGTCCTGTGCCGCGGTACAGTGCTGAGATGTGTAGGCATTGACTAGGTGCCGCGGCACTGAACTGTGGTCCTGTTCCCAAATTTTTTTATTTTTTTTTTAAAATAAAAACGCCGCAACCGAAAAGTCAACAAACCCTGAAACAAGAAATCAAAAATAACTCAGCTCAACAAGTAAAACAAAAGGAAAATTAATGAAAAATTAAGAAAACATGAAAAACGTGGGTTGCCTCCCAGGAAGCGCTGGTTTATAGTCATTAGCTTGACGTTTCAAGAGGGGGTTGACACGCGAAATCCTAGCAAGTATACTAGGTCGTGCAAAGTAATAAAGTGGACTATTTAGCCCGGGGTGTATCGTCTCCACAGGGACAATTGGATTCAATGCTCGTAATTGCTATATTACCTATTTCTAAGCTAAATCAATTCATAAGATGATAGGTGTTTATACTATGAAAATAACTAAAGATAACTAAAATGATTATCAAGGTAATAACTCAAATGGAAAGAGGTGATTGGGTTATGATCCTACTATGTTCTATTCTATGTTCATGAACTCTTAATTACCCGGATTTTTAGGACGCCCTTGTTATGGCGAAACCCCCTAACGTATTTATTATTCAATCTCTTGAAATAACAAGCCTATACTAGTTAACAACTCCCTATATCTCTATAGTGAAGATTGAATTAACTAACATGCATTTAAGTTCAAAAGAGTTCCTTGTTTACGAAGATCCTACATTCAATCGGGTCATCTTATCACAAAAAGCCACACAACGCAATCGATTCTATCTCTAGTCAGTTGTTACGTTATGATGTTTGATTTTTCGATCTCCCTTTATCTATCTCCTCTCGGTCTCAAGACAAAGCATTATATCAAACACATGGTGATCATTCATGTGAAAGCATTAAGTATAAAATCAAACATGTAACAAGAATGTAATAAATCCGGAAATTAATCATTCATTAAACACAAAACATCACAAAGTATTTACATAACCCAACCACAAAGATGCTTAGCTCATACTTATAATAACAAATGATTCAACAATTCTATATGACATAGTTGATAAACTAATCAAAGAGAAAGAGTTGAATTACTCCCTATTACAATGTGTGAATCCAAGCTTTTGATGATGAAAATGGCTCCTCAAGCTTCCTTGAGTCTTCCTATGGCTTCCCTATGTGTTTTTAGAACAAGTGTAAGTGTTTTCCAAGAGAAAAATGTGTTATAAAGAAGGAAAACGGCGGACTTAAAATTAGGGCATCGGGCAAATCGGACCGCGGCACACATTCTAAACCGACCGCGGCTCGGATGGCAAGCCGTGCCGCGGCACACTGCCGCGGTCTAAAAAGCAAGTCATGCCGCGGTTTGCCGAGGTCCAACAGGGTGCCGAAAGGTCATAACAGGGCCCCGGTGTTCTGGGCGCCGAAGGCCGCGGTCATGTGCCGCGGTCCAATCCGGGTTTCTCATGGCATTGCACCGCGACCGCGGTCTTGCGCCGGATTTAGTGCCGCGGTTCTGTGCCGCGGTCCAGAATGGCAGATTCATATTTTTCTTCGCTTTTCCTTCTCTTGTTCTGCCTTCTTACTCAATAATTGATCTATTTGACTTACAACCCTACACACATGAAATTTAAACAAATCAAAGCACTATGCAGGATATTCATTACTAAATCATAGCGAAAATACCTAAATCAAAGGGGTAAAAAACTTGTAAAATGTGAACTTATCAACTATCCCCCAACTAGGCTTTGATCGTCTCGATCAATAGATGGTGAACAAATACTCATAAGTTCAGATTGTTTGCTGTGATTCGGGATCTTTTAAAGGCCGAATGTTTCGGAACCAAGTATGCACATGAGGCTCAATTTTTGCACTTCCCACAAAAGAGGTGAGTATTACTCCCTCGAAAATAGTCATGATAAGTTACATGTTGCCTAGAACATTCAACAATTTGAAAACCTCTAAAACATCTCGAAATCCATCTCTTAATCATGAACTCCATATCTATTATTTTTATGTCAAAAGCACATTTTTAAAAACATGATTATGCAAACTCATTAGATAATAAAAACATTGAACTAATCCAAATCTTTGATAACTTTTCGGTGTGTATGAAGTGTGAAAGTCACGATCAAAAGGTCTTTTCGGCTTGTAACGTAAGGCTAGGTAATGGCTTGGACGGGAATATATGGATAAAGTGACTAAATTCAAGAGAGCATACAACGCAATATCATCGAGCTAAACACTCACTTATCAACCGAACAATTCTGTACCTCTTGTCACTTATCACATTGAAGTCTAGTTCATAGCCTTGTCGAGAACACAAATATATATATATATATATTTTTAAATACAAATCTCGACTATTTAACCAACTTTCAGTTCTTCATTTCATCCCCTCTTTTCACATAAAATCCAAACCTCCAATATTTTATCATAAGCAAGAACGACACCACCTTCTAAACCACAAATCAATGAGCTTCGATACCCAAAACAAAGTGTATACCCAAATAAATATCAAATGATATGAAGTTCTATGCTCTCTCAATTAGGAAATAGACTTTGTTTTACTTTTAGGCTAAAGGGTGGTTGGTGTGGCTTACGAAAGAAAGACGAATGGTGGTTTTTAGTGTGCTTAGCACACTCCATTCTTATCAATATGGCTCAAAACAAGGTCTAGAGATTATGCAATATAGTGAAGGCTAAATGTAAGGCTAGAGACAATGAAAGATGGCCTAAATCATTTCATGACTTTGCACAATCAATACACACTTCAAAATCGACAAAAGTGAAAGTTCAATGCTTTAAATCCTCAACAATTCACATAAGCATGGCTAAAAAGGCTTTCACATGTAAAATACGACAATCGATTTCATCTTAGATGAAGTAGAGACACTCAAACGAATCATGTTCCAAGCAAAAGTATGACAAATCATGAAATCATTGATTATCATAGTTTTCTAATCCCAAATCAAGCATGAATCTTAACAAATGAGCACAAATTACACCAATTCGCCTCATCACAATAAAATATGGGACGTCTAAACCCACCCCCCAACTAATCAAGTACATTGCCCCCAATGAACGGACATATAGATGCAAAGAAGAAGAAAGAAAGACGTCCCTGAGTGTGGAAGGTAAGTGATGTCCAAAAAACGAAAGAGCAACAAGGCGTAGAGTCTGAAACTAAAGGCGAGCCATCGAAAACAATCCCGGAGTTGGCCAAAAGTGCCAAGGCAATTCGCACAAGCATAAACAGCCCCTGTAAATCTGGAAATTGCAAAAAAAGAACCCCGAATTTGTTGAAATTTGTCAAAATACCCCCTGAAATTAGTTAAATTGTTAGAAAAGGCCCTGAAAGTCGAAATGTGAGCAGCAATCGACCCTCAAACTCTGAAAATCAAACAAATCGGCCCTTATCCGATGGGAATGGTAGAAAAATCGGACCCCAATGTGAAATTTTGAAAAAAATTCGCCCTAGGCATGAACCCTAGGAGAAATCACCCAAAAGTCACCTAAAATCCGAAAATAATCGGTGGGATAGAGAGGAAAGATCGAAAATAGGATGGGTAATGGTGATTTTTAGGTTTGGAAGTGAAAGAAGGTCGGATTTTGGGGCGGGGAGGTGAATAATGCCGCGGTCGAGTGGGTGGAAGAGAGGAATAGTGGGAAAATGCAGCAGAATTCAGCCCTTAAAGTGCCGAATATCCGCGACGTGCCGCGGCACAAACCAAACCGCGGTCCAGGGACGCGGAATTGTGCACTTGTGCACTGGGCAAAGAAGGGAGGGGGAACCGCGGTATGGTTGTAGAAAATCACATTGACGCCGCGGTTTCGAACCGCGGCGCAGAAAGTGCGTACCGTTTGCCCGTATTTTTTTTCAAAGACGGCCGCGGTCCTGTGCCGCGGTACAGTGCCAAGATGTGTAGGCATGGACTAGGTGCCGCGGCACTAAACTGCGGTCCTGTTCCAAATTTTTTTTTTTTTTTTTTTTTTTTTGAAAATAAAAACGCAGCAACCGAAAGTCAACAAACCCTGAAACAAGAAATCAAAAATAACTCAGCTCAAGAAGTAAAACAAAAGGAAAATTAATGAAAAATTAAGAAACATGAAAAACGTGGGTTGCCTCCCACGAAGCGCTGGTTTATAGTCATTAGCTTGGCGTTTCAAGAGGGGGTCACGGGGATGGATCCTGGAGCGGGACTGTGTGCTTGTCCTTGCTCCATCCTTGATGAAAATAATGTTTCAACCGGTGCCCATTTACAGTAAAAGTATCCTTTACCTCGTCTTGAATCTCAATAGCCCCGGATGGATAAACCTTTGTGATAGTGAAAGGACCTGACCACTTTGAACGGAGTTTGCCCGGAAAAAGTCGTAGGCGAGAGTTAAAAAGAAGTACCACATCGCCAACTTGAAATTCCCGGGGTGTGATACTTTGATCATGCCATTTCTTCGTTCGTTCCTTGTACAACTTGGCATTCTCATATGCCTCATGTCGAAATTCGTCAAGCTCATTAAGTTGGAGTAACCGATTTTTACCTGTAGCTTGCATATCAAAGTTAAGCATTTTAATAGCCCAATATGCTCTATGCTCAAGTTCGACAGGTAGGTGACATGCTTTTCCAAAAACAAGGCGGTAAGGTGACATGCCGATTGGGGTTTTAAACGCGGTTCTATATGCCCAAAGTGCATCATCTAGCTTGAGGGACCAATCCTTCCTAGAGGAACTAACTGTTTTTTCTAAGATTCGTTTAATTACCCTATTCGACACTTCTACCTGTCCACTCGTTTGAGGGTGATACGGGGTCGAGACCTTTTGTGTGACACCATATTTTGTTAAAAGAGCATCAAATTGTTTGTTCCGAAAATGTGTGCCACCATCGCTAATAATTGCTCGAGGAGTGCCAAAACAAGTGAAAATATGCTTCTTTAAAAATCTTAGCACTACTCGAACATCATTAGTTTGTAATGCTTCCGCCTCAACCCACTTAGACACATAATCAACGGCTACAAGTATGTACTTGTGGGAATGAGAATTAGGGAAGGGTCCCATAAAATCAATTCCCCACACATCAAAAAGTTCGCATTCTAGCATATTATTTAAAGGCATCTCATGCTTTCGAGAAATATTGCCAACACGTTGGCATTTATCACACGATGCAACAAAAGCATGGCTATCTTTAAATAAAGTAGGCCAGAAGAAACCCGATTGTAGCACCTTGAGGGCGGTCTTAGTGGGTCCGAAGTGTCCTCCAATGACACCATCGTGACAGTGGCGCAAGATAGACATTGTTTCCTCGAAGGGAACACACCTCCGGATAATACAATCTGCACAAACTTTAAACAAGAAAGGATCATCCCACAAATAGTGCTTAGCTTCAGATAGGAATTTCTTCCTCTGATGATAAGTAAGATCTGGGGGGAGTTCCCTCGTGACAAGATAATTTGCAATATCAGCAAACCAGGGGCGGGGTCCATTAATGATAGCATAAAGATGTTCATCCGGGAATTCTTTTAAAATTGGTGTGGCATCTAAAATATCTACCCAAGAGTCCTCAATTCTAGAAAGGTGGTCCGCAACAACATTTTCTACCCCCTTTTTGTCTCTAATTTCGAGGTCATATTCTTGTAACAACAAGATCCACCTAATCAATCTTGGTTTTGCATCTTTTTTAGAGAGGAGGTATTTAAGAGCTGAATGGTCGGTATATACAATGACTTTATTCATGACAAGGTATGAATGGAACTTATCAAAAGCGAATACAACAGCTAGTAACTCTTTTTCAGTAGTTGCATAATTCTGTTGTGCATCATTAAGTGTCTTACTCGCGTAATAAATTGTTCGAAATACCTTATCCTTGCGTTGACCAAGGACTGCACCTACCGCGAAATCACTTGCATCACACATTAGCTCAAACGGGAGACTCCAATCGGGTGCCACGATCACGGGAGCCGTAATCAATTTTTCTCGAAGAGTGTGAAATGCCCGTAAACACGTAACGTCAAAATCAAATTGTGCATCTTTCATGAGGAGATTAGAGAGAGGTTTCGAAATATCGGAAAAATTCTTAATAAACCGTCTGTAAAACCCGGCATGACCCAAGAAACTCCTCACTCCTTTGACAGATGAGGGAGGAGGAAGTTTCTCGATAACTTCCACTTTAGCGGGATCCACCTCAATACCCTTGTGTGAAATACGATGTCCCAAAACTATGCCATCTTGTACCATAAAGTGACACTTCTCCCAATTTAAAACAAGGTTAGTATCCTCACATCTCTGTAAAACCAATGATAAATTATTCAAACAAGAATCAAATGAAGAGCCAAAAACAGAGAAGTCATCCATGAATATTTCAATGAAATTTGGAACCATATCATGAAAGATAGCCATCATACAACGCTGAAATGTGGCAGGCGCATTACAAAGGCCAAATGGCATTCGTCTATAAGCAAATGTACCATAAGGACAAGTGAAAGTCATTTTTTCTTGATCCTCCGGTGAAATAGCAATTTGATTATAACCCGAATAGCCATCTAGAAAACAATAGAATTCATGTCCGGCTAACCTTTCTAGCATTTGGTCAACGAAGGGGAGGGGAAAGTGATCTTTTCTAGTAGCATCATTTAATTTCCTATAGTCAATACAAACACGCCAACCTGTCACGGTGCGAGTTGGGATTAACTCGTTTTTCTCATTTGAGATAACGGTTATTCCTCCTTTCTTTGGCACGACTTGGGTTGGGCTTACCCATGCACTATCTGAAATAGGATATATTATACCTGAGTCAAGCAATTTAATCACTTCCTTTTTTACTACCTCTTGCATCATTGGATTTAGTCTCCTTTGAGGTTGGATTGTGGTCTTGTAATTGTCCTCCATTAGGATTTTATGCATGCAGATAGCTGGACTAATTTCTTTGATGTCTGCGATCTTCCAACCGAATGCCCTTTTGTGAGTCCTTAATACTCGTAATAGTTTTTCTTCCATGCTTCCTGTCAAAGATGAAGAAATAATCACAGGTAAAGTTTCCGAAGTATCAAGAAAAGCATATTTCAAATGAGATGGTAAAGGTTTGAGTTCGAGTGTCGGAGGTTCTTCTATTGATTGTTTTGGTGGAGTGGTCAATGGGCGATCTAGAGATTCAAATCTTGGTCGATAACTCCGTTTATTAGGCGGATTGGCCTCAAGGCTAGCCAACATCTCTTGTAAGTGCTCCACATCGGTCTCTTTGTCCATAGGGCCAATTAAGCAAGTTTTTAATAAGTCATCATCATTATGAAGCTGAAAGTACTCAACAGAAGCATGATCAACAATATCAATAGCATAACAAGTAGGGGTAATGGAAGGATGCCTCATTGCTTGATATACATTAAAAGTAACCTGATCCTCACCTACTCTTAGTATGAGCTTACCATTAGCGACATCAATTAAAGCTTTACCCGTATTCAAGAATGGACGACCCAAAATAAGTGGCATCTCGACGTCTTCTTCCATGTCCAATACTATAAAGTCCACCGGAAAGATGAACTTATCAACCTTGACTAGTACGTCTTCGACCATCCCTCGTGGATACTTAATGGATCGATCCGCCAATTGGAGAGAAACGGTGGTTGGCTTTGGTTCTCCGAGCCCCAGCTTCCTAAAAAGCGAGAAAGGAAGTAGATTAATACTTGCTCCTAAATCACAAAGAACTTTAGAGAAGGTAAGAGAACCTATTGTGCAAGGAATTGAGAAACTCCCTGGGTCTTTAAGCTTAGGGGGAAGCTTATTCAGAAGTATCGCGGAGCATTCCTCGGTGAGTGCAACGGTTGCATGTTCTTCAAGCTTGCGTTTGTTCGAAAGAATTTCCTTGAGAAATTTAGCATAGCTTGGCATTTGGAGAATAGCATCTGCAAAAGGAATGTTAATGCGCAATTGTTTAAACATTTCTACAAATTTTAGAAATTGAGCATCAAGTTTCCCCCTTTTTAGTGCCAAAGGAAAAGGTGGTCGTGGCTGTACAGGTTCAGGAGCAGTGCGGGATGCAGATTTGCCGTTATCCGAAACAGGTAACTGTGCCGCGGCATTGGACCGCGGTTCGGTGGTGTGCCGCGGTTCAGTGCCGCGGTCCTGTTCGGAAAAATTGGACACTGGAATTTCAGACCGCGGTTCAGTGCCGCGGTCCTGTTCGGAAAAATTGGACACTGGAATTTCAGACCGCGGTACTGTGCCGCGGTCCTGTTCGGAAAAATTGGACACTGGAATTTCAGACCGCGGTTCTGTGCCGCGGTTCAAGTTGGATTTTTGTAAATTTTCAGCACCAACGTTTTTACCACTTCTCAATGCGATGGCCTGAACCTGTTCTTTCGGGTTTTTCTCGGTGTCGCTAGGTAGCGATCCTGGTGTTCTACCTGAGAGTTGACTAGCCAATTGTCCCAATTGAGTTTGTATGTTGCTCACATTAATTTCAAGGTTGTGACACCGTTCATCATTTTTCTTTATATATTGGAGCATCAATTCCTCAAAACTCGGTTTCTTTTCTTGTGGTTGGTAACCTCCTTGTTTGTGAAATGTGTTGGGTTGAAAACCCCTTGACGTTGAAATGGCGGTCTATCACCGTGTGATTGAAACCCGGGAGGTTGCTTCACCACATTGTTGTTGTTACTCCATGAGAAGTTTGGGTGATTTCTCCACCCCGGATTATATTTTTCAGAAAATGGATCGTTTTGTGTCGTATTTGAATTTTGCACATAATTCGCATCTTCAACACATTCGGAATGATAAGATTGACTGCCATGTTGACACTCCGTAATGTGATGATTTCCACCACAATTTTCACACAACGTTTGCACTTGGTTTACCGAGAAATTCATAGCATCCAATTTCTTGTGCAATAGTTCTACTTGATTAGCTAGTGAAGTGGAAGCTTCCACTTCATAAACTCCACTCGCCTTCTTTGGAAGTATTACTCTCTCGGTAGGCCATTGGTAGTTATTTTCCGACATTCTATCGATCATTTCCCAAGCCGCTTGTGGTGGTAAATTCATGAGTGAACCACCCGCAGCTGCGTCTAGATGAGTGCGAAGGCCGGGTCCAAGGCCTTGATAAAAGATGGTCACTTGAGTCCAAACTGCAAAACCATGGTGAGGGCATTTTCGGAGAAGTTCCTTGAATCTTTCAAGTGCTTCATAGAGTGACTCTCCCTCCATTTGTCGAAATCCTTGTATCTCAACTTTGATAGCGGCTGTTTTCCCCGGTGGAAAATACTTACTCAAAAACTTCTCCACCAACTGGTCCCAAGTATGAATGGATGTCGTTGGCAATAAGTCAAGCCAAGCTCTTGCTTTATCCCTCAATGAGAACGGAAAGAGTCTCATTCTAATGGCATCATCGGTCACTCCATTTTGTCGAAATGTGCTCAAATAGCTAAGGAACTTGGTAATGTGAGCATGTGGTGACTCATCCGCCGTACCCCGATATTGTTCATTGGAAATGAGTTGAAGAATAGCCGGTGATATTGTAAAATTGTTTGCTTCTACCGTGGGTAGTACGATAGCACCAGCGGCTCCATGAACAGTGGGTTGCATATAATCACGTAAAGGACGGGGAGCTTGCTCTTGTCTTTGTGCTAATGTGGCAGCAACAGCGGCTTGAATCAAGGCTTGAATTCCCGGGTCCTCTAAATTAACGGGATTGTTCCCTTCCATTGCCTCAAATTGATTCTCGTTTTGGCTTTGTGTTCGTCTTCTTCTATTGAAAGTGCGCTCGATCTCGGAATCAAAATCTTCAAGGTTTCCTTGAGATGTGCGGGTCATGCAATACTCAAAGAAGTCAACCTAACAATAGAATCAAAAGAACCAAAATTAAAACGTAAAAACAGCAAACCAAAACGCAAAAACAACAACTTTTAACATAAAAACAGCAACTTAGAATGCAAAAACAGCAAACCAAAATAACAAAACAGCAACTAAAACACAAAAACAGCAACTTAAGACACAAAAACAGCAACTTTAGACGTAAAAACAGTAAACCAAAACGCAAACACAGCAAACCAAAATGCAAAACCAGCAACTTAGTCTTAGAATAGATAAGTGAATTACAATATTAAATAACGCAATTGTCCCCGGCAACGGCGCCAAAAACTTGACACGCGAAATCCTAGCAAGTATACTAGGTCGTGCAAAGTAATAAAGTGGACTATTTAGCCCGGGGTGTATCGTCTCCACAGGGACAATTGGATTCAATGCTCGTAATTGCTATATTACCTATTTCTAAGCTAAATCAATTCAAAAGATGATAGGTGTTTATACTATGAAAATAACTAAAGATAACTAAAATGATTATCAGGGTAATAACTCAAATGGAAAGAGGTGATTGGGTTATGATCCTACTATGTTCTATTCTATGTTCATGAACTCTTAATTACCCGGATTTTTAGGACGCCCTTGTTATGGCGAAACCCCCTAACGTATTTATTATTCAATCTCTTGAAATAACAAGCCTATACTAGTTAACAACTCCCTATATCTCTATAGTGAAGATTGAATTAACTAACATGCATTTAGGTTCAAAAGAGTTCCTTGTTTACGAAGATCCTACATTCAATCGGGTCATCTTATCACAAAAAGCCACACAACGCAATCGATTCTATCTCTAGTCAATTGTTACGTTATGATGTTTGATTTTTCGATCTCCCTTTATCTATCTCCTCTCGGTCTCAAGACAAAGCATTATATCAAACACATGGTGATCATTCATGTGAAAGCATTAAGCATAAAATCAAACATGTAACAAGAATGTAATAAATCCGGAAATTAATCATTCATTAAACACAAAACATCACAAAGTATTTACATAACCCAACCACAAAGATGCTTAGCTCATACTTATAATAACAAATGATTCAACAATTCTATAAGACATAGTTGATAAACTAATCAAAGAGAAAGAGTTGAATTACTCCCTATTACAAGGTGTGAATCCAAGCTTTTGATGATGAAAATGGCTCCTCAAGCTTCCTTGAGTCTTCCTATGGCTTCCCTATGTGTTTTTAGAACAAGTGTAAGTGTTTTCCAAGAGAAAAATGTGTTATAAAGAAGGAAAACGGCGGACTTAAAATTAGGGCATCGGGCAAATCGGACCGCGGCACACATTCTAAACCGACCGCGGCTCGGATGGCAAGCCGTGCCACGGCACAATGCCGCGGTCTAAAAAGCAAGTCATGCCGCGGTTTGCCGAGGTCCAACAGGGTGCCGAAAGGTCATAACAGGGCCCCGGTGTTCTGGGCGTCGAAGGCCGCGGTCATGTGCCGCGGTCCTATCCGGGTTTCTCATGGCATTGCACCGCGACCGCGGTCTTGCGCCGGATTTAGTGCCGCGGTCCAGAATGGCAGATTCATATTTTTCTTCGCTTTTCCTTCTCTTGTTCTGCCTTCTTACTCAATAATTGATCTATTTGACTTACATCCCTACACACATGAAATTTAAACAAATCAAAGCACTATGCAGGATATTCATTACTAAATTATAACGAAAATACCTAAATCAAAGGGGTAAAAAACTTGTAAAATGTGAACTTATCAGGGGTCACGGGGATGGATCCTGGAGCGGGACGGTGTGCTTGTCCTTGCTCCATCCTTGATGAAAATAATGTTTCAACCGGTGCCCATTTACAGTAAAAGTACCCTTTACCTCGTCTTGAATCTCAATAGCCCCGGATGGATAAACCTTTGTGATAGTGAAAGGACCTGACCACTTTGAACGGAGTTTGCCCGGAAAAAGTCGTAGGCGAGAGTTGAAAAGAAGTACCACATCGCCAACTTGAAATTCCCGGGGTGTGATCCTTTGATCATGCCATTTCTTCGTTCGTTCCTTATACAACTTGGCATTCTCATATGCCTCATGTCGAAATTCGTCAAGCTCATTAAGTTGGAGTAACCGATTTTTACCTGTAGCTTGCATATCAAAGTTAAGCATTTTAATAGCCCAATATGCTCTATGCTCAAGTTCGACAGGTAGGTGACATGCTTTTCCAAAAACAAGGCGGTAAGGTGACATGCCGATTGGGGTTTTAAACGCGGTTCTATATGCCCAAAGTGCATCATCTAGCTTGAGGGACCAATCCTTCCTAGAGGAACTAACTGTTTTTTCTAAGATGCGTTTAATTTCCCTATTCGACACTTCTACCTGTCCACTCGTTTGAGGGTGATATGGGGTCGAGACCTTGTGTGTGACACCATATTTTGTTAAAAGAGCATCAAATTGTTTGTTCCGAAAATGTGTGCCACCATCGCTAATAATTGCTCGAGGAGTGCCAAAACGAGTGAAAATATGCTTCTTTAAAAATCTTAGCACTACTCGAGCATCATTAGTTTGCAATGCTTCCGCCTCAACCCACTTAGACACATAATCAACGGCTACAAGTATGTACTTGTGGGAATGAGAATTAGGGAAGGGTCCCATAAAATCAATTCCCCACACATCAAAAAGTTCGCATTCTAGCATATTATTTAAAGGCATCTCATGCTTTCGAGAAATATTGCCAACACGTTGGCATTTATCACACGATGCAACAAAAGCATAGCTATCTTTAAATAAAGTAGGCCAGAAGAAACCCGATTGTAGCACCTTGAGGGCGGTCTTAGTGGGTCCGAAGTGTCCTCCAATGACACCATCGTGACAGTGGCGCAAGATAGACATTGTTTCCTCGAAGGGAACACACCTCCGGATAATACAATCTGCACAAACTTTAAACAAGAAAGGATCATCCCACAAATAGTGCTTAGCTTCAGATAGGAATTTCTTCCTCTGATGATAAGTAAGATCTGGGGGGAGTTCCCTCGTGACAAGATAATTCGCAATATCAGCAAACCAGGGGCGGGGTCCATTAATGATAGCATAAAGATGTTCATCCGGGAATTCTTCTAAAATTGGTGTGGCATCTAAAATATCTACCCGAGAGTCCTCAATTCTAGAAAGGTGGTCCGCAACAACATTTTCTACCCCCTTTTGTCTCTAATTTCTAGGTCATATTCTTATAACAACAAGATCCACCTAATCAATCTTGGTTTTGCATCTTTTTTAGAGAGGAGGTATTTAAGAGCTGAATGGTCGGTGTATACAATGACTTTATTCATGACAAGGTATGAATGGAACTTATCAAAAGCGAATACGACAGCTAGTAACTCTTTTTCAGTAGTTGCATAATTCTGTTGTGCATCATTAAGTGTCTTACTCGCGTAATAAATTGTTCGAAATACCTTATCCTTGTGTTGACCAAGGACTGCACCTACCGCGAAATCACTTGCATCACACATTAGCTCAAACGGGAGACTCCAATCGGGTGCCACGATCACGGGAGCCGTAATCAATTTTTCTCGAAGAGTGTGAAATGCCTGTAAACAAGTAACGTCAAAATCAAATAGTGCATCTTTCATGAGGAGGTTAGATAGAGGTTTCGAAATATCTGAAAAATTCTTAATAAACCGTCTATAAAACCCGGCATGAACTCCTCACTCCTTTGACAGATGTGGGAGGAGGAAGTTTCTCGATAACTTCCACTTTAGCGGGATCCACCTCAATACCCTTGTGTGAAATACGATGTCCCAAAACTATGCCTTCTTGTACCATAAAGTGACACTTCTCCCAATTTAAAACAAGGTTAGTATCCTCACATCTCTGTAAAACCAATGATAAATTATTCAAACAAGAATCAAATGAAGAGCCAAAAACAGAGAAGTCATCCATGAATATTTCAATGAAATTTGGAACCATATCATGAAAGATAGCCATCATACAACGCTGAAATGTGGCAGGCGCATTACAAAGGCCAAATGGCATTTGTCTATAAGCAAATGTACCATAAGGACAAGTGAAAGTCGTTTTTTCTTGATCCTCTGGTGAAATAGCAATTTGATTATAACCCGAATAGCCATCTAGAAAACAATAGAATTCATGTCCGGCTAACCTTTCTAGCATTTGGTCAATGAAGGGGAGGGGAAAGTGATCTTTTCTAGTAGCATCATTTAATTTCCTATAGTCAATACAAACACGCCAACCTGTCACGGTGCGAGTTGGGATTAACTCGTTTTTCTCATTTGAGATAACGGTTATTCCTCCTTTCTTTGGCACGACTTGGGTTGGGCTTACCCATGCACTATCTGAAATAGGATATATTATACCTGAGTCAAGCAATTTAATCACTTCCTTTTTTACTACCTCTTGCATCATTGGATTTAGTCTCCTTTGAGGTTGGATTGTGGTCTTGTAATTGTCCTCCATTAGGATTTTATGCATGCAGATAGCTGGACTAATTCCTTTGATGTCTGCGATCTTCCAACCGAATGCCCTTTTGTGAGTCCTCAATACTCGTAATAGTTTTTCTTGCATGCTTCCTGTCAAAGATGAAGAAATAATCACAGGTAAAGTTTCCGAAGTATCAAGAAAAGCATATCAAATGAGATGGTAAAGGTTTGAGTTCGAGTGTCGGAGGTTCTTCTATTGATTGTTTTGGTGGAGTGGTCAATGGGCGATCTAGAGATTCAAATCTTGGTCGATAACTCCGTTTATTAGGCGGATTGGCCTCAAGGCTAGCCAACATCTCTTGTAAGTGCTCCACATCGGTCTCTTTGTCCATAGGGCCAATTAAGCAAGTTTTTAATAAGTCATCATCATTATGAAGCTGAAAGTACTCAACAGAAGCATGATCAACAATATCAATAGCATAACAAGTAGGGGTAATGGAAGGATGCCTCATTGCTTGATATACATTAAAAGTAACCTGATCCTCACCTACTCTTAGTATGAGCTTACCATTAGCGACATCAATTAAAGCTTTACCCGTATTCAAGAATGGACGACCCAAAATAAGTGGCATCTCGACGTCTTCTTCCATGTCCAATACTATAAAGTCCACCGGAAAGATGAACTTATCAACCTTGACTAGTACGTCTTCGACCATCCCTCGTGGATACTTAATGGATCGATCCGCCAATTGGAGAGAAACGGTGGTTGGCTTTGGTTCTCCGAGCCCCAGCTTCCTGAAAAGCGAGAAAGGAAGTAGATTAATACTTGCTCCTAAATCACAAAGAACTTTAGAGAAGGTAAGAGAACCTATTGTGCAAGGAATTGAGAAACTCCCTGGGTCTTTAAGCTTAGGGGGAAGCTTATTCTGAAGTATCGCGGAGCATTCCTCGGTGAGTGCAACGGTTGCATGTTCTTCAAGCTTGCGTTTGTTCGAAAGAATTTCCTTGAGAAATTTAGCATAGCTTGGCATTTGGAGAATAGCATCTGCAAAAGGAATGTTAATGCGCAATTGTTTAAACATTTCTACAAATTTTAGAAATTGAGCATCAAGTTTCCCCCTTTTTAGTGCCAAAGGAAAAGGTGGTCGTGGCTGTACAGGTTCAGGGGCAGTGCGGGATGCAGATTTGCCGTTGTCCGAAACAGGTAACTGTGTCGCGGCATTGGACCGCGGTTCGGTGGTGTGCCGCGGTCCTGTTCGGAAAAATTGGACACTGGAATTTCAGGCCGCGGTTCAGTGTCGCGGTTCAAGTCGGATTTTTGTAAATTTTCAGCACCAACGTTTTTACCACTTCTCAATGCGATGGCCTGAACCTGTTCTTTCGGGTTTTTCTCGGTGTCGCTAGGTAGCGATCCTGGTGTTCTACCTGAGAGTTGACTAGCCAATTGTCCCAATTGAGTTTGTATGTTGCTCACATTAATAATTTCAAGGTTGTGACACCGTTCATCCTTTTTCTTTATATATTGGAGCATCAATTCCTCAAAACTCGGTTTCTTTTCTTGTGGTTGGTAACTTCCTTGTTTGTGAAATGTGTTGGGTTGAAAACCCCCTTGACGTTGAAATGGCGGTCTATCACCGTGTGATTGAAACCCGGGAGGTTGCTTCACCACATTGTTGTTGTTACTCCATGAGAAGTTTGGGTGATTTCTCCACCCCAGATTATATTTTTCAGAAAATGGATCGTTTTGTGTCCTATTTGAATTTTGCACATAATTCGCATCTTCAACACATTCGGAATGATAAGATTGACTGCCATGTTGACACTCCGTAATGTGATGATTTCCACCACAATTTTCACACAACGTTTGCACTTGGTTTACCGAGAAATTCATAGCATCCAATTTCTTGTGCAATAGTTCTACTTGATTAGCTAGTGAAGTGGAAGCTTCCACTTCATAAACTCCACTCGCCTTCTTTGGAAGTATTACTCTCTCGGTAGGCCATTGGTAGTTATTTTCCGACATTCTATCGATCATTTCCCAAGCCGCTTGTGGTGGTAAATTCATGAGTGAACCACCCGCAGCTGCGTCTAGATGAGTGCGAAGGCCGGGTCCAAGGCCTTGATAAAAGATGGTCACTTGAGTCCAAACTGCAAAACCATGGTGAGGGCATTTTCGGAGAAGTTCCTTGAATCTTTCAAGTGCTTCATAGAGTGACTCTCCCTCCATTTGTCGAAATCCTTGTATCTCAACTTTGATAGCGGCTGTTTTCCCCGGTGGAAAATACTTACTCAAAAACTTCTCCACCAACTGGTCCCAAGTATGAATGGATGCCGTTGGCAATGAGTCAAGCCAAGCTCTTGCTTTATCCCTCAATGAGAACGGAAAGAGTCTCATTCTAATGGCATCATCGGTCACTCCATTTTGTCGAAATGTGCTCAAATAGCTAAGGAACTTGGTAATGTGAGCATGTGGTGACTCATCAGCCGTACCCCGATATTGTTCATTGGAAATGAGTTGAAGAATAGCCGGTGATATTGTAAAATTGTTTGCTTCTACCGTGGGTAGTACGATAGCACCAGCGGCTCCATGAACAGTGGGTTGCATATAATCACGTAAAGGACGGGGAGCTTGCTCTTGTCTTTGTGCTAAAGTGGCAGCAACAGCGGCTTGAATCAAGGCTTGAATTCCCGGGTCCTCTAAATTAACGGGATTGTTCCCTTCCATTGCCTCAAATTGATTCTCGTTTAAGCTTTGTGCTCGTCTTCTTCTATTGAAAGTGCGCTCGATCTCGGAATCAAAATCTTCAAGGTTTCCTTGAGATGTGCGGGTCATGCAATACTCAAAGAAGTCAACCTAACAATAGAATCAAAAGAACCAAAATTAAAACGCAAAAACAGCAATTTTTAACATAAAAACAGCAACTAAACCATAAAAACAACAAACCAAAACACAAAAACAGCAACTTTAAACGCAAAAACAGCAAACCAAAATGCAAAAACAGCAACTTAGTCTTAGAATAGATAAGTGAATTACAATATTAAATAACGCAATTGTCCCCGGCAACGGCGCCAAAAACTTGACACGCGAAATCCTAGCAAGTATACTAGGTCGTGCAAAGTAATAAAGTGGACTATTTAGCCCGGGGTGTATCGTCTCCACAGGGACAATTGGATTCAATGCTCATAATTGCTATATTACCTATTTCTAAGCTAAATCAATTTATAAGATGATAGGTGTTTATACTATGAAAATAACTAAAGATAACTAAAATGATTATCAAGGTAATAAATCAAATGGGAAGAGGTGATTGGGTTATGATCCTACTATGTTCTATTCTATGTTCATGAACTCTTAATTATCCGGATTTTTAGGACGCCCTTGTTATGGCGAAACCCCCTACCGTATTTATTATTCAATCTCTTGAAATAACAAGCCTATACTAGTTAACAACTCCCTATATCTCTATAGTGAAGATTGAATTAACTAACATGCATTTAGGTTCAAAAGAGTTCCTTGTTTACGAAGATCCTACATTCAATCGGGTCATCTTATCACAAAAAGCCACACAACGCAATCGATTCTATCTCTAGTCAATTGTTACGTTATGATGTTTGTTTTTTCGATCTCCCTTTATCTATCTCCTCTCGGTCTCAAGACAAAGCATTATATCAAACACATGGTGATCATTCATGTGAAAGCATTAAGCATAAAATCAAACATGTAACAAGAATGTAATAAATCCGGAAATTAATCATTCATTAAACACAAAACATCACAAAGTATTTACATAACCCAACCACAAAGATGCTTAGCTCATACTTATAATAACAAATGATTCAACAATTCTATAAGACATAGTTGATAAACTAATCAAAGAGAAAGAGTTGAATTACTCCCTATTACAAGGTGTGAATCCAAGCTTTTGATGATGAAAATGGCTCCTCAAACTTCCTTGAGTCTTCCTATGGCTTCCCTATGTTTTTTTAGAACAAGTGTAAGTGTTTTCCAAGAGAAAAGTGTGTTATAAAGGAGGAAAACGGCGGACTTAAAATTAGGGCATCGGGCAAATCGGACCGCGGCACACATTCTAAACCGACCGCGGCTCGGATGGCAAGCAGTGCCGCGGCACAGTGCCGCGGTCTAAAAAGCAAGTCATGCCGCGGTTTGCCGAGGTCCAACAGGGTGCCGAAGGGTCATAACAGGGCCGCGGTGTTCTGGGCGCCGAAGGCCGCGGTCCTGTGCCGCGGTCCTATCCGGGTTTCTCATGGCATTGTACCGCGACCGCGGTCTTGCGCCGGATTTAGTGTCGCGGTTCTGTGCCGCGGTCCAGAATGGCAGATTCATATTTTTCTTCGCTTTTCCTTCTCTTGTTCTGCCTTCTTACTCAATAATTGATCTATTTGACTTACATCCCTACACACATGAAATTGAAACAAATCAAAGCACTATGCAGGATATTCATTACTAAATTATAACGAAAATACCTAAATCAAAGGGGTAAAAAACTTGTAAAATGTGAACTTATATACCAGTCAAACGAGAGTCACGGTTCAGTCAAACTCATAGCACTTGACCATATACATAGATCATAATGAGTCGAGGTCACTGAGTGTACTCTTATGTCCAACATGAGTATCACCAATGCTTTGGCCAAAGACTTTTGACCTCACTCATTCATGACAGCATAGGATATATACTCATTCACTTATGAGAGGATAAATTTCATTTTTCTAATCAGTTAAGATTGCTACTTGCCCATCAGACACTTTAAGATCGACCCCACTAACGGGTGAATTGAATCTAACTACTCTAATGACAGACTTGATGTCACAAGTACAACTTCAACATGATGACTCAGGTCTATGGTTCACGCGTACCTCTCACAACTTATCAGTTCTGTCATTGACTGTCATAGAGTGAAACCCATTTGACAGAATTGATTTGAGTCGTGTTCGAACTCATCAGTCCCACTGATGTATCTATGACTGAAGTTCCCACTATCTTACCCATAGTGTTCGACTGGCATTTTCCATGTCAAAACTTATGTCATACAAGTCTCTATCCAGTATCGATGTCCGGTTAATACTCTCTTTGACTTGCCAACCAATTTAGATATCAAGGATCGATCTCTTCTAGTGCCAATATCCCTAACCCATAGGGAGTAGAAGATTCGCCTTAGTATCAAGGACTTAAAGTTGTTTATAAAATGACACGCTAGAACCTAACGCGCTTTGGTAGCAAGTATACTAGTCATGATAGTAATAAATGGACAAAAAGTCCAGGTTGTCGAATCTCAGAGACTTGAATTCTAGTTTAAAATTTGCAATAAAGAAATAGACAATTAAAGGAAAAGCAAGAGGAAATCAATTAAACAAACAAAGAACAAAAGTGAGAACAAGCAATGGATTGAAACTCAAGTGTGAAAAGAGCCTAAGGCACATGCAAGACTCGATTTGATCTGTATTCGTACAAAGACTCTCGTTGAACTATTAGACCTAGTTGCTATGGTAGAAGGTCCTATAATAATAACTACCCGATGTCTCGTGATAGATATCCTATACTTACATGATGGTTTCTTAAGTATGTCTACCCGAAAATCTAACCACTAAGCATGCATTGACGGATTAGAGCTTACTTGACATAAATCGAATGACAACACTCGAGAATCTCTACCTATGTCTAGGGCAATTCCTATTTTGATCGGTGATGTTATGAATCCCTTGCACCCTAGTTCAAGTCTTTCTCAAAACACTAAACTAGGCAATCAATCATATATATGATGATCAATCACAAGTAAGAAACATAAACACAAATTCATAACATATAGCAACATAGGAATTAATTCAACGATTATCAATTATATGAATAAATCACAAATCGATCCTTACAAGGCCCTAGTCATATGAAATTAGCCCATAATCGTCAACATAAGAGAATTAAACATATCCATGTACATAAGCATAAACACAAAATGCAACGAATAATGAATAAAACTCCCTAAACGGTTGATTGATGATGGATACTCGATTTGAAGCTTCAATCCTTAGCTATGCTCCTTGTCTTGCCCTTCAAAGTTGGTGATAGGATGGTTCAAATCCAAGAAAATGCCCAGAAATCCCCAAAATTCGAACCCCTTCATTGTGCTGAAATTTTAGCTTTATAGTTTTGAAAATCGGTTACAGCGGCACCCAAGCGCAGGTGAATCGGCACCTAGGAGCCGCTTATGTGGCACAGCTATCTTGGGGAAAAAGTCATCTGGCTCCCAGGCGTGGTGAAGGTGGAGCTCGGGCGCGGTGTCATCGGCGCCTAGGCGTGAGTAAGGTGGCGCCTAGGCGCAGTACTTCATACTTCAACCTCTGCTGCTCTTCTCTTGCGCCTGGACGTGGTTGAACTAGCGCATGGGCACGGATATGCAAACCATTTTCCTTGAGTTAGTTTGATACGTCATCTTTTGCCCTTTTCTTCATGAACTTTCATTTTATGCCTAAAATCACTCAACACACACATTAAACGCACGAGTGACATGAATCAAGCTATAAATGAACCTAAATGTTAACAAAATGGGCCCAAAATATACATAAAAATGACTCCTATCAATCCCCCCCCCCCCCCCCCCCCCAAAAAAAAAAACTTATCAATTGCTCGACCTCGAGCAATAAGAGCTATAGGATCCGAAAACATCATCAAAGAAGAAAAACAACTAACTAAGTCACTTTTGTGGAGTGAACGGTTGCACTTAGCGGGTGCAACAAGCCTTTGAACCTTTGAGTTACCTCAAAGGACGAGTTGTAGTCTCGTGAGGGTTTGCATATGATATATCCACAAAATTGAAGGATTTTCAACCCCGACCAATCAACACAAATCAACACGATTAATAGTAAAGCGATGGCATGAATTCATCTTTTAAAGCTCAATAATACATGCATACACGTCACATACTTGCTCATGTTACGCCTTAAACTCGAAAAGACCATTCTAAGGGTGTAGTGAAAATAAGTCTAAGGTATTATAGTCGAGTGGCATTCTTACCACTTTTCAGACATTAATCCCATATATCAACTTTCGATTAGTCACAAGGTATGAGAATCGAAGAAAACCTCATAGCTATTTCAAATTCATCACTTCATCCACTTTAGGCTTTAAACTCATGAAACTTTCAACTCGAACACTAGAGGCTAGACCATGTCAATGTTCGGTTCCCTTAGGCTTTCTATGACACCTTTGTAACAATCTTTAAGCCAATAACTCCCAAACCAGATGGCTTTAGGGTATTAAGTGTAGAGGCCACAAAATGAAACTAGGTCCTTATTATTTACTCTTTCATTGGTTTGAGCTTAGCTCAAATTAGCATAATAATATAGTATATAGGCATGTTGCTTTTTGCCCCCAGTACATATTAACCTGAATTTTCCAGTCATACCAATTTTCAACCTCGTTCATTATTATTAAGCATACAAAGTCAACTTTCTCAACTCATAACACATGTGACAAGTCTAGGTTAATATTTCCGGGAAAAAGTCTTTAAGTGTTTCAAAATGGTTATCCACTCAACTCTCCACCCTCGACTTTAGTGCAATTGTGAATCATCTACGGACAATCTAATCTCATTTAGGGTCCCACGAGCAAGGTAAAGATATGTATAGTCTATTACAGTTCAAACTGATAGAGAAACATGCCATTGATTCAAACTAACCAATCTCAATGCATTAAATGAAGGGTTGAAGTCCTAGCCAAAAAAAAATTCTTTATGCTTAAAAATTAACACACTTTCACATATAGAGGCAAAACTCCCCCCAAACTTGGACAGAAATATATAAAGCATAAATAGCACGACAATCATGGATCAATGATACCCCCCCCCCCCAAAAAAAAAATTAGAATAAACATTGTCCCCAATGTTCGAAATAGATAAGAGGGAAGTACACTTCACCATACGGAATGCTAAAAAGCAAACCCGATTCCTAGAATGAAATTCTATCCAAGATTGGCAACAGCTACTTGGGGCAATGACAGCCCAAGGTGAGCTATATAACTACACAATTAACAGTGTTAGCCATACAAAATGGTAAGCATTGCATATATTCGAATAAAGCAAAACACATCACAATATACATCAACAATAAACCAAAACATGCATCGAATATATGAAGAGCTAAGTTGTTCAAAACATAATCCAACGATAGACATAACAAAATAAAATCCAAAAATAAAGACAGGAAACAGAATATAAAATCAGTCTAATCATCATCAAATAAACGATCAACATCATCATTAGCCCCCACATCCGGTACGGCCTCATCATCATCATCACCCATAAGGTCATCGACGTCGAGCATATCATCACCACCCTTGTCGGACTCATCATTGTCAGCACCTCCTACTACTAAGGCACTAGAGGAGTGGAGAAGTGCGGGAAAGGTGGTGGATCTGAATAATCAAATGGCCCCCGGCCCAGAAAGGCATCCTGCTCTCTAAGAAGCTGACGGAAATAGGCATACCCGGTACTCATCATCGTCTGCATCCTATCCATGCGCTAACTAAAATCTATCCTCAATTGATCTAAATCTGCCCTAAGAGCATCCACATTGTGCGATGTGGTGCAGCAGGATCCAATGCTCTGAGAGGATAAAGGGCGAGGCCGCTTGGGCAGCTGAGGAGGGAGAACCTCAGGAGCATCATCACGTACAGAGAGGGAAGAACCGGGAGACTCGGTGCCATCCATAGAAAACACCTCAACGTGACTTTCTTGCACAAGGCAATGATAAGGGATGGGAATATGAGTGGATTTCGCTTGTTCGAATTGCCACCCTTTTTCTTAGCTTTCTCCTTGTCAACAACGGGGCCAAACTCAATCTTCCATTTTCGCAAGTGGCTCAACGATGACCAAAAAATCACTCTTGTGAAGTCAACTCGCTTCTTGGTCATAATAGAGAAGATAAGGATGGCCCATTCCTTATTAACCTCGAACCGGTTAGTGTTTGGGATGAGGTTGAACTGGATGAAGTCAAGCCAAAAGGCGGCCTCAGGAAACAAGGCACGACGGGGAAGATGTGCTTGCCCCGGTAGCCGTTCCTTCCCTTCTCTTGCTATCACAGTCAAGACCTCGGCCAAGGAAATGTTGAAATGCCCCTCATTGTAGAGAGTGGTGTACTCGCAATTTTGCAGGATGGGCACGCTGATGCATTCACTAATCATAGCCATAAGGTAGTGCACCCTCGTATGTCGAACATAAAGATCAAGGGCACTACACCCCTTTGTTATAAGCTCTTCATAAGCCCCGGCACTGAAGAACTCTTGGACCCACGGGACTCGGATGGCCTCAGGTGCCTTGCAAAAGGGCTTCAAATTATGGAAGGCAACCAACTCTTGAACCGAGGGCCTACCACAATTATCCAAATATCGCTCTTTGATGAGAATCCGGTTGTTGAGGAGTTGGCATATAATTTGAACCTCGGGGTCAGAAAAACGAAGATCAAGGCCCGGAGTGGTGGAGTCGAGTGGGGGCTCAGGGGCATTTTAGGACCCTTCTCCTACCTTTTTCTTGCCCTTGGATGAAGTAGACACTTTCTTAGGCATGGCTACTAAATTTTTGGTGGCGTAACGACGTAAATTAATTTAGCGAGTTCTAGACAATGCCTCAAATCACTCAATCAAGCAACAATGTGACAATGTATCCGACCACATCCCAATTGTGTATCCAAAAGAATTCAACTCCCACCAACAAATCTTCACAAATGAACAACAACGGTTCACAACTCGCACAATATAGATAAAATGTGCACAATATAGCCCAAAACAAAGCCCCACACGGCTTGTATACAGAAGTGAACAGTAAAAGTTAAGCCAATCTCACCTTTGATCAAAACATCAAGCAAATTGTCAGAGAAATGAGCTCAAACGGCGAGAAGAACGGCGGATCGGCTGTTGTGCGGCGGAGACGGGTGCTAAAATATCTAGGGAGTCGCCAAAAATTGCGAATCAGAGGTGTGGGGGTGGAAAGATGATGAGTTTGACCAATTTTTGACTAGGAATTAAATTTTATACCTGAGCTGGCGCCTAGGCGTCGTAAGTCAAAGCAATTTAGCCTTTAGAAATTCAGGCGGCGTCTGGGCGTGAGACGGGTGGAGCCTAGGCGTGTAGTGGGCAGCGCCCAGGCATGGAGTACGCGTTGCCTAGGCGTGAGACTGCGAACAGAATGGTCAGAATAGGGTGAGGCGGTGCCTAGGCGCGATAGACACGGTGCCTAGGCTCGGGTTGCTGTGTTGAATCAAATTTTGTTTCCTTTAAAAAATAAAGAAAGAAAACACTTAAACACAACTAACAAAGACGAAACAAAAGAAAACAAGGCTAACTAATCTAAAAATGCGAAAATACAAAAAAATGAAGAGCTTGGGTTGCCTCCCAAGAAGCGTTCGTTTATAGTCGTTAGCTCGACTTGAAAAAATGAATCACGGAGGATCTCGGAGGAGGATGGACACTTTGTCCCTTGGCCCATCAATCCCAACGTAATGCTTTAATTGTAGGGCATTGGTCATGAATGTTTGCCCACTATCCATTGTGAGCTTGACGGCACTCGAAGAATAGACACAAGACACAAGAAACGGTTCAGACCATCTTGACTTAAGCTTCCCGGGAAAGAGTCGGAGGCGAGAGGTGTAGAGTAGAAACCTATCTCCCTCGTGAAACTCTCGGGGAATAATGTGCTTGTCATGCCACGTTTTTGTGCGTTCCTTGTAAAGCTTGGCATTCTCATAAGCGTGATGGCGCCATTCCTCGAGTTCATGCAATTGGAGCAATCGATTGGTACCTACAAGTTTAGAAACTTAATAGCCCAAAAAGCATGATGTTCAAGTTGAACCAGTAAATGACATGCTTTGCCAAAGATGAGACGATAAGGGGACATGCCAATAGAGTTTTAAACGCGGTCCTATATGCCCATAAGGCGTCATCTAGCTTTAGAGACCAATCTTTCCTAGATGCATTGACCGTTTTTTCAAGAATTCGTTTAATTTCCCTATTAGACACCTCTACTTGACCACTCGTTTGAGGATGGTATGGGGTTGAAATTTTGTGCCTCACACCATACTTGTTCAATAAATGCTCAAATTGCTTGTTGCAAAAATGGGTGCCCCCGTCATTTACGATTGCTCTAGGGGTTCCAAAATGAGTGAAAATACGTTTCCTTAAGAATCTAGTAACCACCCTAGCATCATTTGTGGGTAAATCCTTGGCTTTAACCCATTTAGAGACGTAATCAACCGCAACAAGAATATATTTATTTGAACAAGAGCTAGGGAAAGGCCCCTTGAAATCAATACCCTAAACATCAAATAATTCGCACTCAAGCATGCAATTCAAAGGCATTTCATGTCATTTAGAGATATTACCCGTTCTTTGGCACCTATCACAAGATTGGACATACAAGGATGCATCTTTAGAGAGTGTGGGCCAAAAGAAACCTGACTGAAGCCTAATTGACTTGGTCATCGTGACTGGAGAAAAAGTCTCCTCATAGTCAATTCCTTACCTTTGAGTATAACCCTTCGCAACTAAGCGAGCTTTAAAGGTGGTAACCTCTCCATCCACTCCTAACTTGCGTTTGTATACCCAGTTACAACCAATGGCCTTAATGCCAGGTGGTGGGTTCTACCAAGGTCTAAACCTTGTTAGAGTACATGGATTCAATTTCAAATTCCATGGCTTTAGACCATTTTCCCGAATTCTTGTCAGACATTGCTTAGTCATAGAACGTTGGATCTTCATCCAATAAGAGGTTCTCTTTCTTGCTTTTCAGCAAAAGGCCATAGTACCTCTTAGGTTGTCTCGGGATCCTTTCGGATCTCCTTGGAGGTGGAATTTGTGTACTTACAGTTTGTGGTTCATTTTGCTCTTCATTCACTGCCAATGGTGTTTGTGTTTCTTGAGTTTCCTCAAGCTCTATCACTCTATCTATGCTCCCACTGAAGTGTTGCTTCTCTAGGAACATAGCATTCCTTGAAACAATTACCTTCTGTTCCAAGGTGTGATAGAAGTAGTACCCATAGGATTCCTTAGGGTAACCTACAAACCTACACAAGATAGATCTCGAATCTAACTTATCTCGCGCTAGCTGCTTGACATGAGCAACACATTCCCATACTCTTAGGTACTTGTATGAGGGTGCTTTGTCGTGACACATCTTATACAGAACTTCAGGAACACTTTTTAACAGTAATCTATTTAATAGATAAGCCACCATCTCCAGGGCATAGCCCCAGAAGAACGTAGGTAAATCTGTGGACAACATCATTGACCGAACCATGTGCATCAACATGCGGTTTCGTTGCTCAGATACATCATTTAATTGTGGCATTCCAGGCGGCGCCCACTGAGAGAGAATCCCATTCTCTTTCAAATAATCCAAGAACTCACCGGACAAGTATTCTTCTCCTCGATCAGATCGAAGAGTTTTAATACTTTTACCAGTTTGTTTCTCTACTTCATTTCTGAATTCTTTGAACTTATCAAAGGCCTCAGATTTGTATCTAAGAAGATACAAATAACCATACCTAGAATAATCTTTGGTAAAGATTATGAAGTAAGAAAAGTTCCCTAATGCATCGACACTGAGCAGTCCACACATATCTGTGTGAATTAACTCAAGCAAATCCTTAGCACATTCCATTTGGCCTCCAAATGGTGACTTTTTCATCTTACCTTTCAGACAAGGTTCACAAGTCGGTAGTTCCTCTCCTTCATCAAGCTCGAGGAAACTTGACAACTTGCGAATCCTATCCTTAGATGTATGACCAACTCTAGCATGTCAAATTTGTGCATTAGGTGGATCATTATATTTACGCTTTCCCGTGATTATTGGTTGAATTTCAAGAGAATTAGTATACAGGTAAATGTAGAGGTTGTTATACATGCATGCTCTCATGATTAATTTAGAACCCAAAAACATTGAACAAAAACCATTATTTATATTAAAATAAAAACCTTCCTTGTCCAAAACGGAAACAGAAATTAGGTTCTCAATCAATCCGGGAACATAATAAATATCTTTTAAAGTAAACCTACTACTATCCTCAAGAACTAAAATGACGTTTCCAACAGCCTTCGCAATGACAGACGCTCCATTAGCCATTCTCAGGACCATGTCCCCATCATCTAGCTCTCTGCTTCTAGTCAGCACCTGCAAATCATTCCAAAGGTGAGTAGCCAGTGTCAAACACCCAAGAAGCATGGTTAATAGACAAATTAACCTCAACAATAAACACACCTTCGTTGTGGCTTTTGAAGGCAGCAGGACAATCCTTGCTCAAGTGTTCCATCACATGGCAATGAGGGCAATCACCCTTTGGCGTTTTCTTTCCAAATGTTCTCTCCAACTTATTAACGATATCCTTGGCTAGTTTGGACTTTCCATATGTCTCAATCATACGCTCAGACATCATAGACAATATGGAACATCGAACGTAACCTCATCATTGATTTGCTTCGTCCAGTACTCCAAAGTACGAGCACGAGTTGCAGGCTTGGGTTTAGGTGGGACTTCCCCTTTGATTATGTAATCAAGACTCTTAACCCTAAGATATACATCTAAACCCAAACGCCAATAGGTGTACTTCGAGCCATCAAATTTGTTGCATTTGAGAAACCATAGATAAGTATAAATGATTTCCCTGATATTACTATGTAAAATGCGATAAAACGAAAAACGATCATTAGCATTCAGTTCTAACATATATTCACATGCAATGAAGAAATTTTAAATATACATGTGTGCTCCCACTAACTTTACGAAATCCATCACCCCAATTGATAGAAGACGGGAAATTCAAACATTTCCAGTGGGCTCGAGCGTCAAATGTCCCAACCTCATTCCACAACTCGTGAGACAATGGGTGGTAACATTGAACAGGCACGATGGCCCCATCCACATCCAGGTGGTTCTCGAGATGTTTGCCTCACATTTCATGTACGTCCAGAGAACACGATGCAACCATATACTAGTCTGTGTTTAAGTCTGACCTATCAAATTCTCAGGCAATAACAGTAACCAGGTGGTCCCACGACTCAAGGACGACTCTTTAGTGAAACTGAGGTCTGTGTGCACTTCTAGTAGGACCGCATGTCATAGTAGAAGGCCTAGTTGTGAGATTAGTACACTTAACTTGCCACCATTCCATGACTCGTGAGACAATGATGACAAGCCGCGCTATTCCCTCTCACATCTAATGATGGAAGGAACTGCACCTAATCAAGGGGTTTACGGGCCCCCGATTTATCCATTTAAGGACTTACTATGGATAAAGGGGTTTTTCAAAAAACAAGGTCTCACACTTTTCAATTACTTATCTTTCTTAAGTGATTATGCAGACATGCACAACATACATAACATAAGAAAATAAGCAATCATACATAAAGCGGTAAATGTGATCTTAGTCAAGCTAATACCTAAACACCCCGAGCCATCAAGTTGTTGACCAATCTAGTCTAAAGACCCGGACCCTACACTGAGGTCTTCAAAATTCCATGAGCTTGAATGTCTCCATCTTCGTCTTCAAAAATTACATTTAAAGAAACCTTTCCCTCTCATTTACAATAAAAGGAAAAACATGGCGCACAGGCCTCAAACCAAAATAACGACTAGTCATGTTATCATGCAAATATGAATTAATATACACTGTCTTTAATTAAGGATGATCTAATTAATTAATGGATCCAAAGACTCTAATTTCTAGAAGCCGATTTTAGAAACTTCATATTAAAAAGTCATACTTTTCCAATTAATCAAAAAATATTTTCCAAAAACTCAATTTTATCCAATTCCGAAAATTAATAAAATTCCATCTTATTTTATTTTTCAAAAATTAAATAAAACCTTCCAATTTTGAAAATCCAATTTTAGAACAAACTTAAAATAATCTTAATTGGAGATTCAAAAACCCAATTTTATAAAATCACAAATTAGGGTTGCGCTTTGAATTTAATTGCAAAAATGACCTAAGGCTTAAAATGCAATTATTACGAAAAACATTTGGAAATTGGGGAAATTACATTTCGACCTCTTAAGTTAAAAACACTAAGGCGGCCCAACAGCTGCAGCCGTGCGTCGTTGTCCGCGACGGCGCGTGGCCGAGCAGCGACGCGCTACTGCGCATGCGCTGCAGAACAGCGGGTTACTGTTCACGGCGACTGTCCGGCGTCGTCGCGTAGCTGCAGCGCTGTTCCAGCAGTGCTGCCCGTGCGACAGTGATCTCCTCGTCTTTTTTTTTATTAAAACATAAAAACACAGCCCTTCGATTTTTAGATTAACACCAAATCAACGGATCCAAAAATTAAACAAAAATCCAACCAATTCAATATGCAATAAAACTAATTTTAAAGCATATAAACACGAAAAGAATTCGAGTCATGTCTAAACCTTGGCTCTGATACCACTGTTGGGATTGGTACAACCCTCGGGGACACTGGCGCAGCGGAAAACATATAATTTTAAAAATTAAAGTGGCATCCCCGAAATTAGGGCTAGGTCGACATGGTACCATCGGATTCAAAAATATCCTAGGAGAAAGTTTACTCGTGTTTACCATTGGATTCAAAACTATCCTAGGAGAAAGTTTACTCGTGTCACCTCTTGTAGACCTTAAAGCAGCAACGTCTTTTTAAACTACTCCTTGCTACAGTTTTCGAATTTGATTTGCACTAGCGCCTCAAGTGTTGTGCCTCTTAGATGTATCCACACCCTAGTTCGTACCCTCAATTATCTCCACCAGTGCTAGTAAGGAGAATATCGAATCTTGACTTTTTGAGGAAAAAGGGTTTGGAATTATTTAAGTGTTCTTCGCACTCAACACATAAGTTTGAAGAAATAATATGAAAGAGAAATTGGGAGAGAAAATAATAGAAAAGGTACTTGTATTATTTTTATTAAAAAACAAGCTTTTTTATTAAAACCTTCATTTTAAAAGAAGTGGAACACATATATATATAGAGTCCACCTACGGTTAAAACTCTACACACACACGTCTCTCTCCCCCTAACAATTAGGGAGAGGCGTGTATGTGTATATACATATATATATATATATATTCCTTTTTCTTTTATTCTCTCTCCTTAAATAGTTGGACTTTTTCCAACTAATTAGATATTACTATATCTCTTAATATCCTAACATATATTAAATAGAATTCTTCCTTATTAATTAGTTACCTTAACCAATTAAAGATTCTACCAAATATATTTATAGGATATTAATTAATATATATATATATATATATATTACAAACTTGGTGAGAAAGATAAATCTATCCACCAAATCCACACATACACAAATACACACCGCACGTGCACATGCATATATATATATATATATATATATATTATTTTCTTTTCTTTCTCTTTATTAATTAATTAATCCTTTCCAATTTAATATTCTACTATGAAATTATAGGACCATTAATTAATCCCATTAAATTAATTCATTTTTCTTGATTAATTAAATTAAATTAATTAATCCCTTCATTAATTCTCTAAGAATTAATTAGCCAATAGGTACTACACTAAGTTATGTGTGTGACCCCCTCAGGCTTGTTGTCAAGCTAGCAATAAGTCTCGTAGGCTAGTTTAATTATTCTAAATAATTAACTAGACCTTGAATTAATTTCACCAAATTAATCCAAGGCACCTACTGGTCGTGGTTTTATGTCTTGCAACATTGCCACGACTTCCTAGATGTCAACGATAAAAGCAAAAACATATCTGAGTTACGATCGTTATGTGAGTAGAATCCCTTCATCAGTTTTTCGTCTATGGTCTAGGGTATGGCGACGGTCGAACCCTAATAACCTTAGAAACTATGACTATGTTATGACATCTAATGATCCAGTCTTCTAATCTGGGACCACCAATCCCTCTCAGAAGACAATCGCTTTGATCAAAGGCTTTTAACGATCATTTAGATTCTAGCAACAACATAGGAGATACCGAGTACTCCTGACCCTGGATGAATCCCTCTCCGACTGCCATTTTTTTCGCTACACTATCAGACTATACCCAACATACACGTTGTATGACTCTCTTGGAGAGCACGTGCATATCAAAGCATAGTGGATAGTACCCTTTCCAAATGACATCTTAGGTCTAAGGATTAATCTCATAGTACAAAACCCAAGGACTCCATGTTCGACAGCACCAAATAGGAGTCCTTCAGTGGGGCCGTTCAATTCCATAATCAAGTATGAATCTTCATACATGTATTGCCATACAAGCCATCGACAATGGAACGCGTCGACATCTTGGAAGAGTTACATGCATAAACAAGTCTTGAAGAGGCCAGTGATATCCCACATCTCACCGCCTCTATGACTTGGAACAATATTTAGGATAACGGTCTTTGAGAGCATTCCATATGTATCCCTACCGCTCCCCTAACCATATGTAATTCATGGGATCTTTATCTATACTAACACTAGTTATAACAATAAAGAAGCATACCATAAAGAAATATTCAATATATTTAAAACAAGATTGTCATAGTGTTTTACGTTTAAGATGGCAGAGCCCAAAACAATTGGCTTGTCGGGCACCTAACACTATCACCTACAACCTTAATCTCCCACCCAACATCACATGGTGTTCGGCTGGCACAACCATGTCAAAACTCAGATTGTACAAGTATTCCAAGTCTTTATTTGTCCGTTAAAGACTTCATATCACTTGCGAACTAGTTAAGTAATCATGATCAATCTCTCTAGTGTCGATCTTTCTATCTCATAGGAAGTAGAGAAATTGCACAGAAAACATTGACAAAACGTTTTACACTACTTATAGATGCTGATAAGATTTCTATGAAAACAAAAACAATGTCTTTTCTTATTAAATAAGAATAAGTCATTTACAAGTGAGATGCCCTATCATTCTATCATCTACGGCATCTGAGGGCATAATCTTAATAGTTAATTCATTTCTTTGAGAAATTAATTATAGAATTGATATTTATTTTATTTGGTTATTTAATTATTTATTTATCGGATAAATAATAATATTAAATAATTAACTAAAATAAAATCAAGCACGTGGACTAGCCCCGAAGGACTAGAACACGCCTAAGTAGGCGTCCATTATGGACGCTTAGGGCCTTGATAATATGGGTTTAGTTATTTCCTTGGGTAGTATAAATATTACTTGGTGTAAAATAATTAAACCCTATCCTCATAACATAACTTCCTCTCAAAGTCAAAAACTCCTACCTCTCTCTCTCTATCTAGCCATCCACCAAGGAGAATAAGGAAGAGATTGTTCGCTTTGGATTCCGGCGTGGTGATTTAAAGGTAGTGGTTGTTTTGCTGCTTGGATTGGAAATCAAAAACTGGTTCGAAAATTAAAGTAATTCGCGAAAAGGTATGCTTTTCAAATCATGGTTTGAATATGCAAAAATCAGAGATGAATCACCATGGGTTTTATTTTTCGCTACGTTATCGATTTTACCCAACATGATTGCCCTTGAAGCTTAGTTTATTTGCTACTTTGAAAAGCTTGGATTAAGTTTTAAACGAGACATGGAGCAACTTTGAGAATAATGGAATTATTGTTTCAATGAACTAGTTAACTTTCCAAGTTCTTGCTATCATATATTTTTTAGCTTGAACGAGGGCATCCGGGTTCCTAGTGGTTTATCCCACTAAGTAGGTCAGAACAGAGCATTGTATATTTAAAGTCATATAGGAGGCTTGAAACTAGTTCCCAGTGACAGATTCTAATAATTTGAGAGCATATAAATTTATTGTTGTTGTTAGGAATTTCATATTAGATGTTTTGATGATGACAAATAGGACTTTCTGTTAGACTCCGAAAAGTGTAAAAGCTTTCATAGAATGTTATGTATAAGTACCTGAAAGCTTATTTATCTTAGGCTTATAGTATTTATCTTTGTAGAATTCCTTAGACTAAGTATGTGACACTAAAACACTTAGGAAAATTCTGGGTGAGTCTACCAAGTGATGAAGGTGAAGATCAAGCGTCTAAAGCTACAATGGATAAAGATATCTTGAAGCGTCCGTCAAACGCTTTAGGGATTATCCCAGTGCTCAAACTACGAATGGATAACTCAGGCCGAATACTCAACATCAAGTGAAATGACGGAATTCTCAGTGAGACCATCAAGACAAGATTGAAGAGTAAGCGTCTGAAATAAAGAAAAGAAAGTCAGGATCAGTCCAAGCGTCTGTCCAATACACGAGAATAACTATTCTCTTCAGCAAGCGTCCAAAAAGGTTAAACCAACACAACCTACAAAGAACGTAACCTGAAAAGAATTCAAACCCAAAACCATCCAAAGACTTAAAAAATGCATGAATCAAACGGACGAATTATTTCCAACGGAAATAAGACAAGATGCATTAAAAGTCGGATAAGTGCTATTAAAATATAAGCACTATAACTTATGGGCAAGCCATATCTTTGACCTAGACTGTCAGATTTATGAAACCAAGACCATGCCTAACCAATTAAATATACCCAAAGTTAGAAATGTCTGAACTCAAGGAATGTTTAGGGAAACGAGACTCCAACCGTGTCAAACGGACAAAAACCACCAATACCTTATAAATAGCTCTTTCAACAAACAAGTAAACAGAGACACACAAAAAAAATACCTACCTTGTTGAAAGAAAAGCTTACTAAAAATCATAGCCAAATATCCATATAAGCTTTTCACAAATATTCCAGAGACAGTCACCCATACCTCAAATCCTTTTTAAGAAGAACCTATACTACCATTGAGATATCCCCAAGTTGTTTGAACTTTCCAAAAACAAACAAACCCGTGACCAAAACCATCAACACCTTTCATCTGAGTGAGAAAGCTGGTTGACTTGCAAGCAATATTTTTGTGTAAAAGAAGTTTGTTGAAGTTGATCTCTATTGGAGCTGAAATCTGTGTGACCAAGGAGTTCCGAGATCAAGAGTAACTTGCACCATTTCTGAGTGAAAGAAGCAAGGGGATAGAAGATCTTTAGTGGAGCTGAAATCTGTGTGACCAAGGAGTTCCAAGATCATATCCAATCTCCCTCTATCTTGTAGAAGTCTCTGTGTGACTCTTCGATAATCATCATAGTGGAAAAACCTCCCTGATAAAAGGAGAAGAAGGACGTAGTTGGGATTACATCACCCAGTGAACCTTACAAATATCTTGTGTCAGTTACCTCTTTAAGCATTCATTGTTTTACTGCTTTACTATTCATACTGCATACATTCTGATAAAGTCTTAAAACAACTAAGCAACTACTTTCGATTAATTAACTGAACGCTAAGCTATAAAATACTTCCGCTGTGCTAACTCTGATTTAGTGACTAAACTCTGCCCTACTTTGGTAAGCGTTGAAATCACCGAGTCTAAGATAACGTTTCTCAAGCGTCACATCCAGCGCTTAAACTTGTCAAGCGTTCAAATACTTCAAAGTGATACGAATTTTTTAAGAATTCGAAAAAGACTTCAGGGTCTATTCAACCCCCCCCCCCCTTCTAGACCCTTTCGTATACCACTTGGGACCAATAAGTGGTATCAGAGCGGTTGAAGTTGAAACCTAAGCGTTTCCAAGCGTAACTGCTTGTTCAGATCCATTTTTTTTTACAGTCGCTTTAAAATTACTTTAAATTCTTCATGGCATTCTCTAAAGTTCCCAAGTTGACCGAGTCAAATTATGACTCTTGGAAGGTCAAAGCGTTTACTTATTTGTGTTCATGTGATGATGAAATGTGTGATATCATTTCAGATGGGCCAATCAAAATATACAAAGTTATCACCAGAGCGCCCGAAGCCACAGGAGAAACACCTGACGGTTATGTGGAGAAGCCCAAACAAGAATGGTCCACCGATGAGCGTCGACGAGCCAATCTAGACAATGTCGGTCGGAATGCATTATACACAGCCATTAGTGACAATGACAACTTATTCAACAAAGTCAAATCATGCAATACAACTAAAGAAATTTGGGATAAGTTGGCTACTATTTGTGGTGGCTCAGCACAAATAAAGGAAAACAAATTATCAATTGCCAAAGAAAAATTCAACGGCTTCAAGATGCTACCTAATGAGACTCTAGAGCAATTAGACATGAGGTTTACAGCCCTTGTCACTGAACTAACATCTCTGGGTATGGAGCTACAAAATCGAGAAACAGTGGTCAAAATCTTTAGAAGTCTTCCAAGCAGATTCCTAATGAAAACAACTGCAATGAGAGAATCAAACAATCTGGACAGCCTAACTCCAGAAGATGCTTTTTCAAAACTCAAAGCATTTGAGTTTGAGCTGAATTCGGCCAGTGATGCAGTAAGTAATCCAGTGATCGAATCTGGAGCGCTAATGGCATCAATCAAAGGAAAACCTATCAAAGAAAAAGGTTCGGATATAAGTGAGGAAGAAGAACTGGCGCTTCTAAATAGATTCAGGAAATTCCTGAAATATGAAAAGAAGGGAAACAGTCCTAAGCACCCAGGACAAAGTTCATATCAAGCGCTTCCTCAAATACAACCACAATATCAAGCGCCTCACTATCCTGCATCCTCCTCCCTAACGCCAATTCAATATCAAACTCCTTCTAAGCAAGATCTCTCAGCGCCTGCAGCATTAAACCAATGATCCACAAGATTAACAAACGAACAAAAGATGAAGACCAATCTTTGTTACAACTGCAGGAGACCAGGGCATTTCCAAGTTAATTGCCCATATCCAAATGTGTCTAAACCTACAAAGCAAGATCACACGGATAGAAACCAATTCAGGAGCAACCTGAGACAACAAGGCCTGCTAGCAGAATCAGAACCTCTCTATACGCCTGAAGAGGACTTGGAATCATCAGATGAAAGCAGCGATGATGAACCATCAAAGGACTCAGCATTCATTTGTCTCATGGCAAGAGAAAATGAAGCATCTAACGACGTACCATCTGAGGTAACCACTGATCTGTATCATCCTCTCTCTTATGATGAATTACTTGACAAAGTAAAGGAATATTATACAGATTGTCAAGATGCCACCCAATTATTCCAAAATCACCATCGTATTATTTCAGCACTCAGAAGTGATAACTTAACGCTCAAAGCAGAGTTGCAAATTCAGCAACAGTGCATTGAGAAAAACCAATCACTCGAGAGTGAAATTACTCAGCTAAAAGGTGATCTTGATATAATAGTCAAAAGAGAAGCTGAAATGGTCGCTAAACTTGCCAAATCAGAGCAGCTTATCTCTTCATTATCAAAAGCGTCTAGAACGCTAGATAATGTGACTAAAGTAACCAGGGCATTTGGTGAAAAGACCGGTCTAGGTTTTGATGAATTTAGTTATAAAGCCAAAGCGTCCAATGTTACAACAATCAACAAAGGAAAAGGTGTAATCTTTGTTGAAGAAAGTTCGATCAGACAAACGCTGAATGAATCAACAAATACTGGTACAAAAGCTAATGATAAAGTCAACACTGACTCAGGCAAAGGAAAGACCAAAGCGAATGTCTCACAAAAGAAAATATATCCAAACGCTCAAAAAGCTAAGGAGATATTTTCTGCCAGTGAATCAAACGTTAAGCGTCCCGCACCAAAAGTGCATCCTAAGCCAGTACCAAACAGAATCAAACGTCTATATCCAAAACAATCCAGTTCATATTATCAACACTATGATAATTGTGAATACGATTATGATTATCACTATAATCAAGGATATTTCTATACATCTAGAAAAGGTATGCAACTCAAAACGAAACCCAAGAAGGCCAATCTTTCTCCCATAGTGAAGACAAGGCAAATATGGGTTCCGAAAAATCAAATTCACGTCACTAACAAAGAAGGACCCAAAACAAAATGGGTACCTAAATGAAATTAGATCTGCCCTTTTGAATACAGGTACCTAGAGCCAACACCGACGCTTCAGTATGGTACATAGATAGTGGATCATCGAGACACATGACTGGATGAAAGGATCTCTTGATCAACTATCGTGCAACCAATGGTCCTCAAGTTATATTCGGTGATAATTCTAAAGGTAAAACTAAAGGTATAGGTATCATGCATAGGGGGAACATCATGATCAATGATGTATACTATGTCGAGGGTCTTAAACATAATCTCCTAAGCATAAGTCAATTCTGTGATAAAGACTTTGAAATTAAATTTTCTAGTGACTTGTGCGAGATAATCGATGTTAAGACAGGATCTACTAAATTAAAAGGAAGAAGAATAAACAATGTATACTTAGTAGATTGGGATTCAACATTAGATAACAACCCTACATGTTTCGTAGCTAAGAATCAAAACAAATTAGATTGGTTATGGCACAGAAAAATGAATCACCTCAATTTCAAAACAATCTCTCAATTAATATCTCTAAATCTCGTAGAGGGATTACCTAAAGGTTCCTTTAATAAAGATCGCTTATGTGATGCCTGTCAAATGGGTAAACAAGTTAAATCATCCTTTAAGAAGAAGCTTCATCTATCGACCTCTCGAATACTTGAATTACTACATTTAGATTTGTTTGGTCCTATTCAAATCATGAGCGTTAGTGGTAAAAAGTATTCACTAGTAATAGTTGATGATTTTTCACGCTATACATGGGTAGAATTTCTAGCATCTAAAGATGAAACTAGTGCCAAGCTCACCTCTCTAATTCGTCAACTACAAAACTCAAAAGATCTAAAAGTAACAAGAATTAGAAGTGATAGAGGAACTGAATTTACTAACCATATTGTTGAGAAATTTTGTAAAGACTTTGGAATACTTCATGAGTATTCAGCACCTAGAACACCTCAACAAAATGGAGTTGCTGAACGACGGAACAGAACGCTTAAAGAAGCCGCTAGGACTATGTTAGCCGAGTCTAAGCTGCCTCAAAGGTTGTGGGCCGAAGCTATCAACACTGCTTGCTAAACTCAGAACCGGTGTATGATCAACAAGCAACATGAAAAGACTCCATATGAGTTATGGAAGGGACGTAAGCCGAATGTTTCATACTTTCATGTATTTGGTTCAAAATGTTTCATTCATAACAATGGTTCCCAAAGCCTAAAGACATTTGATCCTAAAGCAGATGAAGGAATCTTTCTAGGTTAAGCCAAAAATGGAAAGAGCTTTCGCATCTTAAATAAGATCAAATCGAAGGTTGAAGAATCCATTCATGTTGTGTTTGATGATGCTAACCAAGAACCGAGTAAGGTTAATATTAATGATGCAGGAATTGAAGATTTATCTCAACAAGCGTCACAAATCAATCTGTGTGATGATAGTGATATTGATGAAGATAATGAAATCATTGTACCTAATCCTAAGACTACTCGTAAAGACATCAACGATGACATTGCAAGAAACGCTGATGATCATGAAGGGAATGATCATCAAGAGCAAATTCAAACTATAAACACTGAAGCGCCTACGCAAGGAATTGGTCAAGCGCCTACACAGTTTAATCAAACGTTAGATCAATCTCTTAACTCGTTCCAACCAGACAGAAAATGGCTCAGAGACCATCCACCAGAACTAATTATTGGAGATATTGGAGCACCCGTTAGAACAAGAGCCGCTACAATAAATGAGGCCATGTTTGCAAGCTTCCTATCTCAAATGGAACCAAAGAAAGTGGATGAAGCGCTTAACGATCCAAGTTGGATAGAAGCCATGCAAGAAGAGCTAAACCAATTTGAAAGAAATGAGGTATGGACGCTAGTACCAAGACCAACCCACCAAGCGGTCATTGGAACTAGATGGGTCTATAGAAACAAAATGGATAAGAATGGGATTGTGATTAGAAACAAAGCCAGACTCGTAGCTCAGGGATACTGTCAAGAAGAGGGCATCGACTTTGATGAAACATACGCTCCAGTTGCCCGACTTGAAGCAATCCGCATGTTTCTAGCGTTTGCAGCATTTAACAAATTTACATTGTATCAAATGGACGTAAAGAGTGCATTTCTGAATGGTAAACTCCAAGAAGAAGTATATGTGGAGCAACCACCAGGATTCATCAACAACCATGGGAAAAGCATGGTTTACAAATTGGACAAGGCACTCTATGGTCTTAAACAAGCACCACGAGCATGGTATGACACTCTGTCTATCTTCCTTATAGGTAAAGGCTTTTCAAAAGGCAGCGTTGACACAACGTTATTCAAAATTACCCATAATGGAGATATTCTCCTAGTTCAAATTTATGTTGATGATATTATATTTGGATCTACCAATAAGCGTCTATGTGAGAAATTTTCGAAAATGATGCAAGATCAATTTGAAATGAGCATGATGGGTGAATTAACTTTCTTCCTAGGATTACAAGTTAAACAACTCCCTAATGGCATATTCATCAACCAAACTAAATATACTAGAGATATGATCAAGAAATTTGGTATGGAAAATGCATCACCTTCAAAAATTCCAATGAGCCAAACGCTTAAGCTAGATAGAGACGATAATGGAAAGAAAATTGATATCACTAACTATAGAGGTATTATTGGATCACTTCTTTATCTTACAGCTAGTAGACCTGATATTATGTTCTCAGTATGCATGTGTGCACGATTTCAAGCTGATCCTAGAGAATCACACTTAATTGCTGCTAAAAGAATCCTTAAGTACCTAAAAGGCACACAAAATGTGGGCTTATGGTATCCTAGGGATTCTCCTTTTGAACTAATTGGTTATTCAGATGCAGATTTTGCAGGATGCAAAATAGATAGAAAAAGTACTAGTGGAACATGTCAATTTCTTGGTGATAGACTAATTTCATGGCATAGTAAGAAGCAACAGTCCATCGCTACTTCCACCGCTGAGGCTGAGTATGTAGCCGCTGGAAGCTGTTGTGCACAGATCCTTTGGATGAGGCAACAACTTAGAGATTATGGAATAATCCTAGATCCAACTCCTATCCATTGTGACAATCAAAGCGCCTTAGCAATGACTCAAAATCCAGTTCTTCACTCTAGAACCAAACACATTGACATTCGCTATCACTTTCTACGTGACCACGTTCAAAAGAAAGATATCTCCATGCACTTCATTGGTACAGAAAAGCAACTGGCAGATATCTTCACCAAAGCGCTTAACGAACAACATTTTCTCACTTTAAGAAGTGAACTAGGTATGATTGATCTAAATGCTTAATCATTCGAAACATCATACTTTTGTTAGGCATGAAATTTAGGGGGAATTCACTGTATGTTATGAAATTTATGGGGAACCTACATGGGGGGAACCTTAAAAGAGCTAACTATACCTAAGTGAATATGACCAAAAATGTTTTCCCTTGCATCGGTCATACGCACTTAGCACCATACACTTAAAACCTTTTTGACACTTATTACACAAATCTGTCTTAGCGTCTGCACTTCTTTCAAAATAAACTAAACGCTTAGCTTTATTCCCGGCTAAAGCAGTTAGTAAAAAGACCCTTTTAAAAGCAAGCGTACATTACCCTACGCTAAAACGAGAAAGTGGATTAGTCAATCAATGCAATTAATGCTGACTTGACATTCCTCACCCTTCGCTCAAGAAAACCCATGGGCACTCATCACGTTTTTCAAAGATGGTTCAGCACATGTACACGCGTCAGTACAATTACCATGTATCTTCGACGAATACAACCAGCGCTGAATATTTTAAACCAAAAGTAAAACACTACTACCAAGACATAATGATAAGTACTGGGAAACTGTGTCCTCATATACACCCTGAAAGGAATAATTCTATATGTTACAATGACCGCTAAAGCACAAAATGTTACTTGAAAGAGACTCTCAAGATTCTCAAGCGTCCACATAACACTAATTGTTTCAAGCGTCATTCTGAATAGGTCCGGACGCTTTAACAAATTTTTGGCGGGCATTTGAATAGTGTTCAAAATTATGGTTCCCGAACAGTTTTCATAAAGAACGTATCCGCTTTTCATGGGCACACGTATCACTCTCAGTCTCTGTTTCAAACTTTTAATCGGACTTCAAAATAGTATATGTGGCAGTTACTAAAAGAAACCGTGCCTATTTAATCTAAATTCACGTCCACAGTTATATTTTAATGGCTGAGATTTATATTCCTCCACGTGTCAACATCTCCAACTTCAAACACACTGAACATTCAAATTGAAGTTTCTGCAGAACACAAACACTCTTATACTCTATTACATTCGTGCAAGAACAAGTCTCTCTCTTTTTCAAAAAAAAAACAAAAAAACAAAAATTTTCATTCGTAATCTCTGTCTACTGCTCACTAATGGCACCCAAAAAGGCTACTGCTGGAACCGCTGAAGTTGTTGTCAAGATCACTGAAGGCCTTATAGTTGATTGGAAGTTTCTCTATGAAAACCCCCAAATTGATTTAACGGAAATAATGGATTCTGTAGCAGAGGCTGGGCTTCAGAAATTTCTCACGAAATACTCGTATATGTTTCCTGAAGAACTAGAATTTTTCTGGAGAAATGCTCGACTGTCTGACGATGAGACTTCCATCACGTGTTTGTTTCCTGTCTCCAAGAAGGAATCAAAGACGTTCACTCTCTCTGCGGCCTCTATTGCCCAGAATTTCTCTCTACCTAATGCTGGAGCCACTTTAGACACTATCACTGAAGAACAAATTCAAGAAGTCTGGACTCAGATTAGCGCTTACGATGATGTTCCATACAAACCGTACTTTGAGAAGAAAGATATAGTGAACAGGTATCGAGTCTTGGCTGATTTCTGCAGTAAAAACATAGAATGCAGAGTGGGAACCTTCGACAAAATCAACCCAACCCAGTTCCAGATGATGACTGTCATCCTACTCAAGATAAAAATCAACTGGAGCGCCTATATATTCAGCAGGTTCAGAGACAGTCTACGCACTTCAAACAGACCTTATGGTCTAGTTTTAAGTGAACTAATTTTCCGAGCAGAGTGCACCTCTTCAGCAGGAGTCACCGTGGCCAAGCATAAGTTCTATGGGCCAAGAATCATCAATAATCTTTTCAATCCACCCAAAGTTGGAGGTGCTGCTAAGCCTCTCTCTGAGCGCCAAGTTGTCCGAGCAGCGTCAGATGAGGAGGCTGAGCGTCCAGATCAGGAGAAAGCCAAACGTAATGTGAAGCGTCCCACTGTCACAAAGAAACGGGCTCCTCGAAAGCCCAAGGCTCAACCTATCAAAAATGATGAAGATGACGAGGATTCTATACCCCTCATTAGTCGAAAAGATCTGGAAAAGGTTCTCAAAAATATTGACTTTGAAGAACCTGCAGTTCCACAGACTCAAGCGTTCCCCGCCGAAGGTATAAATGTGAAGCGTATCTTCAAGAGACGTAAGCGTCCAACTGCTGCCATCTCTTCTGAGGCTACACAAAGAGATCAAGCCATAGCTGGTGTCCCGATATCATCCTTCGAAACACCAGTTGATGTCCATCTGGATGTTGATATGGCCCACATTGTGGCCATCGCACATGAAGCTGCCATCGAATCTACAAATCTCGAGCTTGATGAACCTGAAATCCCAAGGGCTCAACCATTGCTTGCATTACCTAGTACAACAGAGGCACGCTCAGAAGGTCAGAGCGATGCTAACGACGTTGTGATTCATCGACATTTCTTCAAGCTAGATCCCTTAAAGACTATCGATCACTCAGTCGATTATTTGCCTCCAGCGCCCGCAGAGACCTTCATACATGCAGGATACAATGAAGAAAGTTTTATCAATGCTGAAAATGATATCGCCAAACTCATAAAGTTTGATCTGGCTGTACGCAACACTCTCTTCAACACCGCCTCAACCCCAGCTGATGAAGCTTACTACACAGCTCTTGAACTCGGGAAGACTCCCAAACACATCCCGGCTTCCGTAACTCTCCAAGCACAGCGGGAAGGAGGCAAGACTCCTAGAGCTGATGTTGACTTAGCTTATTATCTGGACTGTGGGACAAGCAAACCCACTGGCTTCGCTCTCAGAGACTACAACATCAGAGTCTATGAGCGTCAGGATAAGCTTCTGAACCCAACGGAAGAGCTACTAAACAGAGAAGGCTATTCTCACTCTCTAACACTGGTCAAAAGCAAGGAAAACAAGCGCTCAGCTAATCCTCTCCTCCTGTGGAAGAATAAAGGAGTACATGCCGGTGAGCGTCCAGCATCCCTGACCGAGATGATTCAACTTGAAACCGATGCATATTTTGACTGCGTCTGGAACGCTAACTACCAACCCGACAGGTATCGTTTTGAATCCATCTGTGATATTCATCACCAAGGGTTTCGTGCTATACTTAATGCAGGAACTGAGTATTGTATGACTGACATAAGATGGGCTGAAGCTTACATGGGTGACACGTATAAATTTGAAGACTTGGTTAGTGCTCCCCATCTGTTCAGAATCGGGATGCATGATAAAAAGACCAAATTTGCACGCTACATGCTAACGCAGCGCCAACATCGACTTGGACCCGTTCTGAAGCTGCCTCTGATCCGCCATCAACCTGAACACCGCTTAAGACAAGCGTTGCACAAACTGGCCAACTCTTCTCTACGCTTTGATGATCAAGCGTCCACCAGCGGTTCTTCTCCCCTGTCCTGTCTGAACTGCACCCCTAGCCACTGTGAAGACAACTTTTCTCTCATGATGGCAATTATGCCTCCAGTCTCTCTATTCGACAAAATCTTCACAGACAATCTGCGACAATGGGATGGCTCTCGGATCAATCCTTTCAGAGGATATCCACTTCTTCCGTCTATTCGACAAGAAGTCTTCAGTCACTATGATTTTGTTTATCGCTGCTAGAAAGATCTCAAGCGCTTGCTTCAGCCATCTACCCATACTTGGAAGAGTATTACCGGCTCCACGTTCCCGACTCTCGGAAACCGAAGACTCTCCCAACAGATCGGCTAATTGGCTTCTCACAACACTATTGCCCAGATGCCCTATTCTCCATCTGCCAAGCGCCCTCCAAAATCTTTCCCACTCATGTGCTGGATATCCTCGGGCCAATGTATATCAGGGCCCTGGATAGTCCTATCAGAACGTTCATTCAAGGTACTTATCTCCCCACTCTACATTTGAATGAACTTCTACAGACTGCTACGTATCCATATGCAGATGAGCCGTTTGCCAGCTTGGACTTTCGGTTTACGGACTTTAGCCGTATAGAATCAGAATTTACTGCAGCACCAGCTGACACGTTACCTGCTCCTGAGCGCTTATTAGAATTACCTCAAGCGCCTCATTCCCCAGTCCAACTGAATCCGACTCTACTGCATCCACCGAGTCCAACACTGCTCCAGAGCTTCGAGGAACAGTATTTGATCCTACTAATCAAGTACCTATTGAATCTCTCAAACACACATCTCGTTTTAAGCCTCAAGTCCGCACTGCACTTCCCAACGCTCAACCGTCCATGACTGAATGCCTCACTCAAATACAGCAACTATCTACAGCTACTCAGGCAAGTCATGTGGCTTTAACCAATGATCTACAAGACCGGTTCACGGCTCTCGAGACCTCTCTCACAGACGCTAATCAAGCTCAACTCCTGGTCATGAAAGAACATTTCGACCAGCGTCTAACCACTCTTGAGGCCTCTGTCGCTCAGATTGCTGCTCAAGTCAGTCTTCTTACTCAGCATTTCATACAGACTGATGATGGCAATAAGGGGAAAAGAAGGGAGAAAAGAGGAAATCGTCAACATCTAAAGATCAAGTTCCTCCTCCACCATCCAAGCGTCAACACATTGATACTTCTCTCACACTGAGTGCAGAACCAAGGTATCCCTATCCCTCTTGGGTAACCACATCGGTTGAAGCGTCCAATAAGAAAGAAACTCCCAGAGTGCTCTATCCAACTCTTCCATTGCCTTCAAGAGCACTGCTTGAACAGTTTGACATTCCTCTTCTCAGAGCATCAATTCCAGAACCATCTGATCCAGCAGTATTAGCCTTAGAAAGAAAAATGTCTGACTTCGACCAAACCTTCAGAATTTGCCTACGATACATAGGCATCAGTCCAGAGGAATGGGATAAACACTTCATTGCCTTTAAGGCACGACAAGTTCAAGAAAACAAGCACATAATCAGTAAAGATCATGCTGCAATGATGACGTTAGAAGATCAGATAACTGAAGCAATCCGTGCTGAAATAACTAAGAGATACAAGATCAAGCCACGATCTTGATTTTTACTTGTGCCTCTCTCTTTTTAGTTGTAAAATGCCTGTACTGTGAAATATATACATAAAATGCATTTTACAGCTGAAACATCTCGTTAAAGCTCAAACTAACTTACTAACTTACGCTAACCTTCAGGTATCTAACGCTTGAACTAAATAAGTATTGCCATCATCAAAAAGGGGGAAATTGTTAGGAATTTCATATTAGATGTTTTGATGATGACAAATAAGACTTTCTGTTAGACTCCGAAAAGTGTAAAAGCTTTCATAGAATGTTATGTATAAGTACCTGAAAGCTTATTTATCTTAGGCTTATAGTATTTATCTTTGTAGAATTCCTTAGACTAAGTATGTGACACTAAAACACTTAGGAAAATTCTGGGTGAGTCTACCAAGTGATGAAGGTGAAGATCAAGCGTCTAAAGCTACAATGGATAAAGATATCTTGAAGCGTCCGTCAAACGCTTTAGGGATTATCCCAGTGCTCAAACTACGAATGGATAACTCAGGCCGAATACTCAACATCAAGTGAAATGACGGAATTCTCAGTGAGACCATCAAGACAAGATTGAAGAGTAAGCGTCTGAAATAAAGAAAAGAAAGTCAGGATCAGTCCAAGCGTCTGTCCAATACACGAGAATAACTATTCTCTTCAGCAAGCGTCCAAAAAGGTTAAACCAACACAACCTACAAAGAACGTAACCTGAAAAGAATTCAAACCCAAAACCATCCAAAGACTTGAAAAATGCATGAATCAAACGGACGAATTATTTCCAACGGAAATAAGACAAGATGCATTAAAGTCGGATAAGTGCTATTAAAATATAAGCACTATAACTTATGGGCAAGCCATATCTTTGACCTAGACTGTCAGATTTATGAAACCAAGACCATGCCTAACCAATTAAATATACCCAAAGTTAGAAATGTCTGAACTCAAGGAATGTTTAGGGAAACGAGACTCCAACCGTGTCAAACGGACAAAAACCACCAATACCTTATAAATAGCTCTTTCAACAAACAAGTAAACAGAGACACACAAAAAAAATACCTACCTTGTTGAAAGAAAAGCTTACTAAAAATCATAGCCAAATATCCATATAAGCTTTTCACAAATATTCCAGAGACAGTCACCCATACCTCAAATCCTTTTTAAGAAGAACCTATACTACCATTGAGATATCCCCAAGTTGTTTGAACTTTCCAAAAACAAACAAACCCGTGACCAAAACCATCAACACCTTTCATCTGAGTGAGAAAGCTGGTTGACTTGCAAGCAATATTTTTGTGTAAAAGAAGTTTGTTGAAGTTGATCTCTATTGGAGCTGAAATCTGTGTGACCAAGGAGTTCCGAGATCAAGAGTAACTTGCACCATTTCTGAGTGAAAGAAGCAAGGGGATAGAAGATCTTTAGTGGAGCTGAAATCTGTGTGACCAAGGAGTTCCAAGATCATATCCAATCTCCCTCTATCTTGTAGAAGTCTCTGTGTGACTCTTCGATAATCATCATAGTGGAAAAACCTCCCTGATAAAAGGAGAAGAAGGACGTAGCTGGGATTACATCACCCAGTGAACCTTACAAATATCTTGTGTCATTTACCTCTTTAAGCATTCATTGTTTTACTGCTTTACTATTCATACTGCATACATTCTGATAAAGTCTTAAAACAACTAAGCGACTACTTTCGATTAATTAACTGAACGCTAAGCTCTAAAATACTTCCGCTGTGCTAACTCTGATTTAGTGACTAAACTCTGCCCTACTTTGGTAAGCGTTAAAATCACCGAGTCTAAGTTAACGTTTCTCAAGCGTCACATCCAGCGCTTAAACTTGTCAAGCGTTCAAATACTTCAAAGTGATACGAATTTTTTAAGAAGTCGAAAAAGACTTCAGGGTCTATTCAACCCCCCCCCCCTTCTAGACCCTTTCGTATACCACTTGGGACCAACAGTTGTTCATTTATAATTTCAAAATAAAACTTTTATCATAAGAGATTTTATCAATTTCATAAAACAGAGATCGCATGGTAATACTTTATATATGAAATCTTAAACTAGCATGTTCAAAAGCTAGTTTTATCAAAAATAGTTTTACGGAAAACAAACATGATATTTTGAATAAATTAGTTAAAGGAAAATATAGAAGGGACTTTCGTTAAACGTCGGTTGAGATTCCCCAATCATATAACATTGGATTTCAAGAGTGAGAATCCTAAGTGTTATTATATATACTAGAGGGAAAACTAGGAGTTTCAAAGATTCTAAGCATAGATGAAATTTGAGAGAGAATTATAAGAATAGGGTGCAATTTTTGTGTGTATGAGTGGTGGTATTTATAGGGGACTCTAGGGTTCAATTAAAAGAGTTTGAATAGGTTTTTAAATACCCAAGGGTACTTAAATCCACTAGATATTGTAGTTATGAAGTGATATATTTATCGAAAAGATTTGCTAAATATTTCATCCAAAAATTAGTACTAAGGAAAATATATATACATATACATATATATATTGATATGAAAAGATTTAATTATATATAAAAAGGTGTTTGGATGAGTATCATATTACTGCTACCAACCATTGCCCTCTTTCGAGTTCTACAATCAACCCTGACTTGGTATTTGGAATATATAGGCTATGTATGGTTAGGAATTTTAAAAACATTTTCATTTTTTGGATCACCAAAAGATGAAAATACACAGTCCAAGCCAAATTCAACAGAAAATAATCAAATTTTAAATACACGGCACATTCCCCTATACAACAACCAATCATTTCATCATTTCAATCTATTCACATCATTAATTACATTATCCCACTATCTAACTCATTCTCTTACTTTCCATATTTTATATAATAAAAATACCTAATCAATTTTCCAATATTCCAATTATTATTATTATTATTATTATTAAATAATATTTAACAATATATAATTTGTATAATATATAATCCACTATTCACATTTTCCTCCCTTGCACTATCCACTATTCCTCCACTCCCTTGCCCACGGCCCCACCCCCAGGTGCCCTCCCCACCCCACACCCCTTACAGCATATGGCCTGCAATATGTTGTATTTTTATTTGTAAGTTCCTAGTGCGTGTACTTGAATTGAGACTTAATTGACCATGCTTTTACCAAAAGTATGTACAATATTGTATGATTTATAATTTCATTTTAATAATTTCATTTGTTGTTTATTGGATTTTAAATTATACTTTTTTAGCTTCTCAATATTCAAATAAATACCGACTGAATCTCAATTATGTCATTTTGGTACTAACGTGGTATTTAATAGGGTTGCCCACGAGCCGAGCTCAAACCGAGTCTCGCCAAATTTTTCAGCTCATGCTCAAGCAAAGATTTTATGTAACATCATAATATATCATTATAAGAAGATGGAAATAAATTTGCCTCAATCAAATTGGAAATAAAATATTATATGTAAATGGAAAAAGAAATATAGAACTACTTATACTCCAATCATATTTACATATTTCATAAAATATTGTATATATAGACCACATCCTATTTTTATATTTGTCCAATGCAAACCGTATAATTACACTAACTATTATAAATATAGACAAGCAAGATTCAATGTCCTTGAACTTTAAAAATATAAAATTGAAAAGAAAACACGAAATGAAAAAAGGATAAAAATCTAAAGTTAAAAAAAATTAAAAGGTGACAAAAAAAAAACTAAAAATGAAGGGCCCCCCACCCCCACCCCCCCAAACCCATACCCGCCCCCCGCTGTCTGGCTGCCTTTTTTTTTATCTTTTCATTCTATTTGTATAATATATATATTATATAATGTGTATATATATATATACACATATATACATATTACTTTATTACCTATTCATAATATTATTAAAAAAAATATTATAATAATATCTTTTCCCCCATCATCATCACATTCATAACCAACTCAATCATTTCATATATTAAATCCTAATAAAAATCAACTTTATATCACATCTACACTACTTTCAATCAAATTCTAAAAATACATCCAAACAAACAAATAAAGTCAATATTTTCACATGAATTTCTGTAATACACATTTCCCAAAAAAAACTCGAAATTCATTTTCGAAAACAGAACCATACGGAGTCATACATAATCCAACCCATAACAATATTATTATCCCCTCTTCTTTTCTTTTTTTCCTTCTCTTTTTGATAATATGTATAATAAATATATATAGATATTTGGCCTATCCGGGAAACCTTGATCTCAACCATCAACAGCATATATAAACGATAAAAGTCTAAAGGGGCACAGGAGAAAGGCCAAAAATTATTACCCAAGAAAAGAGGAAGGAAGCGTGAGAGAGATATGATGGGTTGCTTTGCTTGCTTCGACGGAGGAGTAAGCAAACAGAGAAGAGAAGAGGAGCGTTTGGCCTCCGAGGAAGCCCGTGCCAGAGCCGCTGAAGCCGCCCACAAAAGGTTGAATTTTTGAGATTATATGCTTCACGGATCATTGAATAGAATAATTAGGCTTTTTTGATTAGATGGATATATATATGAGAACCTCTTCTGTTGTTTTCTCTCTCTGTCTATGTCTACCGCTACGTGTCTGTCTCTTCTTTGGAATATTTGTCCCTGTTCATAATTTCTTTTTCTCCTTCCTTCAATTAATTCATTCATTGAAACTGGATAGGAAATAGTTCTAGAAGTATCTTCATTCAAATGAAATGATTTAATATCGAGCTATTCTTGCGGTATGAGGAAAGGGAAGAAGAAACCATAGATCAAGGAAGATCTCGAATTGTTTTCTTTTGATTGAATTGTATATTCAAAACTCTTTAAAGCAGGCCTTTACGTGGAATTTGAGTTTTCCTCGTCATGTCCTTGCTTGTGTTTCCTTGTTATTCACCTAGCAATCAAAGTTGTGAAACATTTTCTCTATGTTTGGGTCAAGGATTTTAGGAAGGAAAAGAATAAAGAAAATGACAAGTATTAATAAATAAAGCACAAAGTACTATCATGAGGAAAATGTTTTCCCTAGTGTTCTCCTAGATAGATTTCAAGGACCAGACAGGTTTTTATGAACTTTTAACTTGTTTTTCAGCTTATTTTAGATAAGGAGGTTTATTCCATACCTTGATTGGATTCTCTTATTGATAATAATAGCATGTTTCTTGTGAGTAAAAAGTTATGCTTGCGTTCTGTAACGGTTGTCCCAATTCGAGATGGGTGGTCTCCGTGAAGAACTTAACAGAGAGAAGAAAGAAGAAGAAGGAAGAAACTTGATTCAATTCATTCATGAAAAAAACAAAATTACAAACTAATTCTCCTAATATGCTATTCTGCTAACAACGTGAAAGCAAAAACAAACCAACTACTACTCCTAATTACATGGAATGTGGCTTAGTGCCTAAACTACTTAAGGGGTGTTTGCAAACACAACTACTTATGGAGAAGTGATTATAAGTGAAAAATAAGCAGAATCAGCTAAGAAGCAGAAGTGGGTAATGTTTGCAATCATAAGCAGAAAGTGAAAAAAAGTTGTCGTGGAGTGTTTGCAATTAAAAGTGATTATCAATTAACTTATTTTTTAAAAGTACAATATTGCCCCTAAAATTAGAAAATTCATATTTTCTAGGGGAAAAAATGAAATAAGAATTGAATTACACGTAATTGAATCAAGAAATTGCATCAAGCATAAATAACAATAAAACATAAAATTGGGTTACACATAAAATAAAGATTGATATAAAAGGCTTGGATCATTAACAGAATTCACTGAGAATTAATGTTTCTATTTTATCTCTTGGGGCAGGTTACATAAAACTTGACTACTATTTAAACATTTTTATATATTTTTATGTGTAATACTAATCATCAAATCATTTTCAAAGTTATAAAGGTAATGTTCGATATGCTACATATAATTAGTTCTAAAAAATATTTCTTTCCATATCCGAATTTGGGAGGATAATTTCAGATTGTTTTAATCTGGATGAGGACAAATATGTCAAAAATAATTTAAATTTATTTCAAAAAAAATCATAATCACTTTGAAGCACCCCCTTATTAACTTCTAGATTATAGCTTAAAACTGCTTAAGTTTAGAGAATTAGAAGCATAAGTGGTCTTTGCAAACACTCTCAAATAACTTATTTTCAGCTATAAGTGGAGAATCACTTATTTTTAGTGTTTGCAAACACCCCTTTAGGATAATGGAATGAAACAAGGTGGACTAAGTCTCCTTTACATCACGTAATCTACTAACTTGCCAGGAATATGTTTAACTCTTGTACCCTGACGTGGCAATGCTTTAGCTGAGGTGGCAGCCGTGGTTACTGGTGTATCATTCCTCGCCGCTTCGAAACTAACCTTCTCCTCAAGGTTGCTGGAATTTGGTCTGTGGTTCGAGGCGGCTGGTGTAGGAAGAGTGGGAGAGTTGCACAAGGGAAAGTGGGGAGTCGTTGGGTGGTTCCGGTGGTTCGGGGTCGAAGATGGAAATTGGGTCTTGTTCATCGTGGTTTTCCCATAGTAACATCAAACTGGATGATTTGCATTTGTGTCCCGGGGTGAATTTCTCGTCACATGAAAAACAGAGACCCTTCTCGCGCCGGAGTTGGAGCTCATGTGGCGAAAGTCGCCGAAAGGGTACTGGACGTGCGGTATTCGGTTGGGGATTCAGATTTGGTTTTGGTGGAAGTGTGAGTAGCTGTGAGGGTTGTGATGGAGGGGCTGGTGTGTTGTACCATTGATTGGAATCCTGGTGCTGGTCGAAAAGTTTTTCTTCTATTAGTTTAGTAAGGCCTATTGCGTTGGTGGTTGTTGTCGGTTTGAGGATTTGTAATTCATGTTGAATTTCGGGTTTAAGGCCCAAAAGGAAGCAATTAAGCATGTGGGATTCGGAAAGGCCATAGACTCGGTTGGACAAAGTTTCGAACTCAGTTTAGTAACTGGAGACGGTAGAGTTTTGTTTGAGTTTAAACAACGCAGATTCATGGTTGATGTAGGAAGAAGGCCCGAATCGGATCTCGAGTGCACGGGCGAAAGCGTTCCAAGTTGTGAGTTGATGATTTTTGGCCATCCAATTGAACCAACTAAGGGCGGGTCCAACAAGAAAAAACGAGACCAAATCGATTTTGTCAGATTCGGAGACGTTGTGGAGGTTTAAGTAAGCGTTCAGTTTGGAGAAGCAAATCGAGTGGGGATGTACCGTCGAATTGTGTGAGCTCGAGGCGAATGGGACGTGGGGTGAAGGTGGCTAAGGTGTTAGTGTGCTGAAAGAGGGGCGTTGGGCCGAGGATGGATGGTGAAGGATTGAAGGAGTTTGTGTCAGTGGCTGGTGTGTGGTTGTCTAGCTGTTTTTGCAGGCGAGCGACGGACACGAAGAGTTCATTTATGGTTTTGGAGAGTGAGGCAATAGAGGTTTGTGTGGTTTCTGACAAAGTGGTTATGGCTGCTTGGGTTTGGTTGCTGTTTTGGAGCAACTCAGCAATGGAGGCGTCATGACTGGCAGAAGCAGTTTGAAGAGAGTTGACAACGTCTTGTAATGTGGTGACGTCGTCGGCGGGTTTCCAACGAGGCATGAGGAAGTCAATGAAAGCACCAATGTAACGATTGTCCCAATTCGAGATGGGTGGTCTCCGTGAAGAACTTAACAGAGAGAAGAAAGAAGAAGGAAGAAACTTGATTCAATTCATTCATAAAAAAAACAAAATTACAAACTAATTCTCCTAATATGCTATTCTGCTAACAACGTGAAAGCAAAAACAAACCAACTACTACTCCTAATTACATGGAATGTGGCTTAGTGCCTAAACTACTTAGGATAATGGAATGAAACAAGGTGGACCAAGTCTCCTTTACATCACGTAATCTGCTAACTTGCCAGGAATATGTTTAACTCTTACACCGTGACGTGGCAATGCTTTAGCTGAGGTGGCAGCCGTGGTTACTGGTGTATCACGTTCCATATCATGCATAACACAGTCACGCCTTACTTTTGAAAATGTATGCAATGAGTTAGATCTCAATGCATGCATTTCTTATGCAACGAGTTAGGTCTCAATGCATGCATTTCTTGTCAAAACTTGAAAGACTTGCACGCCCCAAATTAGATTAGATTCTTATGACCTTGTATTTAGAAACTAACTCCAGTGACTTAAAAGTTAAGGCTATGTTTGGTTATGTTTTGGGATGGTATTCTGGTGAGAATTATTGGTGAAAATTTTATGGGCACACGTGCAATTTTGATGGGATAATGTTTGGTTATGTTTTGTGAGTTGGTTTTTGAGTGATTTTTTGGTGAGATAGTGTTTGGTTTTGTTTTCAGAGGGAACATAAATTACTGTAGCTGTCAAATCATGTAAGTTTTTGTCTGTCAATAATTAAAAATTATAATATAATATTGAGATTGAAATAATTATTATATAGATAAATATATATGTATATATGTAAGTAATAGTAGTGTGTGTATATATATATATTAGTGTACATATATATGTGTGTAATAGTAGTTTATATAAAATTAAAAGAAAAGTATATACACACACACACACACACACACACATATATATATATAAGTAATAGTGTTAATAATAGTTGATATATAATTAAAAGAAAAGTATATATATTCATATATATGTATCAGCGTGTGTGAGAGTGCATGTAACAGTGTGCGTGTGGACTGTGTGTGTGTTTCTGTGTGTAATTGTGTGTTTGTGTGTGCGTGTAATAGTGTGTGTGTGTGTGTGACTGTGTGTTTCTGTGTGTGTTTGTGTGTGCGTGTAACAGTGAGTGTGTGTGCGCGCGCATGGGAAAGGGGGGTTGGGGGAGATTGGGGAAGACGATGAACAGTCCCCTCCCCCCCCCCCTCTCCCTCTTCTTTTTTCTTTTTTTTCCTCTTTTTTTATTTAATTTATAAAAAAATATTAATAAGTAATTTATTTTAAAAATTATTAAAATACAATCCTATTCTTAGATAATTAGGTCACTTCTACTACAAGTCAATTACCAAATCCAAACCAAAACCACGAAATAAGAAACCCTTGCTTCAAGTCACTATTCACGCGGTCAAATCCTCGTTGACCACACAGTTGACTCGGTCAAACCCGAGTTGACCGTGGTCAAATTGCCTTTGACCGTCCCAAGACCTTTCTTTTCCCCACATAATATACATTAAGAAAACATACACATATAAATATGGGTTACACACATGTATTTCTCGATCCACACACAATCAAATCACAAATTTAGCAATGAGATAAATTATACACAGCCACACACAAAAAATAAGTAAAACTTTAAAATAATATGTACAAATAACATATATATGTATATAAATATAGATATATATATATATATAAATCCAAATACTTTCACTGTAACTAATTTGAAAAACAAAATTTGAAAGTTTTACTTTAGAAAACTCCACAAATTTTAATCTATGTTTTATCAATACTATTTCTCATGATAGAATTACAAACAAACAAACTTTTTTCCATTTTAAAGTTTAATGGTACACGGTCAAAGATATGACAGAACATTACAAAAAAAAAAAAAAAAGACACGGTCAAAGAGAAGAGAAAGAGAAAGAGTGAGGAGAGAGAGGAGAGAGAGAGAAAGAGGAGAGAGAAATTTTGTATAAAAAATAGAGGAGAGAGAATGAGATAGGGGACAAAGTGAGAGAAAGAGGAAAAATAATGATTATGTTTTTTTGGATGAAAAAAAGTTGTGTATTTTTGATGAAATATTGTGTGAAACAAACATTGTTTGGCGGAAATTGTGAACCAAATATGACTTGAAAACATAACCAAACATAGCCTAAATATTTCAATAATGAGGAAATGGATTGAAAGTTGCATCTTTTCCTGTGTGAGATTGAGGATTTTATAAAGCTTGGAGAACGGACTCAAGCTTCAGGCCATGATTGTACTACAACTTTTCTGGCGAGGGTGCTTTAGGTTATAAAGTTCATAGTCTTTTTTTTCGCACTTCTGGAGCGAAAGACAACTGTAAAAAGCTGCGGAATGCTTCCATAGTTGGCTGCTTGGAAAAGACAGTACTCTTATTAAGAGGGATAGGCTGACCGCTGTCATCAAATCTAAGTATCTTGTGTTTGTACTTATTTTCTGTGACTGTTGGGAATTCCCGTTTCAGTGGAAACTAGACTGGAACATTACAAACAACGCTTCCAGACTCGAGTTTAAATCTATCAGGTACGACAAAACACGTAACTACATGGAAGGAGCTACTGACATTAGTATTAAATTTTGGTAGAATATTGATGTGAGTCAATCGAGAACCATTGATGATTCGGAGCCCTTGGTGAGTGATGCAAGTGGAACCCGACCCATGAGGGTTTACGTGCGGTGCACGGGAGGGGTGTCACGGCCAGCAATAGAGTCGTACGCAAGCTAGATAGTTATTATTAGTTTACGTTATTATTAATTGTTATTAGTATTGTTATTCCTTTCTAGTTGTTAAGTAGTTTCCTTTTATGGTTAGGGGTCTGTAATAGGAGTCATATAAATACTCTTATTTAGGGTTTAATTATGTTATCTTGGTTGATCATTGGATTTGGAATTTGGGAGCAAGAATACATTGTTCTTGTTATTGGATTGTTCTTTATTTTATTGTTCGAATTTATCACTCATCAATTTGGTCCGACCTGCCGGATCAACACCCCACAGACGGAATAATGGTGGAAACTCGTTCAGGTTCAGGGCTACCGTCGGGCTCAGGGGGAGACGACCGTGTTCTGAAACTGGAAGAGAATCAGAGTGTTATGGCTGAAGATATTTTGCAGCTTAAACTGCAATTGAATGAATTCATGAAGGAGATGAAGGAGGTGACGGAAACCTTGTTGGCTGTGCAACGGGGTGTCGCCGCGTCGGCCACCAGTTCACCGGTGGCGCAACAGACCGCGGTGCATGGAGACCCGCCGATCATGAATCCAGACGTGCTTGCGCCCATTCCCGCATTACCAAATTTCGATGGGACGGATCCGCTAGGATGGTTAGCTCGGGTCGATCTACACTTCGATGTTTACCCGTGTCCTGATGAGCAGAAGATCCAACTGAGTATGGTGGCTATGGAGGGCTTGGCTCTAAACTGGTTCCGGTGGTTTAAACGAAAAAAATCACACTTCTCGTGGCAAGAATTGACTCATGCGCTGATTGCACGCTTCGACGACCGGAGTGAGGGCAATGCATATGAGCATTTGGCTGCGACGCGACACACACACACGGTGGAAACCTATATCGACTTGTTCACGCAATTAGCAAATCAATTACCCGCATTGACTGATGAGACGTTGGGGTTGTTTATACACGGGCTGCGCGAAGATGTGCGGGCTCAAGTACGGTTCTTAGACCCCATGGACCTGGATGCGGCGATGAAGATGGCGCGTCGTGCTGAGGGTACAACATAAGGGCTCGGGGGAGCCGCGGGGGGGTTGGCCGGCTGGCCGGAACTCGGGGTCCACAAACCGTACCACGGCCCCGAGCTTTCGACCAACACTGCCAGCGCTGCCAGCTCCAAACGCGGCGCGAACATCGGGCAACGTCCGCACGGGAACTCACAGTCCAGGGGGCGCGGGCGTGGGGCCAGTGAAGGCACGATTTGTGCGCTTGACCGACTCTAAGAGGGAAGATTTGCGAAAACGGGGTCTATGTTTTCGTTGTGAACAGCTGTATCATCCAACTCAACACGACTGTCCAATGAAATATTTGAATGTATTGCTTGTCGGTGATGACGTGGCGCCCGAATTGGAGCTTGAGGAGATGGACTCAACCGAAATTGGGTCAAGGGAGGAACCCGACGAGCTGCCACCCGATCAGGAAGGGTCCTTGTCGGTTTGTTCGGCAGTGGGAATATCGGGACCTCGCACTATGCGTTTGAAGGGGGTCGTGCAAGGAAGGGAAGTGACTATATTAGTGGATAGTGGGGCCAGCCATAATTTTATTTCTACTAAATTGGGGTCCCAATTGAATTTGTCGGTGGATCACTCGAAACGTTTCGGGGTGAAATTGGGGGATGGGCGTCGGACCGAGGCCTCGGGTCTGTGTCGCGAGGTAGTGGTCCACTTGGACTCGACGATCGTCTCCGTAGATTGTTACGTGTCTCCACTTGGTGGTGTCGATATGATTTTGGGAATTGCGTGGTTAGAGACATTGGGTAAGATGGAAGTGGATTGGAAAAAAATGTACATGAAGTTTTATAAGGAGGGAAAATCAGTGAAGTTGTTGGGCGACGGGTTGTCGTATCGGGCGGAGGCTAACTTGAAGATGATATTGCATGACACGGATGTGGAGCTTCGCGCCATGCTGCTGGAACCATGTCATTGTTGGTTAGTGATGAACTCGGCCGAAGCTGAGGATGAGCGAATAGCGAGTGTGCTTGGTTCCTTTGAGGACGTGTTTTGAGACCCCATTGACTTACCCCCGAAACGTCCGACTGACCACCGAATTGAGCTTGAGGCAGGGACAGGGGCTGTTTCAGTGAGGCCCTATCGGTATGGGCACCTTCAAAAGGATGAGATCGCAAGGTTGGTGACAGATATGCTTGCAGCCGGCATTGTGAGGCCCAGCTCGAGTCCTTTCTCTAGCCCAGTTTTATTGGTTAAGAAGGACGGAAGCTGGCAATTTTGCGTGGATTACAGGGAGCTCAATAAGGTGACTATACCGGATAAGTACCCGATTCCGGTGATCCAGGAGATGTTGGATGAGTTGGCAGGAGCAATAATTTTCTCTAAAATAGATTTACGGTCGGGGTACCATCAAATTAGAGTACATCCGCGGGATATCCCCAAGACGGCTTTTCGCACCCACAGTGGCCACTACGAGTTCCTAGTTATGCCATTCGGACTGTCAAATGCACCGGCTACTTTTCAGGCAACGATGAATGATATTTTTCGCCCTTACCTACGTAAGTTTGTCTTGGTATTTTTTGATGACATTTTCATTTATAGTCATACCGATTATGAGCATGTTGAACATCTTAATGGGGTATTACAATTGTTGAGGCAACATCAATTAGTGGCAAATCGCAAGAAGTGTTCTTTTGGGTGTAAACAGGTGGAGTATTTGGGACACGTAATTTCAGCCGAAGGGGTAACCATGGACCCGGCCAAGGTCCAAGCTGTGGTGGATTGGCCGGTTCCCCGATCAGTCAAGGAAGTCTGGGGATTTCTTGGCTTAACCGGGTACTACCGTAAGTTTGTGCAGGGCTACGGTATGATTGCAAAGCCATTGACGCAGCTGCTGAAAAAGGAGGTTTCTTCTAGGTTTGAGTGGTCTAAGTCCGCTGAATTGGTGTATCAAGAATTGAAGGTCGCACTCACTTCGGCCCCGGTGCTTGTTATGCCCGATTTTACGAAGATGTTTACCATAGAATGTGATGCTTCAGGCGCGGGAGTTGGGGCAGTGTTGATGCAAGAGGGAAGAACGGTTGCGTATTTTAGCTAGGCACTCGAGGATGGTTCGCGGATCAAGTCGGCTTATGAGCGGGAATTAATGGGGCTCGTATTGGTCGTGCAGCATTGGAGGCCTTACTTGGTGGGCCGTCGTTTCGTGGTCAAAACGGATCACCATAGTTTGAAATATTTGTTGAACCAGAAAATTGCGACACCTTCACAGCAGAATTGGGTGGCAAAATTGTTAGGATACGACTTTGAGATTGTGTATAAAACCGGGAAGTCGAATGGGGCAGTGGATGCATTGTCACGAAAAGGGGAACCTGAAGTTTTATGTGTTGCAATCAGCGGGCCAGAGTGGACAGCATTGGCTGACGTCGTGGCTGAACAGCGTGCGGTTGCTGCCGTGCAAAGTGACTCGGATAGCCGACCCGGTTATGCCGTGATTGAGGGGCGGCTTTTGTACAAGGGCAAATTGGTAATTCCGAGTTCATCATCCTGGATTCCGAGGTTACTTCATGAGTTTCACGACACCCCGGAGGGTGGCCATGCCGGGGCTCTTCGTACATATCAACGGTTAGCATCGAGCATGTATTGGAAGGGTATGTTTCGAAAGGTTCGGGAATACGTCGCGAGTTGTCTAATTTGTCAGAAATCTAAGTATGAAGCACTAACTCCAGCTGGACTGTTGCAACCTTTACCGATCCCTGAGGCGATATGGGAGGATATCTTGATGGACTTTATTACGGGCCTTCCGAAGTCGTTGGGATTTTCTTGTATTCTCGTAGTGGTTGATCGCTTGTCGAAGTATGGACATTTTTTGGCTTTGAAATCACCGATCACGGCTCGAGGTGTAGCGGAGCTCTTTGTTCAGGAAGTGGTTCGGTTACATGGGGTGCCACGTTCAATTGTTTCGGATCGTGATCCGATTTTTATGAGTTCCTTTTGGCAAGAGATCTTTAAAATGCAGGGAACGAAGTTGAGGTTTAGTACGGCATATCATCCTGAATCGGATGGTCAGACAGAGGTGTTAAATCGCATACTAGAGACGTATCTTCGGTGTTTTTCGTTTGAACAGCCCCGAAGGTGGGTGAATTGGTTGGCTTGGGCGGAGTATTGGTACAATACATCATTTCAGACGGCGGCGAAGTGTACCCCCTTTGAGATCGTTTATGGACGTTCACCTCCCTCACTTCGGAGGTATTTACCGGGTGAGTGTCGGGTCGCGGCGGTAGCTACGAATTTGGAACAGCGAGATGAGATGTTACAGCAGCTGAAATTAAATTTGATTCGGGCTCAAGAAGTCATGGTGCGATATGCGAACAAACACCGTCGTGACTTGGAGTTTACGGTGGGTGATAAGGTTTTCTTGAAGGTTCGACCTTATAGACAAATGTCTATGGCTACACGACGTTTTTCCAAGTTATCCGCAAAATTTTATGGGCCTTATGAGATTGTGAAACGAGTTGGGATGGTTGCATACGAGTTGCGGTTGCCACCTAATAGTTGAATTCATCCGGTGTTTCACGTTTCGCAACTTAAACGTGTGGTTGGCACCCATGCGGTTGAGTCGGAATTACTGCCAGTTTTAGAAGTTGTGGATTCGGGTCTCTTTGAGCCCGCTGAAATCATTCATGCTCGTGTTCAGGCAGCTGGAGAAGAGCAAATTCGGGAGGTCCTCGTGCTATGGAAAGGCAAGTCCGAAGATGAAGCAACATGGATAGATGTGGACGAGTTTCGTGAGCAATTTCCTGATTTCCGCCTTGAGGACAAGGCTGCTTTCGACGGGGAGGGAATTGATGCGAGTCAAACGAGAACCATTGATGATTCAGAGCCATTGGTGAGTGATGCAAGTGGAACCCAACCCATGAGGGTTTACGTGCGGCGCACGGGAGGGGTGTCACGGCCAGCAATAGAGTCGTACGCAAGCTAGATAGTTATTATTAGTTTACGTTATTATTAATTGTTATTCGTATTGTTATTCCTTTCTAGTTGTTAAGTAGTTTCCTTTTATGGTTAGGGGTCTGTAATAGGAGTCATATAAATACTCTTATTTAGGGTTTAATTATGTTATCTTGGTTCATCAAATCTAAGTATCTTGTGTTTGTACTTATTTTCTGTGACTGTTGGGAATTCCCGTTTCAGTGGAAACTAGACTGGAACATTACAAACAACGCTTCCAGACTTGAGTTTAAATCTATCAGGTACGACAAAACACGTAACTACATGGAAGGAGGAGCTACTGACATTAGTATTAAATTTTGGTAGAATATTGAGTAAACTTTTCTTATCAAGTGGATGTCTCAAAACGTGAGAGAGTGTGTACAAGAAGGCTGTTTACTTTAAGTTTGTCTTGTTATAGGATTGAACTAGTATCCTTAGGATTCCCTGTGCTTGTGGAGGGGCAGTACGACGGAGTGAGCATTTGATGACAGGATGACTTGCATAACATATCAGGTATGAGTTGGGGATGGAAAAAAACATATCAGGTAAGACTTTCACGAGTGGGAACTTGACAGAGTAAGAGTAAGATTTCCACAACGTGATAACTTCATGGAAATCCACAAGATTGTTAGATTAAGATATATAGATATTACATGGAATTTCTGTGGAAGACACAGGCATTCTATAAAGTCGCCTTTATTTACACAGAAGCAGTCTGTATAACTATTCTGAAAGAGGGTACAAAAGAAAAGGAAGATATATGTGAGCCACTGTCTTCTTTGATGAAAGGGCTGGAGAAACCAAACCAGAAATAGTTATTTCCTTTATATTTGTTGAGCCTCATGGGCTCTTCACTTGCTCCAGTTGCTGTTTGATGATGCCCTGCACATTTAAAGGCTTTTTATACAGACAGAAATGGAAAACTGAGGAAAGCCTCTCTTTATTTGTTTTGTAGGTCACTTGTAAATAAAAAGGGTAATATGTGAATTTTGAGATTCATGTCTCAGCTGGCTAGCTCAAAGAAGTCGAAACCCTGCCCTCTTTTGTTGTTAACCATTTCCATTTGCTCTGGCTTCTTTCCACAACCAACATTGCAGTTAGCCGACGTGATGATCTGGTCTTACATAGTGTATATTGCAGCCATAAATAAATAAAGCTAAATCCCAGAAATACGAGCACATTTACAATTATCTTGTGCTCTGGCTTCTTTATTATAGAAATAATTTCATTGCTCATTGTAATTAAATTCTCGTGCTGGTTCCTGCATTTATAATTCTATGATATTGCAATCCAAAATTGTGCATAACATGCACATTACAACCATGTTTACAGGCAAGAGGAATTTGAAAAATCTGCAGCAGGAAGGGCTGCAAAAGCACAGCTAGCAGCTGCTGCAAAACATAATGCTAACACAAACAAAGGCGAACCAGTTCTTAAGGTATTTAATCTTTATATGTCTTTTAATTTTGTTCTCATTTTTGCATGTTTCAATGTATTCGAGCTGCCTTATTGTGGTCTCTCTCCCCTTTTTGGATCAATTTTCTCTTCGTGTGTTTTGTTTTGTGGGTTTAATAGTTCAACATGTTTATATCCCTATTACCAGTCTCCTGAACCCCACTTTTGCATTTTGAGTTTTGAGTTTGATAAACTTGATTGAACTTATTTCAAGTTGATCCTTTTCATTATGTCAATACAGTGGTCGATGGGATGAGGTTACTCTTTATTGCTTGACTTTGATGGTACACTGTAAGTATACACATTTTATTCGTTCTGAATGTTTTAATGCAAGTATGCAGGCTCTTTTGTTTTCTTTTCTACTGTTTTAGACTATCTTTTTGTGTGTATAATCTCTGATCTGTTTCAATATTGTGAAGAATCAGTGTCATGTAATGGAAAATTGGCCTGAGAATGTGTCGTGAAATAATGTTCCTTCCATGTTATTCTAACATGTTTGCAAAGCCCTCGAAAAATATGTAATGTTACTTTCCAAGGACCATATTGTTGTAGAAGTCATAGGACGTGAACCATGGATTGATGATGCTGATAGAGCTCAATTGTGGTCTTTGTGCTTTTTTTTCTTTAGATAATATTGCGGGCTATGCTGATCATGTCAATAGAACTAAAACATGGTCTCAGGGTCTTTTTCCTTGGATTATACATGACTAGTTCTAGAAAATTGATTTAGTCACTCCTTAATCCCGTGAATTGTTTCTTTTTCTTTAGATTATACATGACTGGTTCTAGAAAATTGATTTAATCACACCTTAATCCGGTGAATTGTTTGTTTAAGTAACCAAAAATAGATTAGAGAAATCAATTGATCAGCCACTTAATTACTGGACAAATTAAATGCAAATAGGCAGATTGAGAGAAAACCGTTTTGTGGTGAAGTTCAAATTATGGAACTTCTTTAAAAAAATCTGGTTTCTCATATATTTCCAAATTGAATTTATGTTGATGAAAAAGGAATATTTCAAAATTTATACCTACCGATGTTACAAAGGAATTTTATTCATAATGACCTATTACTTTATAGGGTAAATTATATGCACACCCGCTCACTTTAGTAGTGTTAATTACCAAAACCCTTAACTTTTGGTAAATTACAACGAGACCCCCTCAAGAAGTCTATTTGTAAAGTTTACAGGGGGTGGAATTTTAAGAATTTTTAGATACACAGGAGGTGTAATTGTAAGTACGCTTTAACATGAGGGGGACTTTATGTAATTTTGAAATGATAAAGGGGTTTTCGGTAATTAAGACTAAAGTGAGGGGGTGTGTACATGTGATTTTCTCTACTTTATATTTGATGTTTCTTCAATAAATACAATCAGAAAATAATCTAAATCAAACATGCCCTTATTTGCTGTCTGAGATACTGAACGGTTTGATAAAATTGGATTTCTTGAAAACTGGAGGATTGCTTGACATTCCTATCAGAAGAGGTAATTGGAGGAAAGGTGTCAACGTAAGTGGAAACTTAGGCCATTTAGTTGGAGGTGGCAGGGCAAATAAGTATTGAAAACACAATAGACGGTTTTGACGAATGCGCTTAAGGTTCAAACTCATATCTTGAGGCTCCTCGAATGGAATCACGGGGTATAATGAATTCTTTGAGATGTTTGATCATGAAAAACTTTTTATTTATTTGGTTAGTTGAACATTTTCTGCTTTTTTTTTTTTTTTTTTTTTTTTTGAGGCTAGTGAAACTTTCATAAATTAATCAAACCAAAACAAAAACAACCATGAGAAGGGTCCAAGTCCAACCACTCCAGTTGGTTACCCAGAGTTCATAGGAAAGCATCAACGCTATTTGTTAATATCATTAGATGTATATAACGATGGTGGTCTCATTGTCAATGACGGTACATGCCTGCATAAATTTGAATCAGTAGAGAGCTAAAACTCTATGATTAAGGTGGCGTTTTTCGTGCCTTACCAATTCACCATCTTGTGACAAAAATGAATAAATGAACTTCTATAAGTAACTTGAATTAGGAATAATAAACCGTAAATTAGAAGTTGAAATATCTTCAGCAATGAAATGTTTCCTGGATGACATTATCTGAAGATTACGTCCTCTTTGGTTAGAAGAATCACTCCTGGAAAAATCAGAGCTTCAGTTATTTTGATTCCTGATATAATCACACTAGCACTCCGAAAGGTGGATTTTAAAGTTGAAGGCTTGGGTGCTACTTAATATAATAAATGCATTGAATATTAAGGATAATGAGAGAAAGCTAAAAAGAAAATATCAAGGCATTCTACAGAAGCACGAAAAAGAACCCATCATTTGTTAACCTTCATCTACTTGTCCATCATAGACAGAGAGATTTGGTTTCTTTAGATTAAGCTAAAACATTGAGCTATCGATTATCTTTCTTGTAGATTTTACTTCCTTTTGTTTTAGACACTTTTCTCTATTGTTCGTCAAAAGAGGGAAGCTTTATATCTAACTTGTGCATGCCGAGGATGCAAAAGAGCAACATGATAAGATATGTTTTATGTGTACGTCATTGTTGACATTTTCACTCTTAACATAGTATGCGCCTCTGTATTGGATAAAGTATTGACCCTGTAGATTTCTGCAACATACTAGAGCTGGTTCTTATGACGATGAATTTTCCTTGCCCCCCAGATTTATGAAAAACTCTGGGTTCAACCAGTCCATCTCTCCGGAATCGTATTCTTCAACTGAGAATTCTCAGGATACAAATGTGCATAAAATATTTACCTTCTCTTTGTTTCTCATTTGTGTATAGCGAAACTGTGGTAGATTCAGCTCTGTATTAGACGAACTATGTGTGCTTGCTGCTGTATGAATAAAAGAGATGGCTCTAACTTCCTTCCCTTTACTGAAATGGTCTCCATGATGCTGTTGGTGAGCATACTTGATCTTGGTGGGGTGTGAAATTCGTGAAACCCCCACGTGGGTAGTCTGTGAGCCGTTGGGTATTTATATCATTATGATGATGATGTTATAAAGTGAAATAATGATTGTTATCAAGTATTATATAACGGCTTGCAAATCATTTGGATAGCATAAATTGAGCCGTGAAATTGATGGAAATAATTCTCTAATATAAAAACATATATTGGAAGAATATGCAATCCTGGGAACAATTTTTGGTCATCGGACGCTCTGTTTGGTTCAAGGAAAGTGATAGGAAAAGGAAAAGAAAGCACAAAGAAAAATTATTTTCTATTATTTGGTTACTAGAGAAAATGAATAGGAAAAGAATGTAGCATAGAAAATTTAATGTGAATTTGAGACAACATATTTTCGGAAAATAGTGGGTGAAAGAAATTCCTTGTGTTTTCTTTTTATTTCCCTAGCAATTTTCTTTGGACCAAACAAAGTGTAAGGGAAATTTCATACTATTTTTAACCAATTTGACTCTTAATGACTTTTAAATAACAATCTGTTAAAAGCAAATTACTTTGAAAGGGTTAAAATAGAAAATTTATTACTTTTTTAACTATTTATACAAATATTTTCTTTAAATGCTTTCATAATTATCAACATGGTAGATGTTTATAAATGTGAAGAAAGGTGTGTTCAAGAGAGAGGTTTAACAAGTTTGAAAGAGGTAAATCTAACCATGTCACACACCTCTCTCTGAATGAAAAAATTGTCAACTCCTACAACATCTTCACATCCTGGCATTATTCACAACATTTTCAGACTTATTTTGCTGGTCTCCCTAATTTTCTAATAATATATTCAAAAGATTAACATAATATAAGAGGGATAAATATGTTTTTCACGTATAAGAAAATTGATAAATGTGTGTTTTTCACTATTATTATAGTTAGTTAAAAACACGCGTTTCTTTATGTATTTGGTTAAATGTTCCTTAATACCTCTAAATGTGCCCCTATAATACTAGTACGTAATTGATCTCTTTACATGTGTTCCACACTATGTTGCATGATGGGAGTACGATGACATGTATAGAATATAATATGAACACAACAATATGAAATTTTTAAAATTTTAGAGTAAAACAACGTAAAAATATTATTATTAATTGAAAATATTTGATGTTATTTAGACCTCCAAATAACTCGAGGAAGATGAGACAACATGTCTTAAAAAAAGTTGTTCCTACAAAACAATTTAGGGGGAATGAATTCGACAAAAGTTGGCTTAAGGAAGGGGATAGAATTTCCTCTTAGTGGTTGTAGTGGTCGAAATACGGTTAAAGGGAATGAACCCAACAAAGACTGACACATTATTGAAGAAATCAATGTCGAAAGACCTCTTAGTGGTTGTATACATTAAATTTGCCCAATTATAATAATTTCAAGCCATAAACCACTTGGCCAAGTAGGGCCGTATCACCTCTCACTTCAACCAATAACTACAGCGCTGAATAAGAATGAAAGACAAGATTATATACACTCATATACAGATACAAGAAATATTTTGTTTGTATTCTCCCTAAAGCACTTATATATTCTTTCTATACAAAAGCATGATATTCAACTTTGACTTGGGCATTGGAAGTGAAAAATCAAGTGCAACCCCTACCGTTCCATTCTATTTTATGTCACCAGAAACCCCGGGAAGAGGAGAGCTCTTAAAGCTCGTATATCCATTCGGCCGCAATACCATTAGGGCTTGACTCCATCAGGCCATACGAGATTAGGAAGGAAGGAGCACTCTAAACCTCCAATGATCATCATACATTGCTCAAAGTCCAACCCAATTCCACGTGTCCGAGAAGGCATTGGGAAGCACAGAGACTTTTAAGAGCTCGTACAATGTTATGTCATCGTTCCAACCATAATATGATTTCAGATGCTCAAAGAATTCACACTTTTTACTTCAAATTGGGTCGTAACAAAAACCCTTGTCATCATTAGTATATATATAATATTTGTATTTGTATATGTAAGTGTTAATCTTATTTATTAATCTCCACTCAACTATAAAATATCAAAAAGTTACAGTGAAATATATCCATCCAACCCACACTCCAATCACTAAAAATTAAAACATATCAAAAAATTGAATATAATATAATATAATGTATTATAGCATCTACAAAGTGTAAGCATACTCTCGTTTTAAACCTAACTGTTCAAGTACTCAGCATGCTATGACATCCTTTTAAGTTCTTGTTTTTCCTTGTGATTGCAGGGCGGCGCCTCACCCTCATATTATCGCTTTCACCATATACCATTGAACTGCAATCACGATTATTGATAATAGTGGTTTTTCCGTCGAACTGCTGACTTTGATACTTTTTGAATACGACACATGTGCATGTGTCAACACAATTTTTCGAAAAAATGCTTCTATACACCCAATGTTGCATAAACCAAAAGGTGTAGATTACAACATAACACAAGCCATGTACTAACTTAGCGTACCAACGTGACATGATCCACACTCTTTAATTTTCAACACCATAAGTATTTTCCCTATTATACTCGTATTACTATTTATTCACTCAATTTTCTGGAACAAGGAAAAAAAAGGTTATTGGCTTATGAGGGACAACAATTGCAAAGAAATAATCGAGCTAGTATTGTAGCCAAGGGTGCTGCCGCGATTTAGCGCTTGGATGGCAGAGGGACGGATGAAAATATGATGATAACAATAAGTATATCAAAGTCACCTAAATATTTTAATTACAAAAGTTGCATTCTTGATTACTATGGAATTGTCGAAAGACATAGGAAATGGGTTCAGAATATAAGGATAAACCACACAACTTAAGCAGGATACAATGTTCTCATTTAATTACTAAAACTCACCACTCACAGATACACCCATAAGAACAATAACATGGCAATTGCATAACAAAACAGGTTTCTGAATCGAAGAACGTTTTCCCGGTCTCAATTAGAACGCATTTTCTCAGGTTATTGTGTTCTAATTGTGCAATCCGTCAAAAACGGATATTCAAATTTGCTCTTCGTTGCTGTTGACTATTCCTTTTGACAGTAACTTTTTAACAGTAATAATACCAAAACATGAGCACATTGGTCAGTAACTACGTACTTCCAACAAACTGAAGCATGAAATGAAACTAGCAACAGCTGAAACATGAAATGAATTTGAAACAGAACTTTACCAGTAACAGCTGCAAAATTAAATGATAAACCAAATTTCAAACACAAATTGTCCAAAAGATATAAGTTGATGATGTAAGAACGTCTCTTAAAGGAAACAGAAAATATCTTGAACTCGGCAATGGTAGCAAGTTCACCAAACTAGCACTATCCGAAAACACTACCAAAACACAGAAATCAGATTTAAGTTTGTTATACGAACACCAAAACACTTCAACTTGATGAAGATCAACGGTATCGGCGAAGGGAGAGTGTCTGGTTCCTCTTCCAGGTGGCCCTTCTTGAGGGACGTGCTTTGTGGTTCAAGTGGCCCTTTCCTCTGAGACCTCTGTACTTCTTTCCCGCAGATGTGAGTCCTCGAAGCTCCCTGTGTTTGTGGACTGGATTGCAAATCCAGTTGATCCTTGGGTCATTGCGAACAGTAGTATGAGCTGGATCGATCAATATAACTTCAAAGTATTTGTAAGTAGAATCCTGCAAAACAAACACTATGAGTTGCAGCTTTACCTACAGAAGTATGGATGGGTAGAAAACGCGGCTGTAGATTACTAGTCAGAGATTGAATAATTCCCTCCAGCCAAATCTTCAATAATTTCAATATCAATTAGCTTCATAAAATATGCATAAGCTGAAAATTAAAATTAATTCAAAACAGTAATCTTCGAAAAGGGTATTACAAAGGGTGGAGTATAAAGATGTATAAATGCAAACCTCGTTGATCCAGTAAGAATTGAGAACCCTAAGACCACCAAGTTTCCTGCCAGCACGTTCCTCAGCGACTGAGCGCTTGCTGCGTTGGAATTTTAGCTGAGTAACTCCCTGGTTGGTGGGCTTACCATAAACAATACCCTTGGGAACTGGCCTCTTCCTTCCACCACGTCTAACACGAACACGGTAAACCACATATCCCTGAAAGATAAAATTCATTCTTTAAATTGATAAACATAAATATAGGAAAACAGGATAAATTAATAATATAGTAACATGATAAGAGTTAAAATGAGTACTATTCATTCTACAATGTCAACAAACATGGATAATCTACATGATCAAATTACATCATCAGGTGGTTTGTGCATTTATGTAAAGAAATGATATATATTTAAAGTGAAAACAAATGAGACAGAAAAGAAAACACCACGCCGACCAAAACGGAACTCATAAAATGTAACTTTCGACAGATAAGAATCGTCAACATTAAGAATAACCCTAGACAATATAACTGACAGCAATGAAACACATAAATGTTGCCATCCATATCCTAAACCTAAATCATATAGGTTTCTTCACTTGAGGAGACCAAGGAACTAAAATATAATATTAATATATGGAATGGGATGGACAAAAATAAGAATGGAATTAGAAGAAGCATTGAGGAATTAGAGAACCTGCTTGGCCTTGTAGCCGAGGCGTCGGGCCTTGTCGGGGCGTGTAGGGTGGGTGACACGTACAACAGCGGGAAGCTGGCGGTACTCCCAGCACCGAACCCTAAGCAAGAACCGCATCACATCCGATTGCTTCTTCTTCCATAGTTCCGACACGTATGTGTACGCACCTGCAACAATCCAAATCAAAATATATGAATGAATCTCCATATATATAACATCATCATCATAATGTGCGAAACTCGATTGAGAAATGTATACGGAATGTTATGCAAAATCTTACCCATTGTTGTTGGCGTTTGGGCGATGATGAATGAAGAAAGAAGCTTATATGCGACAGTGAGCTCCCCCTAGGGTTTTACAAGATTGTAAACAACAAAATATGACCCCACTCAGTTGGGCCTTTCACAATGTTTAATGGGCTTAAATATTTTTTTCACTTTTGATTTGGGTTTGTTATAACAAGTTAGAAATGATTCTTATCTGCGGTGTACGGGCTTATATATAGTTTTAATAGGGACCGGATTTTTGAACTGATTCTTAATCAATGTGGTTTGTAATTCCACTAGTTTCTATTAACAGTTCGCTCAGTTGGAGTTTATAATTATATATATATATAATTATATAATTATATAATTATAATTATATAATGAGAAGGAAGAGTGTGTAATGGGAATCCGTTGACTACCACACACATAGATATATATATATATATATATATATATATATATATATTCTGTTTTTTATGTTTGTCACATACGTTACGTATGTGCAATAATAAAAAGTTATATTTAGAGTTATTCCACATTAATATTTTTCGGGATAAAAACATAAAACCTTCTAAAGTTTTTACAATATATTTTTTATACACTTTCTTATCTCAACTACATTGACTTTTACAAAAATTTATATTTTAGCATTTTTCGGCGGAATATCTCAGCTGGCTTCCATCATATGCACCACATATGACCCTTTTAAAAGTAAAAGTGATATTTTATCAATTGAAACGATATTCTATTGTAATTTCACTATTTTGAATTGTAGTATTTAAAATGTCATTTTAACTTAAAAGGGTAAAAATAGTGAATTCCAATGGCCATCAAATGTCATTTTTATCTTTAAAAGGATCACATGCAATGTATGTATTGCAATCGCGACAAATATTCCGCCGGGAAATGCTTTAAGTATAAAATTTTATAAAAACCTCTTTAGTTCAGATAAGAAAGTGTAAAAACAGATTATGTATAAAAGTGTAAAAACCAATGCAATTCGGATAAGAAAGTGTAAAAACGCAAAAAGTTGGGTGGGTTACTATTTTCCCCCCTAATCCTTATAATATATACAAAGTTATATATATGTGCATTAGGACCTAAGTTATTAGCTCAAGTGGTACTCAATGTTTCATAAATTGGAGCGGTGATCAAATCGGAAAATCAATTGGGTTCTGATTTGATCGGTTGGACCGGTGTAAAAAAAATAGCTTAACTCAGATTATATGTATATATATTAAGACAAAATACACTTTGTACTCCTGAACTATTCACTTTGTACCATTTAGGTCCCTGAATTATAAAACGTGACAAAATGGTCACTGAACTATCAAATGTAACAAAATAATCCTCTGACATGAAAAACGTTTGGCTTGTCGTGACATGTTGCTAACGTCGCACTGGGTTTGACAATTGCAATGTGGCCAATGAAAAAGCATAGCACATATACTTATATGCAAACATAAAATTATTCATCGTGTCTGATAAAAGAACGACGACAAAATCTTGTTTTTCTAATCTTTTGTGTATTTAAATATTAAATATCATCTATTTACATGCATAATTTTATTGATGAATTAAACTTATTGCTTGAACAAATTATAAAATTGCTAGAGTATGATGCCAAAGTGAAGTGAATTAATTGAAGTTGATATTCAATTTTATTTCTTTTTGGTTCATATATATAATTATTGGCATTTTCGAATTTGTTTTCTTTTTACTGATGCTTTTATTTTTATTAATTAACTAGTGAAATTAAAATCACTTTATAACGTGATAATGATTTTGTTTTGATTGTATAAGAGTAGTTTTAAGACTCAAGGGTCATCTTGTCGTATTTAAGTATGAAAATTAAAGGTGAAGCTCTTATAACAATTTGTGGAGTGCCAATATCATTACCTTTTTTAATTCAATCTAAAATAATTGCACAACATGCAAATAGATTTTTAGGTGTAATAAAATTTAATATGATGCAAATTAATCAGTAAATATATAAAGTAGATTTAGGACTAATATTGATCAAATGCACATTCTGTCTATTGTTCTCGATGACTCTAGGTTGTCATCGGGAACGGATGTCGATGATGACAACGCTACCCGATATGATACAAATGATGCTGGTACTAATGTGCCAGCTGATTACGGTGGGGATGGTGATTTCAGCAGCAATTCTGAGACACCTAACAATAATATTTCAAATGTTTCAAACATAGACTTACCTGCTGAAAATCAGGATACTGAAACTGATAATATTGTTCGTACATCTGGTCGGGTAACGAAAACTCCTTCTTATTTGAGTGATAATGACCTATCATTTTTTTCGTGCAAAGATACTCTTGTGTCCACTTCCCCGTACCCCCTGTCAAAGTATCTTTCTTATGCGAATCTTAGTGATGATCATATGTGCTTTATTTTATCTCTTGATAAGATTAAAGAACCTGTTAACTTTCATGAGGCTATTAAAAATCATAACTGGAAAGCTGCCATGGATTTGGAAATGGCAGCTCTTGAAAAAAATTCCACTTGGGACCTTACTTCCTTACCTGAAAATCAAAAACCATTAGTTGTAAGTGGGTTTATAAGGTTAAGTATAAGTCCAATGGTGAAATTGAGAGATACAAAGCTAGACTCGTGGCAAAAGGATATAATCAGCGAGAGGGTATAGATTACCATGAAACATTTTCACCCGTTGTGAAAATGGTAACTGTCCGCTCGCTAATTGCCCTAGCTGTCACAAGGGATTGGTCCTTGTATCAGTTAGATGTGAATAATGCCTTTCTTCATGGTGATTTACATGTGAAAGTTTATATGTCTTTACCTCCTGGATATTTTTCTACTAATGATACTAGCGTGTGTAAATTGAAAAAATCTCTATATGGTTTAAAACAAGCCCCTAGACAATGGAATGAAAAATTCACCTTGGCTTTACCTGATAATAAGTTTAAACAAAGTAAACATGATTACTCATTATTTGTCAAGGACATTAATGATGTTTTTATTGCTTTGTTGATATACGTTGATGATATTGTTATTACTGGTAATACTCTTGATGGTATCAATAGGTTCAAAAAAATTTTATAGTCCCAATTTCATATAAAGGATCTGGGTTTATTGAAATTTTTTCTAGGGATTGAGGTAGCTCAGTCTCCTCAAGTATTATGTTTGTTTCAAAGAAAGTATGTGCTTGATTTGTTAAAAGATTTGGGGTTATTAGGGTCCAAGCCTTCTTTGGTTCCTATGGAACAAAATCTTAAACTTTATGTCGATGAATGTGTGGATGATTCTTTTCTTGAAGATGTTAGTGGTTATCAGAAATTGATTAGTCGGTTGATTTATCTGTCCATGACTCGACCTGATATTTGTTTTTGTGTTCAAGTACTGAGTCAATTTATGCATAAACCTAAACATTTTCATCTTAAATATGCCACTAGAGTTCTGCATTATTTGAAATCAGCCCCTGGTTTGGGTCTTCTTTTCTCAGCAGCTTCTAAATGTTGTCTCTCGGTTTATTGTGATTCTGACTGGGCCTCCTGTCCCATTTCAGGTAAATCCGTTATTGGATTCTGCGTGTTTATGGGGAGTTCGCTCCTTTCGTGGAAGAGCAAGAAACAAACCACGGTTTCTAAGTCTTCCGCGGAAGCAGAATATAGAGCTATGTCATCCGCATGTGGTGAACTAGTTTGGATTCTGAGTATTTTTTGTGATTTGGGTGTGTAGAATCTTACACATGTTCCCTTTTTTTGTGATAATCAGGCGGCTCTTCATATATCTGCGAATCCCGTCTTCCACGAACGTACCAAGCACATTGAAGTTGACTGCCACGTGGTGCGAGATTTAGTAAAAAATGGGACCATTGTTACAACGTTCGTCCAATCAAATCAGCAGGTCGCTGACATTTTCACCAAAGCCCTTGGATGAGCTCAACATCAATTTCTTTTGTCCAAGTTGGGATTGTTCGACATCCACCAACCTTCGGCTTAAGGGGAAGTGTTAAGAAATAAATAAATTATAGGCCCAGTCACGCAAGCCTCTTGTTGGTCAAGCCCATTGTTGGTCAAAGCCCATTATTTGTCAAGCCCATCTGATTCTAGGGTGTTTACATATAAAAGACTAGAACCCTTGTTTTATTAATTCACTTTTACTCAGCATATTTTTTGTACACTTAAGAAAACTCTCTCTCTATTTTTTCCAATACACACGGCAGATTACTCTTTTGCCTTTAGAGCTTCCATTTGTTATTTCTTGCATTGTTTTGTATTCTTTATTTCACAAGTGTTCAATAATATTGGTTATTCATAAAATTTTAGCAAAATATGACCATGCTTAAAGATATCTAAGAATTTCCCATAGGATGTTATGTTAGAAATGATAAAATGGGGTCGAACAGTGTTTGGTAACATTTTATAAAGGTTAGAGACTATAGTATTGTCCGCACAAATCGATAGACTAGGGAAAAAGTGTGGTTATTTGCTTCCACCTTCCCTCAAGTTGATTCATGTTCTATGCATACACCTTCACGCATTGTAGGCTTTTGTAGTGAGTTGTTAAATGGGTTTGGTGCAAAGTCCTCCCCTCTTGAAAATGCAATCTCTATGTTTATTTTTGTATATATGCTATTTTTCAAGCCGAGTCTCGATTCAAGCCTTATTCTAACATAAAGCTCTTATTATCAAAGCTTACGAACTTCGAGCCGTCTTGAGTTCATTGACAGTCCTAATCTTATTTAAGGACCAAAACACCCTATGTATATTTTATAAGAAAGTACTTAAGGTTTAAACCATAAATTTAATTTTAGTCTCTCAATTTTTTGTTTATGGAAAACTCAAACCACATGAAGGTAATTCTATATATATATTTTACCAAATAAATAAATATATACCATATTAAATTATGGAAAACTCAAACCACATGAAGGTAATTCTATATATATATTTTACCAAATAAATAAATATATACCATATTAAATTATATAAGTTATTATATGTATGTGTGTGTTGCTCGATTGTCATCACATTTGTCAAACATATTTGCTTGGATTTGGAGGAAAGACCTTGTTATTATCACTTACCTGTGACAGACAGGCATCGTCATATTTGTTGTATTTTTTTTAATATTTGAATAACGCCACTTCTTCCCGTATTGGAAACTACACTACAAATATGAATTGGTCTTTGAAATATCAAAGAAGACCAAAGAGTAGTAGCACAAAATGGAAAAAGAAGACAAAGGGAAAAATGCATTTACGTAATCAGTCAACAATATATGGGAACATGAGAAGGTGTGATATATATATAGTTTGAAAACAGACTCAATTGTCGACTCTTCATCTCTCTAACCAAATTACCAATTGCACAAAAAGGCACATTCCATTGGACCCGGTCTATTCTAGAATTTCCTTTAGATGTGTTAATGCATCAGCCACAATCTAAAACAAACGAAGAAATAAATTGATTTTGCAATCTTAAATAACTTAAAGATATTTTCTTTTAATTTGAGCAGCTACCAAAAAAATTCCAATGAGAAAAAAAAATTAAAAATAAACAAACATGAAAGTATCCATATTCAATCAACTAATTTCTTAATATTAGAAGAATACTGACAATATAGTTTAACAATGACAAAAGAATTAACGGCTTGAGCTTTTTCTGGAAAAATCAATTGACTGGCCTGGCTTTTTTGATTCAATTGGTAGAGTGGATTTTCGAATTGAGATATAGTTTAAGAGTAGTTTATTCTAAAACTTGCATCAGCTTAAAACATATAACAAATTTAATATTGTCACTTAATCCTTATCAATAATTTATTATAATTGATAAAACTACACTGAAGTGGAACTAATTAGAAAATAGCTCCCTTGGCGTAAACATAGGAGAAAGCCATTGGCCGAATCATAGAGATACAAGTTGTAAAAATTATTAATTACGAAAGAACATTTTCAAATATTTAGGTTGGGTAATCACATCACAAGTTAGTCCAACTTGTAACACAAATTAAATTACTCATCAATTCAGCAAGTTGTATGCAAACACATGTATTTAACCTTCTAATATATATATATATATAGGGTCAAGATCTAATACATACCCTATATTAGATAAGATATAAGACCCAATCTATACCATTGGATCCATTAAATCCAACAGTCCAAAAAGGAAGCAAAAACAGGTGGGAAAATTGATTTCAATTAGATCAGGGGTATAATAGTCAAATGACGTCATTATACAGCATCTACATACCAAAAAAAAAGACACAGAATCTCCCTAAAATCTCTCAAATTGAAACAAACAAAAACAATCTCTCACTTACTGTGTCGATTAGCTGTTGATTGGGGTTCTCCTTTCTCCTGCTCTTGTTCTCTCTCATTACGTTTTCTCAGCGCCTCTCAATAGATTCTAGTTTTCTCATTTTTCGTCTTTCCGTCGCCATCTCAGCGCCGGTGTTGCTACAACACTGATAGTGCTATCATCTTTCTTCTCTAGTGTTAAATCTTAGCTTTGGATTGTAATAGTATTTTGGGTTTAATCTTTTACAGCATTATTTTTAGTTTAATGTGTAAATCTCTTTTGTCTTTTTCAATAAACATTTGGTATGCATATTTGTGTAATAGATGTTGTATAAAATTATATTGTAACTGTATGATGATTGTATAATGAGTTATATGCTACTGTTACTGTGTTATAAGATACTGTATAACTTGTAACTGTATGATGTATCACTGTATAATCGGTTATAAGATGTTGTGTAATGTGTTATAATAACTGTATATATAAGAACTGTATAATGGTTTGAAATCGCTAATTGTATGTCACTAATCACTATATATTACCCTATTGTATAATGGATTAATTAGCTATTGTATATGTTTATTAGCTATTGTCATAATGTTATGTAACTACGCTTCATTAACAGTGAATACTTCACAATGAATGTATGGACACTACATTATACAATGACTTCAATGCAGTAGAGCAATTGTACAGTAGACAATATGACTTGTTATACACTGCAGTAACACAGTATACAGTGAGTAACCAAATGTCCCATTGGCTTAGCTAAGTTTAGATAAATGTCATTAGCTATGATATTCAGAGTGAAGGATTTTTGAGTCATGTAAAATTATATTCTATTAATCTGTGGTCATTTAGAATTTTTCGTTATGGCACATAAGAAATGCGCATGTGCCATAGTCCATTATGGTTGTGTGTGGCCTTGCTTATTCAATCTTTCATGGTGCTTGTCTACAGGAGTATTTCCAAACACAAATGACTATCAAAAAGTCACAGGTGATGATTGATCAGTACAATGGTGCTTCTCATTCAGTATTACAGAGAGGGGTAACCATTGAAGAATTCCCATCTGTGAACGGATGAATTCTAATTTGAATTGGAGAAAAGAATCTGTTATGGCACAATAAATGAGATTTGATTTTGATCCTGCCTGATATTTGCATAAGTTTGTTACGCTCATTGACGAAAATGCCCCTACCATCATTAAATTAAAGATTAAAACCGAAATAATGACTTTAATTGTGGACCTTGGGATCAAATGGTTTAAATGATCTAGATTGAGTCTTATATCTTACTTAAAGTATAGAGATGTATATATATATATATATATATATATATATATATATATGTGTGTGGTAGTCAACGGATTCCCATTACACACTCTTCCTTCTCGTGCTATACATTGCTTTCATCAAATCTCTTCTGGAAGTCTATATATTGCAAAATACATACACACACACACACACACACATATATATATTTCAATACATACATATGGTTCCTCTTCAACACAATATGGATATGGATCCCACAATATGGAGCCGGTTACCAGATCATCTCCTTGAACGCGTGCTTTCATTTCTACCACTGAAAACATTCTTAAGCCTCAGATCAACCTGCAAACACTTCAACTCCATTCTATATTCCCCTTTCTTCGTATCCAAACACTCCTTATCATCACCTTTCTCTTCTTTCATCCTTCTTTCACACCCACACTTTCTTCAAAACTGCCCTCTTTTTAACACTGTCATTAACTCATGGTGCAACATCTCACTCTCTTTCCCACCCATCCTCTCATCTCCCCCGTCCACCAATCTCCTCTCATCATCCAACGGCCTTCTTTGTTTCTCCATCCCCACATCATCTTCTTTCATCATATGCAACCTCTTGGGCCGGTCCTTGCGCCGCGTGAAATTCCCAAAATGCCCCTTCGATTTCGAGTTGCTCACTTTGGTCTCCACATCAAACAACTACAAGCTCTTCATGATGACGTCATCATCGAACAACGCCCTAGTCTACGACTCTACGGTCCACACGTGGCAATGTTTCGAGGGTTTCGAGCCGATTTTAAATCAAAAGGGCGTCGTTTATGACGGATGGTTGTTTTTCACCACGGCGGAGCCTTTTCGTGTTGTGGGGTTCCATTTGGAGAGTGGGAAGTGGGAAAGGTCAAAGATTGGGTTACCGAGCGGGTTGACTTTCGTTCGGCTCGTGAGCGACGGGACCCGGAAGCTATACTTGATTGGAGGGGTTGGAGTTAGTGGGATATCAAGAAGTATGAGATTGTGGGAATTGAAGGAAGATGGTGAGGATTGGGTGGAGGTTGAAATTGTGCCTGAGATGGTGTACAGAAAGTTTGTGTCAGTTTGTTATCATAACTATGAGCATGTGTATTGTTTTTGGCACCAAGGGTTGATTTGTGTGTGCTGCTATACTTGGCCTCAGATATTGTACTATAAGGTGTCTAGGAGGACGTGGCATTGGCTGCCTAAGTGCCCTTCATTGCCTGACAAATGGAGTTGTGGGTTCAGGTGGTTTTCCTTTAAGCCAGACCTCTATGCTACTGTATGAAAATTATATTGATTCGTTATAATACTTTTCATGTCTTAGGTTTATTGTTATTTGTTTTGTTTGGTACTCATATATTTCTTTAAATGGTTGGATTTCCTCTTTTAATTTTAAAATTATTGGTACAACCACGCATTAGCCTCCCTTCTTACTTTTGAAATGACATTTAATTTCTCACCAATAGAGTAGTAGCCTAGCCTATGGGCTAATATTCCCTTATAAATGGTTAGGGTTCGAATGCCTTAAAATGCAAATCCGCCAATCCCGACCATATGTAATGATCAATGAATTCAAATTACTGCGAACTCTATTGGGATTGATGTAATAGACTTGCTTAATGGACAGTAGTTATAGCTCAATTCAAACATTTTTAGACGCGGAGTATTATTATAGTAACGTCCACTGAAGATTGCTACACTATATATTAGCCAATTCCTCATTTAAAAGACCATTGATCGTTCTGAATGCATGGAGCTCATTCGCGCAGTAGATGTCTCATAAGTCTATGTAGCCGAAAGTATCATATGTGTGAAAACAGAACATAGTTTTCTAGACGAGCAACCTAAATCTCAAACTTTGCCATATAAACATTGTGTCGTAGGAAAAATAAGCTATTATCTTAATTCCTTTAATGGGCAAAATATGTGGCATTTAATTTAAGCCTCAATCACAATGGTCAACACTCAGCAGCACCTTCAAATCACATTTCTGTAAGAAGAGTTTTATTAAAGAATTGAGTCATAGTCGTATTGAGAACTTGATTATTTGTAGTTTGAATATTGAAGAATCAAAGCACGAGGTATCTCCTTCTCACACAAAATACTGGCCAGAATAACTCTTCAAATTGCTAATTCAATCGTTCTAGAAAGCATTTCTTCATTTTTATTTCCTTTTGTCCAAATATTCTTATCTTGCGCCTGGAAATCAACATTTGACTTCATTTAATTTCTATTTGTCCAAATATTCTTGTCTTGTATAGGGAAATCGACTTCATTTCAATTTTCATTTGTCCAAATATTCTTGTCTTGTGTTCTGAAATCAACACTTGGACTGCCCATTATGCCATTTTTACACATAATTGATTGAAATTTATAATTTATGAATTTCAGACTTGAGGCCTGCATAGGAGTAGAGCCGAACAATTCAACTTATATAATTTGAATTAAATATACTGTTTTGATTTAAATGTTTTTGGGAAAATTATTATTTAAAGAATAGGAAGATTTCAAATTTATAAAGACACAATAATTCTTAACTAATTAGGTAGAAGGGATTACTAAACTTTATAAATTAATAAAATGGTAAATTCAATGCAAAATCATATTTGTGTCACTTATTTCCCTTCTTTTTTTTTCTTTTTTTTAATATTCATGTTCTTCACTTATTAATCTTTTGTTCATTAGAAATCGTAATTTAAGTTTTTTTTTTTTAGTTTTTTTCTTCTAACAAAGCTACCAAATAGATTTATCAAAAAAAATGTAAGTAATATTCTATTGTATATCTGAAACAAATTATTAAAATGACAAATTCAATGCAAAATCATTTTGTCCTACCCACTTTATATGTTTCCTAAACAAATACAAGTTATCTACTCACCCAATTTTCTTTCATAGCTAATTAATGGTTATTTGTCTTCATTTGTACAAATTGGCCCATCACATTGAACAATAAATGCAATATAAATCGGGAAAAATTCTACGACATGTCTAAAAAATTTAAAATAATAATATTATATAAATTTTTCTTTATAAATAACGATTTGTATTCGTGCAACAAGCCATTTTTTTTTTGACAACTTCATCGTCTCTAGCCTTGTAATTAAATACCTTTAACTATCTCTTTTGAATGGTTTTAATTAAAAATATTCAACCTTGATTTGGTAATATTTTTTATAATCAATACCCTTGATCTGAATAATTTTTCACGCAACAATGCATGCAATTACAACTATTATGATCATACGAATGATCTTCAAGGATAAATGTGATAGAAAGCTATGCAAATTTCGACGTTATTCATAAAGAATTCATTAGAAAAAATTCATGTAGGTGATTCTTTCAATTGAGATATTATCAATGAAAAAATAATTACTTATGATAATTTGATGTATCATAGGGCTAATTATTTTAATTATTATTTTGTCATAATATGAAGTATCATATGGTTTATCAAGCATCATTTTTCAAAGTAATTTAAAATATCATAACTGCATTGTTTAGTATACTATCTAATATTTTTTTAATCTCTTATTTCTTGTCACATGATTGCAACTTCTAAAGTTGTTACTTGTAAATAAAATTTATAACTTTATTTAATGTAATTTTCAATTATCTTAAAGTATTTTTATGTGTTGTAAATTTGTTTCAAACATAAAATAGAATATTACTTGCATTTTTTGATAAATCTACTAGGTAGCTTTGTAAGGAAAAAAAAAAGTTAAACTTCAATTTGTGATGAACGAAAAAATTAATAAGTGAAGAATATGAATAATTTTCTTAAGAATAGATGAAATAGATGACACAAATATGATTTTGCATTGAATTTACCATTTAGTAATTTGTAAAATTTAAGAATCCCTTCTCCTTAATTAGTAATTACTTAAGAATTATTGTGTTTTTATAAATTTAAAATCTTCCTGTTCCCCAAACAATAATTATAACAATATTTTTTTATGTGTAGATTACTATTATACTTTCCTTTTACAAGGGTGGGTGGGAAATAACACATTTACCAATTGGTTGGTGTCGACTATGCTACAACATTATCAAAGGAAAGTTTTGCATCTTAATTAAATTTTTAACGCAAAATTGTCAAATTGGTCCCTTCTCCTACTTACTAGTTCCGGTTTTGGTCCCATTCAAACCTAACTAGTAATTTGATCTCATAGTTATAAATTGTTTCCCATTTCGTCCTACTAATTCCCAAATTTGAGTTCTAAATCAACTAATGTTACTCGGGCAAATATTGACATCCAATAAGAAGATATCTATATACAAATTCAAATATATTATATATTTGGATGGACAATTTGAGTGAAGTTTGAAAAAAATATTGAAAATTACACTGGAGATTCTCCTCAAAATTTGAACTCCTGAACCATTTTCTCCAATTTCATTCCAAATTACCTACCAAATGTTCAATATATCTAATGTATGTATACATATCTTTTTTACAGACACCAATGTCTACCGAAACGACGTCAATGAGCTAAAATTCAAATTTTGGAGAATGGAGATTAATGGGATGAAATTGGCAACAAAAAAGTAGGGGTTCAAATTGAATACGAATATGATAAAATGGGACTTAACAGCAAGTTACTGAATCAGTTTAGGTGTTTTGCCAACTTCTCAAATCTTTTCTACATTTTGCCAATTTTTTGAAAGAAATGTAACTTTGGTGGAAATAGAAGATGGTGTTTTTCATTTTTCTTTTTCCCCTAAAAACTCAACAACAACAGAGACGAAAGTAATACTAACTCCCGAAATAAGCTTCAAAGTATCAGTATGCTTTAACCATCTTCCAGTGTCCTTTCTTTTGGTGGGAGCTTCTCAAGTAGTTCATCTATCATGAACAACACTTGGGAATAGGGATTGTATGCCACATATGAAACTAAGGCCACTAAGTGGAAACTCTAAGCCACCGAGTATGTTTTGGAGGCAAAATAGGATTAATTAAGCATTCTATGTTGGACTACACGGTGTGGCGGAGGAATCCAACCCCGCAATTGCATATTCAAATCTTAAAATGTAAGAAACTTCAAACATATTATAGTTACTGATTTTATGGCATGATATAACGACGTCTGTATCTGCCTAAAACTACAAGAAAGAATTGATTTCTTACTATAAAGAAAATAATCTAGAAATGGACCAAAAGACTGTCAGGGCTTGAGAGAGAGTGCCAAGCCATACCTGGGGGTTTTTTCCATGGACAATGTGTCGAAACTTCCAGAAATGGTGAGGATGGACTTGGGTTTCAACTCATGCTGAATGAGCGCACTCAGATGGCCGTGGTTGTTAAGTTTTGCTTTCGCAATTCTGTGTGGATCAATTGCATAAGAGCATCCAACTGTTAATGTGCTCTCATTGGTAGAGAACTTTCTTACAATCTCACCCACAGCCACCCCTCTGTTCAGCTGATCTAGATGGTGCAAGTAACATACCTTCACTGCATCTCCTCTGTCGAACCTACAGATTTTTATTTTGGGGGGGGGGGGGGGGTGACAAAACAGAATAACTCGAACAGTGAACCAAATTTCGTAAGGCCCTTTTCATGCTAGCAAATAACTCGAACCAAATGGCAAAATTTGATTTTAAAATCACAATCAAGTATAAAACAATATAGGGGTGGAACGGATACAAACTGAATAGTGTTTTTTTCCCAGAATCTGAGTTTGAAGGCATAGAAAGATTGAGAGAAAATAAATCCCAACCGTATAGAGAACCATGTGAAAATGGTAAATTTTGCTTCCCATCTTATAACTTTATTTATTTCCTTAGACTTGATCCATTTGAAGTATAGCAAAAATAGGAATCGATTGATTTTGAATACAAATAAATCATGTGCAGAAATCCACATTTAGAAGTTGCCACATAACTTGTACACATAGAAGATCCAATTTTATTTGAGGTAATGCCGTAATGCTTTTTAGCCACATCAGATTAAGGAGCTTACAGAATAGCGGATGCACAAACATTGGGTGTCTTCAAGCTGAAGCCGGCATCATACTTAGAAAAATTACCAGAAGAGACCATATAACTTGCTTCTGTACCAAAGGCAAAACTAGGGGTACCTATAGTAGCTGAAACATTAAGAGTAGGAGATCTGTTGAGACCAACAGCTGTAATTAAACTTCCATGTTCGTGGAAATATTGAACTTCAATCTGCAAAAACAAGAAAAGACTTCAAGGTAAATAAATTGTTGTAATAATTGTGTGGAAATAACTAAAGCAGAATAAACTTCAGTAAAGAAAGAAATAATAAATTCATAAAAGATCATGGTGGCATTCGATTTTATTAGTACCTTGCCAGAATTGTAATCAAGTAATTTCCATGCAGCAATGGTCTTAGAGTAGTTAATATCTGCCAATCAAGAGATTACTTTGAAAGCCAACGTGTAACTCAAAAGAGGAGAACAAATGAAAGTGGATGAGCACAAAAGGATAGGAGAGTGAAGAAAGGAAAGTACATTTGATTGTGTGTCGAATTTGATATCAAGTGCAGCACTATTGAATTTGTATTGCGCAGCCACATCGCCAAGGGCGAGCCCTCCCTTCTTCACTAAAGTTGAACCTAGGGCCTGGATGTGGATATTAAACAAAAATATATATATGTTAAATTCAGAATCAGACGCATAAGTAAACTAAAACATTACAATCCATTTTTCTTAGGCTTCATAGGAAAAAGGTGTGTAAAAAGGCACCATGATTTTCGCAATCCATTGTGTATAAAAGAATTTAAGGAGCACAATAGTATCATTTATAAATTAAAATTGTACAAACAGTTTTCATTAAAAACGGTTGATCTCAACAAGGTTCTGGAATTTATTCCGAAGTCAGAGAGTATTTAAATTTGTTCAATAACTCAAGGAAAATCGATGCCATGGATGTGATAAATTGAACCTTTCAGCACAAGCCTTGTTATTATGTCCTATTACCATAGATAAAGTTACAGTGAGGCTCTTAAATGGAGTATGAGAGATATACTCTTGCTTCTACTACGTACAGGCATTAAATCCATATAGAATTCATCAAAGTAGAATATTATTGACTGGATGCAAGAGTAAGGAGCAAATGCTCAGATCCTACCCCCTGTTCAGTATTCTGCAAAGAAGATGCTAAGCTTTGGTACAAGTTGAACTGACTTTGTCAGTTGTTTCTGTATTATTGTTAGACTCGCACGAATCATATGATTTATACATCAGGAAATGAGACATTTACATGAGGCGTTAAGCCGTTAACCACTACGCATGTTGAATACAAAATTTTATGCAACCACATCACATTAAAATTCAGATATATGAACCCATTGCTATATCTCAGTAACTTATATACAAAAGATAGCTTAAAATCCAGTGCTTAAAGTATGCATTGAAAATTGAAATGAACAACAAAACGTTGTAATTCTAGTCGAAAGATAGCATTCTAACAAGCACACCAAGCTGCCTCTTCTTTAGAATTCGAGAAACCATAATTGATTAGGTCTGAGGAAATTTGAATAATCTAAAGATAGCCAATGCAATGCTCAGCTAGAATCCAATACATTGGCTTGTAATCATAATTGCAGACAGGGACGGATCCAGGATTAGCTTCTTGGGGGGCCGAAGTGTATTAAAGTAAATTTTTTTGACAATACTTCTGAGTATATATATAACCTTATTTTAGTTTTAACAAATAAATAAAATAAAAATTATCATAAGTAAGAAAAACACAAAAAAAATTCAATAAATTCTAAATATAAAGCTAACTCTTTAAAAAGCTTATCGAAGTTGTACGTGACATTTTTTTAGCAACATCTATAATAGACTTTTTTTTAGCAACATATTCGGATTTCGCACACCAAATTAAGAACCCTAAAATCTCAACCAATTTCGACTTTTTTTCAGCGGAAAATGAGGTCTAAAAATCCATCAAGAGTCACAGGTACCAATGCGAAAATCGATTTTCAGTTCATATTCGATCATATAGAGGATAACTTCATGTCTTTAGTTGATTTTGTTGTTAAAATGTACGTTTTTGTACCAATGCGTAAATCGATTTTCAGTTCATATTCGAACATATAGAGTATAAATTCATGTATTTTGTTGATTTTGTTGTTAACATATATGTTTTTGTTTAATTTTCTGTAACTATACGCTGTTTGTTGGGGACAATCAATGTGTTTTTATTGATTTTGTTTGCATATTTGTGTAAAACATGTTGATTATTTTTAAATTAGTGAGTGTAATGCTATTGTATAATGTGTGTGTATACACTGTATATTTCCTTACACGTTATGTATAATGTTGTAGAATGTACTGTATAATGGTTCATTACATTGTATATTAAGTTTAATGTATACATAAGTTTATATTTGGTGTATAATATCTTGATTTGTTACTGTATAATGTGTTAATCAATATTAACAATATGTTTACTACATCTTCTTTAGAAGAATCATCTGAGTCCACCTCTGAAGGTAAGTTACAACTGGTTCCTATAGAAGATACGGAGCCTCGAAACGTAATTCATCATAATTCAGATGATGACTTCGTCGAATCAGACGAAGAATCAGACTCAAAACCACAGCGCACGACTAGGAAGAGACGTGCAAAACGACATGCTCCTAAGACACAGACGAAACGAAGAAAAACGTCTAATGTACCGAAACATCAACCAAAAAGGGGAAAAAATGGTTGGCTATACACAAATACGTGTTTCGATGAAGGTGTTGGGGAAGGCTGTATCACAACTGACCAAACCTCAACAGGAATGGGTTAAAAAGTCTGGATTCGGGACGTTCTTAGATTTCAAAATAACGGAGCTGCCTCACAAGCCTGGTTATAAGGTTCTCAAGGCTTTAAATCCAGGAAACTTTCGATTGACTCTGCCCGTAAGCAATATTGATATTAACGAACAAGATGTGGAGGAGGTTCTAGGCTTCCCACGCGGTGAACGGCCTATAGACCTAACGGTCAAGAATAAAGAGAGGGTGGACCTATGGACAGCGCAATTTAAGCTTGATAAGTCCAAACAATTTAAAGTTTCGGTTCAGATGATATTGAATGAATTGGAGAATGAGAATGAAGTAACATACCAATTCGAGCTCAATTTCATTATGATTCTGTATAATTGCTTGATAGAAACTCCTGGAACGCCGTTTGTCTACAAGAAGATACTGAACTTCAGAGGAGATCTTGATGAGTTGCCAAGTTACAACTGGCCTAGACTTGTTCTGGACAGTTTGGCCGACACAAAAGCTTCATGGGAAGCGGATCCGGCAATTCGTATGTATACGGGACCTCTTCTTTTTCTGATTGTAAGTGTACATTACATATTCTAATTTTGTTTGTGTACAAAAAAATGTGGTATTGTTCATTAAGTATACCAATTTGGTAATATGCTATGTATAATCTTTAATTTAATATTGTATTTTAATTGTGTGATGTATACTCCCACACTGTATACTGAATATTATTGTATATGATCTATTGTATAATTGGTTATAAATATACTGTATAATGTGGAATATTCTACTGTATATTGATTAATATGTTACTGTATAATGTAGTGTAATATACTGTATACTAGTTGTTTTTAACTCTTTTTATTTTCTGATAATGCAGATACTGTATGCTGACAGGGTAAACTACAAAGGCCATTTGACAGTCCAACGATCAATCCCCACGTGGCTTAATTGGACTGATGCTGCCCTACGGGAAAAGAATAACATGGAAATTAAAAAAGGATTTTTCGGGACGGGAGTAATCTCAATGTCACAATGGATGATGAAGGCTGAGAAAGGCAAACATGTAGTTCATCAAATAGAAGATCCAAAACAACCCCCTACCTCGCTAGAAACTCCGTCCCAACAAGCGGAGTCAATCAAAGAATGGAATACGGTTGAAGAGGTGTGCATATCTCTGTAAAACACATATTGTATATTGTTTCATTAATTGCTTACTTTTAAATATACGTTGTATATTAACATGCTGTATACTTGAATTTTATGTATTGTATATTTGTTTATTATTTTTGTATATTTTTGTAATTCATTGTTTAATGTTTTGAAAATCATTAGCATACATTTACACTTTAAAAACAGTGTACATTCACTAATATTGTATTATACAATATGTACTTAATAATTATACATTAACCAATATATCACATTTGTGAGCTTTATACATTAACTACTAAAAAATGTTATACATTGACTATAAAATAACCCATACAATAATCAATAATGTTGAACATTAATTATTTTTAAAATTCATGCAGTGGCTGCTGCAAAATTTGGAACGGGCTGCATTTAACCTCATCGACAATCTTGCCAAGTACAATGCATATATGCAGTCATGTGTTTCTATACTCCCATCAAATCCAAGATTGAAACAGATTGAACAAATGGTGTTGAGTACTGTTGGAGGACTGTACCGAGGACAACCGGGGGGGAAAGACGAAACACTTGTTGAACCTGACACCGCGGATCCTCCTGAGAAACAAGAAAAACCTCTGTCCCTCGAAAAAGGTGCATCCAATACTAAACAGCCTATCCAACATGAAGAACCGGCACCCGATACAACGATGAGTACTCCAATACCGACGCAGCCAACTTCCGACTTACTGCCACAGCAAATGCGGCCGAAAGTACAACAATCAAAAGAGGATGCAACACGTGAACCAGTGATACTCTCGATGCCAAGTTTTGACTTGTTGACACAGGAAACACCGCCCGGTAAAACGCAACGTACTGAATCGGATGATAATGTAATGGCTGAGGCGGTTTCAATCGCTAAACAATACACCGATGATGACTCTATTAGCACAGAACAATTGCCTCATCCGTCTCCAGATGTTACCATTAAACCTGCTATTGTAGAGTTCATTGGAGAAACAAGGAGACAGTTAAAACCAACTCCAGACATGTGTTCTCCATACTTTCAACGGGTTGTGAAAATAAGCTCAAAGCAGGGCACAAATGAAAAAAGGTTGTGGGATTGGGTGAATCAAGTTACCGAGGACGACATGTGAGTACATGTCATTTCTAAAATACAATTGTTCTATTTATATTCCTGTGAATTCTATATGTATATTGTATAATAACTGAATATACACTGTATAATGTAATATTGATTGCTGTATATTACATCAGTATATACTGTATAATGAACAATAAACCTTTGTACAATAACTTATTACAACTGTATAATGGTTTTTCAGAACTATTGTTTTCCAAAGTGGTGATATGATGGGCTATATTTGGGATATAAAGACATTGTCTCAACGGAATGAGCTTTTATCTGGAGTAATTGACGTCTGGTCATACCTGTTGAACAATGGCGAGTCGACAAGAGCACCAACGTCACCGCTAAGATTTTTTTTAACGTGTCTGACACGGTAAATTATACTTCTTTAATTTTTGTTAATACATAAAATATAATGTTCTGCTCGCTAACTAATTTTTTTTAAAAAAATTGATAACAGGTTTTCTTCACGACAAACAAAAGAGCCAAAAATGCTGATGCGATTCAGTAAATATTCGTGGAAAACATCAAAAATCATCTGAACGTATTTCCAAGAGTGAACCTAACCGATGTTACGTTGGTAAGCTAACACCGTTAGTTTGTTATAATTATCGTCTTTTATCTAAATTTATTAACACCACTTTCATCCCATCGATATATAGGCCGTCTTTCCTATTCTTCACGCTGGACACTACTACGTGATATGCTTTAATTTGAAGCAACCAGCTATTGACATCCTTGACAACAGCGCAACGGATGTGTCGTTCGAAAACAAATACCAATATGTGTCATTCACTTTGGTAACGATTTATTTTTTATGTCAATATATCATTGTTAAATCTTCATTATCACACAATTAACTTTAAATTATACACTAATGCACCATTCAATTGTATACTAAAACACTGAATAATGAAGTGATCATATACTGTTAATTGATATATTAGCATACTGTATAATGGTATAATACAGGACTGTATAATCATTAATTATACACTGTAAATTGAACAAGAATATACTGTATAATGATATATTAATATACCTGTATATTAATATCTTTATACACCGTACCTTACATTTTTTAGTTTCTTTGTTTCAAAACAGAGAGACATGTTTATCAAGTTCCTGGATGATATGAACCATCTAGCTGGGCGAGCGTTGTCAACGGTACAAATTGAAAGGCTTCCAATGCTATGGCGTACACACAGAAACAACTCGGATTGTGGTGTTTTTGTAATGCGTCACATGGAGACTTACTTTGGTGGAGGATTAAAGAATTGGGATCCAGAATTGGGTGCAGAAAACATAATGATTTACACTTTTTTATTATATGAATGAAAGTTTCTGAAAATCTTTATTTTTCTGTCTATCTAACTTTAATATTTATATAATGCAGAAATCACAAGTTGCAAAACTCACTAGATTGAGGGGACTTTATCTGGAAAAGATTCTTACTTGTGATCTGAACACACTCAAGGACGACATCATCAGACGATCAAAGGAGTTGGAACAAGAACAAGCCCAAAACAAAAAGGGGAAGAAAGGTTAGATATAAGCAACATGATGTGGTTACAACAGTTGGATTGGGTGTTAATATTTTGGTTTTTTTAAATTCATTGTACAGTTTTTTTATTAGTTATTAGTTTTTGTTGCAATATAACTTTTAGTTGATCAGTTTAAATATATAACGTTTGTTCATTGCACATATCCTGTTATTGTTCTGTTCATTGAGTTTGTCATTAAGTGTTCATAACATATACAACACATAAATATATGTTATGAACAATATATATTTGTTGTACAGAATAAAAAATACTCAATTAAAGTATATAATTAAACTGTATAATAAAAAAAACACTAAAAAATATACAACATACATTATAGCATTTTTAACATACACTGAATAACTCTTCGTTGAACAGTCAAACATGTTTCAGTATACATTGAAAACTTGATTCATTATACATTGACTAACACTTCATTATACAGAGTATAATCATATATTATACAATGAATACTACTTCATTGTACATTAACAAATGTAAAAAAGAAAACACTTCTATTTTTCTTTTGAGGGACACGTTCTCGCATTATGCCCATCAACTTTTCCACATGCAGCGCATTTTCTCCTCATAGGAACATGCTTTGATATCTCCGCATTGCTCTTAATTCTTTTACCACACCCTTTAGTTTGGCTCAGTTGAGGATTTCTGATCCCGAGCTCGTTCTCATTTGGGGTCCCACTAGTGTCTCGATAACAGCATTCTTGTTATTCTTAGTGTTATCGTCCGCACTGACACTTAAATGAGACTTCATATCCACCAATTGATTTTTTATGTAGTCGAGTTTTTCTTTGTTAAAACCTGCAAGATTTAAACATGATTGAAAGTCAATCCAAATTTGACTCACATCATTTGTGGTCTTCTCAATCATCGCACGATATTGTCTGACTTGGTTATTAATTATATCGGAAGCCATAATTTCTGCATTTTTTCTCCATCTATTCAGAACATACTCGGCAGGAAAATTGAGTTTTCGGCTTTGGTTGAATGCAAAGAAAATGTGTCTGCACAAAATACCCCTCCTCAAAAACAATCGGCAAGAACAGGCAACCTGATTGTTCGGTACAACATGTTTCACCTATAAACATAAATACAGTGAACAAAACTGTAACATACATTAACTATAAGAATAATATACAGCATATATAATAATAACATACAGTATAAAAAAGGATAAACCTCATATAACTTTGATTCATTATCGGAGTCGGATACGACAAATAATTTCACACCATCAACAACATTTAGACCTTGAAGTATCACTTGATACGCAGACTTTTTGATCTCCACTTGTACATCATAGAAAACAGCGCGTGTATATACCTCTGAAGCATCCTCCTCTATCGGCATAGGGGTTTCGGTTGATGGCTTAGAGACCAAAGACTCGTGATTTAATCTTGCATTCGTATTCCTTTGCCTGTCCATAGCACTTTCAAATCTACTATAGAACTCAATGATTGTGTCACCCTTTACGTAGAATTGGTTAAAGAATGAATTAACTGACTCTGAAATCGAAGTAGTCTCAATAACCCACCCATCGAAACATCTCGATAATATGCAAATACCCATGAATGTCTGTTGTCGTAAATTTCGGAAAGCCAGTCAATATGGTTTAGCCCATACTTTGAAATAAGAGCATTCCAACCATCTTCAAACTCAAGTGGAGTGATGTCGTCATTATACACAGAATTATTCACCTTTCTCATTACTTCAGCATATTTACCTGTATGTGGTGAAATCTAGAGAAAAAACAATCAAATGAAAAACATATTATACAGAATAATACATATTAATATACACTACCTAAAATAGCATTATACAGTCTCTTACAACACATTATACAGTATAGATTTAAAACTTATTAAAATGCACTGTACACTAAATACAATATCATACTACAATATGTTAGATACTATTATAACACATTAATATAAAATGTCGCACACAATATGGATTTAAAAAAAGTAAAAACACGCACCTTGGTTGGGAACTTCTTCATGATATGCCACACGCACAGACGATGCCTAGCATTTTTAAAAACACTAGGAATAGCGTGTTTCATAGCAGGACATTGATCAGATACAATATAGATTGGTTCCCGTCCCATTGCACGTGTAAAAGCTTAAAAAATCCACGTGTACGACTCAATGTCTTCTTTTGCGATTAGAGAAGCACCAAAGGTGACTATTTTCTTGTGGTTATCTAAACCAGTAAAAGGAACAAACTTCATTTGATACCTGAAAAGGAATTATAAGGGATTATACAGTCAATGAATGAATCATTATACAGTAACTGACAAGGTGTTATACAGCATATATTCTTATCCTATTGAAAAAATATGTATTATACATTAAAAAAGTGCTTACTTTTTGGATCGAAATGTTGCATCGACCGAGTAAACATCACCAAATAGTTCAAAATTCCTTATTGCAATTGGATCAGCCCAAAACAACTTACTCATACAACCGTCATCATCTGTGGCATAATAATAAAAAAAATCCTTCACAAGCTTTTTCATATTCATAAATTTCCTAACAATCATCTCCCCATCGTTCTCATCGAGAAATTACTTCACATCCCTTTTTGCGTTTTTGAAATCTGTAGAAGTCGACCCAACATTATTAAAACCCCCTGCAATTTCCTTCAGAAATGAATGTGATTTAACGGCGCCAACATTCACCTTTGATGCGCTTAAGCAGAACATAAGCTGGGACAGATCAATATTTCGATTAACTTTCAGAAACTGTTTCCCCTCGTCGGTCGGCAACTCGTGATTGTGCCGCTCAACAAAGTTTTTTATAACATATCCCTCTGAAGCACTAAACCTCACTACAATCTTAGCGTTACAATCACATTGACCAATCATACACTTCTTCTTCCTACCAACATCATCACAGTTTTTGTAAACACAGGAACGACTACATACATAATGTTTAGATATGACCGTACCATCCTTGTGAGTTTTTTGGGAACACTTGCGTACATCAAAACCACATAACCGAGCATAACTTTTGTAAAACTCAAATGCAAACTTCAAGCTTTCAAATGCCTTACCAATGCAAGGTTTAAACTCAGCAGTACACACTGGTTCCCAATATTTTGAACCACCCGGTGATGATATAGAATTAGACGACGAAGAAGATCTGACACCTTGATTCTCAAAATTACTATTGCTATACACTACTGATCTTGTTAATAATATACATTATAAGTCATCAAAATCAACCGTATACAGTAAATATAAGTTCTGAATACAATGATAATGTATAACATCATTATATGTACTGTATACAGTTTGATTATCTAGTCTATTATAAACGTATGATGAGTTAATAATGATACTGTATAATATCATTATATGTACTGTATATTAATGTATAAGATACTGTATAATGCCATATAAGATGCTGTATAATGTATTCAACTTACTGCTGGAATGCATAAATCGATGTGATGATGATTAACAATACCTGAAACCATCTCAGCCATAAAACATGAAATCAAAACCTATTTATAAATGGATGATAAACTGCGGAACTGAAGATGACGATGAATTGACGATTATGATTAAACGATCTTGATGATTAATTGATTTGATGATGAATTACTCTGGGAAAAAGACTTGTATCAATGGAGATTTGATTGCGCGATGAATTTGCATAAACAAAATGTATTGGTATGAACGATCTTTGATCTGATTAAACTGAAATTGGATACACAGAATTGATTGGGGATTAAACGAGCTGATCTGATCGAGCTGAAAATGGAAAGAAAATAATGAATTCGGTTATAGCGCGTAAAAATGGGGATTTGATTTGATACTGCATGTAAAATTGCATGTGTTTGTTATGATTTAATGACTAAAATACCCCTGTCAGCATTAAAAAAAATTATAAAATCTAAAAAATGTGTTAAAATTAGACCTTAGGATCAAATGGTATCAATGGTGTGGATTGGGTCTTATATCTTACCTAATGAATTGAGATGTATTTGATCCATATCCTATATATATATGTATATAAGAGAAGTTTCTAATGGTAATTACCTTTTTCAAAAACCAAAATAAGGACATTAACATGTTAGAAATCCGATGCCCTTATATTGAGAAGGAACATGCACTTTTTATCTGAGAAAAGAGTTTAAAAACAAAAAATGCATAAAAGGAGGACAGGGGGATTCGAACCCTGCTCCTCTATGAATTCACACAAATGATGCTCTTTAAAAGAGCACTCTCACCAACTCTACCAAGGTTGCCATTATTTCCTATTGAGAACTGAATGCTTATATTCTTGGGGGGCAGTATTATAAATTTATACGCCCCCTATAGAAAAAGTTTGAAGCCCCGGTCCCCCCCTAAATTCGTCCCTGATTGCAGACGAAATCGACCAATGTACTACACCATCTCCTAGAGCACAAAATGTAACAACCCGGAATATTGAGATTTCAGTAAATAGAATCTTATATAAAAAAAAGGGACAAAACGGGGACGAGAAAACAAAAATAAAAATAAAAAAACCGAGTAAAAACTGAAAATTCCAGCTTACCAGTCCAGTATCACTCTGACTGGAAATAACCAACTTCCGATCATCACTGTAGTCTTTCGTCAGAACTTCTGCAATACAAACACACACACACACACATACACACAGAGAGTGAATGCATATAAAATAAGTAAATAACAAAACTACACACTGAGTGTGTGAGAAGATAGAGATAGGTAGAGATTGAGGGTTTTTTTTTTACCTTTGGCTTTTTTACCGCAATCGGAGAAGAGGCCAGGTCCTCTGTTGCTGCTCATTTTCTGGAGAGATTTCTTTCTTTTCGAGAGATTCTGGACCCCAAAATTCAAAAATAGAATCCAAGATTCTGCCCCAGTAAAAACTATTGCTATTTCTACTGTTGTTTACTTTTAGTTTTTGGCTTTTTCGATAAACAAATGTTTGCAAATTTGGATATTTACTCAGGCGGTAAAATCCTTGTTCGATTTTATTTTCCCCTCTTGGTAAAGTTCAAATATATGATCAAAGTCACCACCCCGATTCAAGGTAATGCTTGTTTATGTTCTGGACAGTTTTTTTGTAAGAAATTGTATCACAAAATTGGAGAAAAGTTGGTAATTCACTTCTAATTTTGGCTTGCATACCATCAGTCCCTCACTTTCCTTTTTAATTTGTACTCTTTAATTGAATTTCAAACTCTCGTATCACTTCGGTGCTAAGGAGCCGAGCTTGATTAAATTGATCAAGCCAAAAATATCGACTTGAACTCGATATTTGTCTTGATCAAATTGCTCCAGAACTAATAGAAGAACTTGAGTTTAAGCTTGTTTGAACTGAATTTTGGGCCAAGCTCGAGCTCAATATTATGAAATAATATATATGTGTATATATATTACATGGACTAATATGTGAAGTCACACGTGGAAAAGGAAGGAATGAAGAAAAAGCTTATATATAGTTGCTTAGGAACTCACGTGTAACATCGAATATTCCTTTGGGGCCATTAGTTTGTGACTCAATTTCAAGTTATGTTTAGTGAATTCGGAGGCACGCATTGCATCCAACGAGCTCATGAGTCGGGATCGTGAAAAATGGTATCAGAGTCATTTTCCAGCTGGATTTACGGAGCTAAGGCCTTGTTTGTTTATGTTTTTGAGTTAGAATTCTGGAAAAAAAAATTGGGAGCTTAACTACTTACAATAAATATTTCTCACTTCTTGCATAAGCCTAGATAGTTAGTTGTAGATTCGTTCTATTGACTAGCACCGGAAATAGGACGATTGAAAATTCAAGGAGGTGAAGACTATTCTTAGAGGCGCGGCGATTGAAGCGCTTTACCCGGAGATACAAAAAGGGGTGATATTTGTGGAGCTTGTAGGAGGTTGATAAAGATCCAACAGAAACCAAAAATTCGTTGTTGGTAATTTTGTTTCGTTACTTATTTTATATGAATTAATCGAGCCAATTAGATCCGTGTCGGTGTGTTTTATGTTTATCCTATCATTTCGTGTAAAAATTTTAATCTTCCGCTGAGTTAGTCACCCCGGGGATCACCCAACCCAACAGTGGTATCAGAGCATGGTTAGCTCGATTAATTCGTATTTATGTGATTTACGTGTTTTTGTTTATTTCGTTTATGCTAATGAAAATCGAAAAGCATGCTAAATCAAGATATTCATTGTTAAGTGTGAATTGTGCTAATTGGGATTTAATTTGTTTTAGTTATAATCTTGATGAATTATGAATTAAAACGAAGTTTGGTGTCAATAATTGGTTTAAAATGGAAAATGGTTCGAGGTAGTTAACTCGAGGTTTGAGACTATTTTGCAAAGATATGTTGCACGAAAGGCAGGCCAAAAGGCTAGCCCGCTGTGCAACTTGACTCGATGCATGACGGGCTCGAGCCATCGGACAACTGCCTGGTCAGCTCGAGCTGGGCAACTGCCTGGTCGAGCCGTGGCTAGGCATTTTGCACGCTGTGCGCACGAAAACCCACACGGTGGGCATGCGGGATTTCCGCACACCGTGTGCGCAGAGCTGCTCAGCAGCGCGGCCAGACCTGGGCGGCCGGTTGCCTACTGGTCGGGTAACCTGTGACCCACCCCGACCCGATTCTTGATTAAAATTTTATTTTTCTAGAATTAAATTAATTTTGGAAATTAAAATTCTGGAAATTATGGTTTTCTTAAAAATTGGATTTTTGAGAATAATAAAATTCTTTAAATTGGATTTGAAAGGATTTTATGAAATTAAGGTTTGAAAATTTTTATTTTGGAAATATTAATTTTTGAAAACCTTATAAGTGGAATTTTCGGAAACTTGTTTTTCGAAAATAAGATATATTATTTTAGGTTGAGATTTATGATTTTGGAAATTATTTATTTCAAGCCTAGAAATAATATTTCAATGAAAATTCAAATAAATCCCCATAAAATTGAACGATGAATGGGTAAATTTAAATATCGCATTTATATGAGCTTGGCATGATTTATGTGATATGGTATGAACCACGAGCGTAGGTATGCTTCGGTTTTGTTTGTATATAATTTTCTAGAGTTGTAAAAATAGCCGATTTGGCTCCTTTTATTTTATGTCATTAGATTATTTTATAATTAGATTATATTTGTCATCGAAGACGAAGAATGATGATGGAGGCCAAATTGAAGATCTGTATGCTGTGGAGATTCTATTGTGATAGATTAGTTATTTTTACATTCCTAGAAAGTCTGACCAACTTTGGCTCAGTGGGTTGCATAGGTTAGAGCTCGTAGTGGTTCATCCTTATTTACTCGCTTTGTCGATGTTTATTTTATCTATCATGTTTTATGTTATGTGTTATGAAATGCATGCATTGGATAATTAACCTAAACAAGATAATTGAAATCTGATGAGACCAATCACATGTTTAATTCCCTTCGGAAAAAATATTAGGCTTATGAGGAATAAAAGATGGGATCTTTAATTCCTTGCCTTCCATCATAAGTAGTCGACATGAGAAATGCGACCAAGTATTGAATCTGGGCTCATAAAATTGGGGTGGATTCAATACGAGGTAGGCTGTGATCACTACTAAGCATAGAGATGCCCCGTGGAATTTGTTTGTCTATTACTGGCTCATAAAATTGGGGAGTAATTAGATTGATGAATTGACCATTGGATATTTGATGGGCCGAGCCTAGCATTGATTAGCATATGGGCTCATAACATACATCAATACTTGGCGCCCATAGCATACATCAAAGTGGCTCCATTATTACACAGATAAGAGTAATCATACAAATGTAGGCCACAATGCGCCTCACAAATAGCACCCGCATCATCTTAGACCAATCTAATAAGATATCTAAAGGACAACCACTACAAAGTGGCCACATCTCCATATTTTTCAGCCATCATGTTATCGTCACATAAAAAGATCAACCGTCCCACTCACTATTGACATATATGTAGAGATCTAGTTCGATCATCGTAAAGCCTATCAAGGTGATTGCTCGATGGAATCGATAGTATCACTATTTGGAAGGAATTCATTGCACGGATGAATCTTTTCAAGAAGCAAAGTTTGTGCTCTTGCCCCACATCTTGAATTGATTGGAGGATCCCTATGGATCTCCCCACCCATTCCACATATTAGAGGCAAATCTCAGCACCAGGGACAACATCTCTACAATTTAAACTTGTCAATTGATCCATCTACGTTGCACTTGACCTCTAGAAATCAAATGATCCAATGGTCTTGCATTTAGATAGAAGATCAACTAGCTTGGATTTTTGTTCTTATTCATTAGGTTTTTTTCTTCATGGTAGTTATCCACTTAAGACACTAACTGAAATCAATTGTTTTAAGTTACTCATCAACCGTCCACATAAGTACACGACAAGGAATCCCACTCAATCTCGTGTAGACGATGGGGAACGATTCTCGTTCAATCTTTCTTACTCTATGTATTTTGAGAGTAGATGCCAAGTGAGACACTCACACTGACTTTAGGGTCGCTCTCATTATCTTAGCATTCGTTGGATGAGCTTAAGAAACTACCCTTGCTAGATAAATGAACGCCTCCTTGTGTACCTTGTAGCTCATATAGCTCAAGATTTCTTTAACTTTAATTATTCTCACAATTTTCTCATTGAGAAAATTTACAATGTGCTACTTAGTCTATGCCATGCCTCCATTAAGGTCTTCTTCACCAAGTGAAAAATACGCTTTGTCTAAGAAGAGCGCAGAACCTTGGAATTGCTTTGTTGTCATTCGAATCCCTTTGATTCATCTCATCAAGTTCTATAGCCTCGCCTTTCCTATCCAAAAGCAATCCTTTTTCTAGGAAATTAGCGTTTCTTGAAACAATCACCTTTTGTTTCGTAGGGTTATAGAAGTAGTATCCAATAGTTTCCTTTGGATATCCTACAAAATAACACAAAGAGGATTTGGGATCCAATTTTTCTCCCACTAAATGCTTTACATAAGCGGGGTACCCCCCATATTCTCAAGTGAGCATACGAGGGTGACTTTCCACACCAATTTTCATACGGGGTCTTGGGCACACCTTTGGATGGCGCCCTATTCAATAGATAGGTTTCCGTTTCTAGAGCATAACCCCACATGGATTTGGGAACTTCAGTGAAACCCATCATGGATCGAACCATATCCAACAGTGTTCGATTCCTTCGCTCGGCTACCCCGTTATGTTGAGGCGTGCCTGGTGGAGTCCACTGTGAAAGAATCCCATTCTCTTTAAGATGATCAATGAACTCGGAAGACAAGTATTTTCCTCCCCTTTCAGATAGAAGAGCTTTAATACTTTTTCCAAGTTGCTTCTCTACCTCATATCTAAACTCCTTAAATTTCACAAAGGATTTATATTTATATCTCATCAGATATATGTAACCATACCGAGAATGATCGTCGGTGAAGGTTATAAAGTAGCTAAACCCTCCTCGAGCATTTATGCTCATAGGGCCGCACACGTCCATATGGATTAAGTCCAATGGATTTGTGGCTCGTTCCGCTTTACCCAAAAATGACAACTTGGTCATTTTCCCTTTGAGACACGATTTGCAAGTTGTCAATTCATCTAAGTCTTGGAGACCTAAATGAGTTTACAAGCTTCGAATTCTTTCTTTGAAGATATGACCAAGCCTCTCGTGCCACATTAGTGCGTTCGTTTGATTATCTCGTTTACGTTTATTTCTTTGTTGAATATTGAGATTAGAAATTGTTGGGAAAACAATATAAACTCCATCTTGCAATTTTGATTCCATAATAAGAGATGATTCATAAGACAAAAATGAAGTTTTATTACGAATCTCAAAACAATAACCCTCTCGATCCAAAATCGAAATCGTGATACTATTTCTTATTATTTCAGGAACAACATAAACATAATTTAATACTAAATTTCTTTCTCATATCCCTAAGTAGATCGTCCCCACGGCCTTGGCAGCAACCCGTGCTCCATTTCCCATTCGTAGGGTCATGTCTCCTCTACTTAGCTCCTTGATTCTTGTCATCTCCTGCAAGTTATTGCAGATATGAACTCCACATCCAATGTCTAGAATCTAAGAAGAATTGTTAACCGAGAAGTTAACTTCAACAAAGAATGTACCTTGAGCCGGTGGCTCTTTGCAGTTCCTTTGCCAATGCCCAGTCTTCCCACATTTGAAGCACTTGTCAGACTTAGCTTTCTTGCTCTTCTTGATTCCTCCTTTGCCTTTAAATTTCTTAGTCTTGTTCTTCTTCTTGTTACCTTTCTTAGGTTTAGAAGATGAATTCATAAGAAGCACTGGCTTGTCTTTCTTTATTGTGCTTTTAGCCGTCTTCAGCATGTTCAACAACTCAGGAAGCTTAGCTTCAAGTTGATTCATGTTGAAGTTGACCACAAATTAGTCATAAGAACTAGGGAGTGACTGTAGGACCAAGTCCATAGACAGCTCGTCATTAAGCACCGCACTAAGATTAGCCAACTTTTCAATAAGCCCTATGCATCTTGAGCACGTGCGCACTTACATCAAAGCCGTCAGTCACGCGAGCCCTAAAAGGCTCCCTTGAGCTTGCAAATCTCTCTCACCTAGATTTAGTACCATACAGCTCTTGCAGATGGAGAAGAATCGATGCAGAGTTCTCGATCATCTCGTGTTGCCTTTGCAACTCATTGCTCATTGAAGCCAACATGAGATATCGTACTTGCATGTTATCTTCCTTCCATTGCTGATACTGGAACTTCTCATCATCAGATAAGTCCTCTTTCGGCTCCTCTTGCACTGGTATATCAAGGATATACGCCCTTTTCTCAGACAAAAGGATAATCTTGAGATTACGAAACCAATCTTCAAAGTTGGGACCGGTTAGTTTGTTTGTTTCGAGAATTGTTTTGAATGGATTAGACATATCGTGTTATCTACAAAACATACGAGGCAGACGATAAGTAACGGATTTTCAAATAAAGTTCTTACACAATTTGGTCATTAATTGTACAAGTCTCCCACTATTTTTCCAAATCCCACCACCCTCTTGGTGTGATTCAAAGAATATTTAATACTTTAGTGGGCTTGAGATCTATCCAAAATTCATCATATGCCCTATTTTCTGAGCTAACATATGACTAGTTTGAATAGTAGCCTTACCGGACCTTCCATCTTCCTTGATAGTTCTCAAGATCTTTTTCCTCATCTTTCGCATGTGCCCCATTTTCTGAGCTAACACATAGTAGTCAATGTTAGGCTCGACCTATCAAATATCCCGTGGTCAATCATCAATTCCATTACCCCCATTTTCTGAGCTAAATAATGAAACCAATGATCCCATAGGGCATCATATGCTTAGTAATGCTCACATCCTTTTTTGGGTTCAACCCACCTTATTTTCTGAGCAAATGGATTTGAACTTCAGCGGCATATCACATGGCAATTACTTATGATGGAAGGAATGGAAATAGAACTCCAATTCTATTCCCACATTAGCCTAATATGTTTCAAGGAGGGAATTACATTGCATACAAATAGGTCTCATCAGTATTACAATTATCTTGTTTAGTTATCTATCCTATGCATGTATCTCACAACACATCACATAGTGTGTCGAAAAGATAAATAAACATCCCATAAAGCGGTAAATCGAGGATGAACCACCTCGAGCCCTAACCTACTAACCCACTGAGCCAAAGTGGGCCAGGACATTCTAGAAAGTAAAAACAACTAGACTATTACAATGGGTTCCACCACAGCATACAAGTCTTGGCTTCGTCTTCTCGCTTCGTCTTCGATTACATAGTCTATCAACTACTACTAATCTACTTGACAGAAAAGTAAAAGCCAAACCGGCTATTTTTACAACTCTAGAATATTACATTCAATGAAAACCAAACAACATAGACTAGGCTCGTGGTTCATCCCCATCACATAAGCATGCCAAGCAACAAACATATATATATGCGATATCCAAAATTTACCCATCCGTCGTTTAAACAAAATTGCAAATTTCATCGGGATAATATCGATTTCCAATTTTCAAAACCTTTTTCAGAAATTACAGGTCTTTAAACAATCAACTGAGGTCAGGTTCTTGGGTTACCCAACCTTCTGGCATCAAAAAATGAGAATTTTTTTTTGACCCAAGTCTACCGACCGCTCCTAGGCGCTGACATTGCCGCGCCCAGGTGCCGCCGACAGAGGCAAGACTACCAGGTCTCACCGGCCGGCGCCCGGGAGCCAGTCACCCCCCGCCTAGGCACGGGTGATAGCACTTGTTGCTGTACGGGATTTCTCTTTTTTTCAACCATGAGTGATTCGTTCAGTCAATGATGGACGAATTAGATCCCACCTCGGGCCAGGCATAATCACTCGACAATTGAGCCTTCGGCCCGATCATCTAGTGACGTCCTACCACCGGTGATTCTAAAATCATCCCTCACCATCTAAATAAATCCACACACACCCAAGATTCATCTTTTTCAATTGAATTTTTCAAAACCAAAATCGTTTTTCATAAAAACTATCAATTATATCCCAATCGAAAAATCAATTATTCTAAACGACGGACATATTTTTTTTAACATGTACCAATTTACATACGCGTAAATAAAACATGCTAACACATAATATAGCTGAATCGAGCCAACCATGGCTCTGATACCACTATTAGGTTGGTTCTATTCCCTAGGTGGCTCGTGGCAGCGGAAATTAAAATTTAAACGTACAACCACCCGAAACAGGAATAATGGTGTGCTCGATTACGCTATAAAGAAGGTTACGAGAACTTTTACCTTTTGATTAAATTCTCGTAGCAACGATTAGGATCTTTTCAATCCTGTGGTGCAAGTCCACACGATTTCTTGGAGGAAATCGCCTGTCAATCGTATCCGCGGTGTTAGTGCTCCAAACGTCGCAACTCTAAGATGTATCCACACCTCGTTCAAGTCACCACATACTTCATTATTCGTGCTAGCCAACGAAATAGATCTAAGTCTAAAACCTAGGCTTGATTATGTGAAGGGATAAAATATGTGAATCGTTGAGTTCAACACATGAACAAAATAATGTCGTATTGGAACAAAGTAGGGGCGATTTTTGCTCAAGGATGACAAGAAAAACTCTCTTCTTTTTCCAGCTAGGGTTCGAATTTTTCACTCATAAGAGGATTATTGGGTTTTAGTCTTGCATTCACATATATATAGAATAGGAGTCCTAAAATCCTAATCCAACTGCAAGACTTGGAGAAGAAGAAAACGCTTTTCTTCTTCACCAACAATTCGAGCCCCTCATCTTTTGAGCTAAAAAAATCAGCCACCATCCTTTAATTGGAGTCCAAGAATTAATTCTTGACTCCATATTTAATTATGGGCTAAACCCATCAATTAAATATTCTCATATAATTAAAACCCGTTTAATTATATATATATATATATATATATATTACTTATTCCAACTAGCTTATTTATTTAACTTGGGTCAAGCCAAACTAAATAAAATACTTGGACTCTACTAGGTCCATTAATTTAATTAATTCTACAAGATTAATTAAAATAGTCGAATTAATTGAATCGCGTCAATTAATTCATATTCCTTATTAGGAAAGGACTAGACTTTCCTAATTTTCTCAGTTTCCACAAATTGATTAATCACATCATTTAAGCAGTGACTCTCACAAGTTAAGTGTGTGACCCCTTAGGCTCGTCTACTATCTAGTAGTAAGTACACTTTCCCAAAGTGCTAGTGTGCTTTCGTAAAATAGAAAGTACTAGATTAAATCATTCCTTTGATTTAATCAAGCCTCGAATTAATCACCATATTAATTCTCGGCACTTATAAATTGTGGTTACTGTCTAGCAACGGGCCACGAAGACCTAGATAAAGGCGAATATAAAGATATGCCTTTCGTGATCTTGATCCTTTTTGTAAGTAAGATCCCTCCATCTAATCTCCCGATTGAATCTAGAGCAGTGGCTAAGGTCGAAGCTCTATTAATTCAACAACTATGTTTCCCAAATACGATGAGATCGACTTTCGACTATCTAAACGAGGAAACCCTACACATCTTTAGATATCATACTTTGGACGAAGATTCCTAAAGTCGATTCGCTATGTAAACATAGGAGATTCACTGACAAGACTAATGTCAGAGATAGATCCCATCTTGATTCTCACGTGCCTTCATACATAATCAACCTATGTCTGATTTTGCCCATTTGTGATTATCTAAGTAATCATGTAACAAACTAAGACATGTTCGATTGTGTATAAGACGTCCAATGGAACCTCAGGTTCTAAGAATTACTCTTATACTACAAGACCACTGGAAGTTCCAGATTCATCTAGGATTCCATTTAATAGAACTTCCATGGGGTTGTTCAGTATACCTATTCCCACAATAGGAACCCTCATACATGCATAGGCTTTCACCCTGCCAATATCTATAGAACGAGATACACTCTATCAAGAGTATGCATCATATAAGCAAGTATTTTGGGTCTCATCGATATCCCTTCATATCGACGAGCCCATTCACGACTTGGAACATATGTTTAAGGATCACAGCCTTGAAGACATATTCCATCATTGCCATTCCCGATGCGCAATGATGTCCCATAGCTATGTGTGATCCTTCGGGACTTTATTCTAAGTTAAGACCAAGCTATATACACGAATAAAGAATGCCATAAGATTAACTTTATTTATACGTAAAAGATCGTTCAGCTAGAGTTATTATTACATAGAATGGCTCCCAAAATTGATGCGTCGGGCATAAACTCTAACAATTTTCTCAAAATCCAAGATTCGATATTCTCCTTGCTAGCACTGGTGGAGATAATTGAGGGTACGAACTAGGGTGTGGATACATCTCAGAGGCGCAACGCTTGGGGCGTTAGGGCAAATTAATTTCGAAGACTGTAGCAGGGAGTAGTTTAAAAAGACGTTGATGCTTTAAGGTCTACAAGAGGTAAATATGAGTAAACTTTCTCCTAGGATAGTTTTGAATCTGATGGTACCATGTCGACCTAGCCCTAATTTCGGGGATGCTGCTTTATTTTTTTAAAATCATATGTTTTTTGCTGTGCCGGTATCCCTGGGGGTTGTACCGATCCCAACAGTGGTATCAGAGCCAAGGTTTAGACATGGTTTGGATTCTTTTCGTGTTTATATGCTTTAAAATTAGTTTTATTGCATATTGGAATTGGTTGGACTATAAGAAATTTGATTTTTGCCCATATCAATAAACCATGGTGAAAAGCCTCTTGCAATGATCAAAACTAATTGACCAAGGCCTTGCCTCGCTCTCAGCTGTGGTATTTGCAAGCATGACCAAAATATTGCTCATAACTTATAGCCATGTTCATAGAAACCTCTTTAGACCACTCTGCTAGGTAGAGATGATTCTTCAATGGTGGCCGAGCCTCTGCCATTTGACCAATTAGAGGGCGGTGAACAGTCAGCGTAGTTCCCTTCTCCTGAGGTTGGTTTTCATCGTCAAGGATTGTCAAGCATTGATCTCCGGAAGGGGTCGAAATATCATTGAAGGAAACCATTGTGTTACCTGCCAATGTCCAAAGGAAACAAGGTGTAAATGAAAGAGCTAAAAAAAAATGAAAAAACTTAAAAGATTTAAGTTAAACAAAAAATTATTTTGCTCAATTTGATTCGAGGATCAAACCCCAAAAAGTTGAATGGGTATAAAAAAAAATAGAATTTTGGGGATACTCAAAAGAGACTTGTTGCAAACTATGACCGTGAAAGTTATTCAACCAAATTTATCAAAAAAATATACATATATATATATATATATACTATACAGTCTTGAAAGTTTTTCATTAAGTTTCCCACGACATGTGGCAGATGAAATATGGCAGACAAATTTATAAGTGGATATTAAATCCCATGGCTTTTTGAAACTTCCTGCCCTCTAAGGCATGACACATAGAAACATGTATATATATATATATATATACACGTTAAACAAAAAGGGAGTTCACCAAGCAAACAACACTGGAATTTTTGAAGTTCTGGGTTTGACGTATCCTTCAAAGAAACGCCGCTGCCTCTGCGAAAAGAAAACAAAAAAAAAAGACAGATTTCAAAAAGTCAACCCTTCTCGCGTTTCGTCGGCGTGTTGTGTGTGAAAGAGATGACAAATTGAAACATGATAATTGATGCGCACATAGCTTACCGAATCATAAGTGGTAGCCGCAAAAGAGGAGTTAATCTCGAATTGTTCACCAGAATTGAAAGTAGGAAAGCGCTTCGTTTCTCTGTTGTATGCAAAGAAAATAGAGGAGCAATTTTTTTTTTTTAATTGGACGAGTTGCAAGAGAAAAGGGAGAAGAACAAATTCTCAGATGTGTACATTGAGCTGAGCTCGGCCCCGTTTTATAGCTAGTGACATACATTTTTTAAGGAAATTTCCATATGCCAGAAACTGGGGAAGGAATGAAATCAAAAGGAAAAAAATGTTGCTTCTCGTGATTTGCCAAGAGATTATAGCAAGATCAATCAGCTGAAACTGACCCAAAGTCTTGGAAGAATCTTTCCTTTTTAGGGAAAACAAAATTAGCAGAATGAATAATAGCTCTGGAAATTTTGTTTGAAATCTCTCTAGATGTGAAAGTCTTTCATTCCATCTTTGGGGAAGAAATTAAAGGAAATCAATTTCATGGCAAATCGCGGTGAAATTCGTCCCAAAAAAAAGGGGATTCGAAATATATATATATATATATATGTATGTATTTTCCCTTTCTTAGTTTTCTCGCTGATTGAGTTTAAAGATGGAAAGATTTGATAGGTATAAAAAATAAATGGGAGATTACACGTAAAAACGTCCGAGGCTTGAATGATTGAATCTAGCCTGGAAAGCGTTTTCACACCCTAGCTAATACGTTTCAGAATTTAAGAAGAAGAAGATAAACTTGGCATCAAAACTCACATGCCCTTTTCTATTCATTTTCAGCTATATATATATACCATTACAAAAAGCATCTTTCTGTTAGAAGAAAGAGAAAGAAGAATAAATGTGATAACAACTTTGATGATGACAGAAAAAAAAGTAAAATAAAGATAATAATGCTGATGTAAACTTTCTAATTAATCCTTAATCCTCTATAATCCTAATTTGCCTTCGATTTGGGATTTAATTGAGATTACGTGCGATGTTGACACGTGTTGCTCATCCCGTCCTCCGCTGATGTCTGTTGATGTAGAATTGTGCTTTTACTAATAGAAACGTTCTTTTTATTCCTTAAGTATATTACATTTTTGTTTATACTTGTATCAATGCCCCTCTCTTCAAAGCAATCCTTGTCCTCAAGGATTGAAATGAGGAAACTTGATTCTTAATTCGTGCAGGTCTTCCCAAGTGCAGTCTTCAACAGGTGCGTTGAACCATTTCACCAGGACTTGTGTGATTGCTCGGTTGTTCTTCTGTGCTAACCTCCGCTCCAGTACCTGTTCAGGTTCCAAAACAATGTGCCCGTGTGCAGTGAGATTTATAGGTAAATTTGAAGTGTGAGTATGATGACCAAGTCTCTTCTTAAGTTGTGAAACATGAAAGGTAGGGTGTAGCCGACTGTCTCTAGGTAAATCCAATGTATAAGCCACTTTGCCAACCCGTTTAAGCACCTGGAAAAGTCCAAAATATCTGGGTGATAACTTCTGATAAGAATGAGCCTTAAGTGATACTTGTCTATAAGGTTGCAACTTCACAAATACCCAATCACCCACTTCGAACTCTCTATCAGTCCTCGGTTTATTAGCTTGTACTCTCATCCTCTCTTGTGCTTTTAACAAATGGTGTTTAATTAATCTCAGTGTTGATTCCCTGTGCTGTAAACTTCTATCAACTGCTTCAACATTGGAATCAAACTGCCCGTAAGGGAAATGTTGAGGAGGTTTCTGACCATAAACTACCTCATAAGGAGTCGATTGCAAGGAAGAATGGAAAGATGTATTGTACCACCACTCTGCAAGTGATAACCAGTGAACCCACTCCCTTGGTGTATCTCCAGTCATGCACCTCAAGTAGCCATCTAAAGTCCTATTAACCACCTCAGTTTGGCCATCTGTCTGTGGGTGATAAGAGGTAGAAGTATGCAATTGTACCCGCTGTAATTTGAAAAATTCCTGCCAGAATTTGCTTAAAAAAATAGCATCTCTATCACTGACTATGGTCTTAGGCATCCCATGGAGTTTGCAGATATGATCCATGAAGGCCTGTGCAACTGTGAGAGCAGTGTAAGGATGTTTCAAAGCAACAAAGTGAGCATACTTGCTCAACCTATCCACCACTGCAAGAATAAAGTCTTTTCCCCCTGAAATAGGCAACCCTTCTACAAAGTCCATTGAAATGTCCTCCCATATTCTATCAGGTATTGGTAAGGGTTGAATTAACCTCGGAGGAGCCACATTTTCACCCTTGAATCTTTGGCAAGTTAAACATTCCTTAACAAATCTGTGCACATCTTGTTTCATTCCCTTCTAGTATAAGGTTTGTTTAATTCTGGCAAGTGTGTTGTAGATGCCAGAATGCCCTCCTGTTGGACTACTATGATGGTGAAACAAGATATCCTGTTTGATCTCTGAATCTGCAGCCACTACAATCTTACCCCTCCTAGTTAGCACTCCATCAATCCAGGTATACTTTAATTTGTAATTAGGGCCTGTGCTGAGCTTCTTGATGATTTTTTGTAACCTTTCATCTGTTTTCCACCCTTCCTTAATCCTTTGTAATAAATTAGTATCCACAATTGTGATCATGTGTAACTCAGTGGGAACATTGGGCCCTTGTTCATGCACTACTCTTGAGAGAGCATCAGCAACTATGTTATCACTCCCCTTTTTATACAGAATTGTATAATCATACCCTGCCAATTTTGAAACCCATTTCTGTTGACTCGGAGTGGATACTCTTTGCTCCATAATATATTTAAGGCTTTGATGATCTGTTTTAATTGTAAAGTGCCTCCCTATTAAATATGCCCTCCACTTCTGGACAGCTGTTACTACAGCTAACATCTCCTTCTCGTACACAGACAAGGTAAGGTTTCTTGGAGATAATGCTTTACTCATGAATGCTATTGGTCTTCCTTGCTAAATCAGAACTGCTCCTATACCATTCCCAGATGCATCTGCTTCAATAAAACTCCTTGGAAAAGTCTGGCAAGATTAACACTAGTGATGAACTCATGGCTTGTTTCAGCTGTTCAAAGGCCACAGTAGCTTCCACCCCCCACTAGAAATTATCCTTCTTAAGCAGATTAGTAAGTGGTTTAGCAATTTTACCATAATCTCTAATAAACCTTTTGTAATATTCTGTTAATCCCAGGAAACCCCTTAGTCCTTTTAAGTTCTTAGGCTGAGGCCACTCTCTCATAGCTTGTATTTTATTTGGATCGGCAGCAACTCCTTTCTCAGTAATGATATGCCCCAAGTATTCTATTCTATCACTGCCAAACTGACACTTACTGCCCTTTACATACAGTTGGTGCACTCTTAATAACAAAAACACCTCCCTTAAATGCTCAATGTGTTCCTTCCAGTTTTGACTATATATCAAAATGTCATCAAAAAAAACAAGAATGAATTTCCTTAGAAATGCTTGAAAAACCTTATTCATCAGTCCTTGGAAAGTAGAAGGTGCATTGGTGAGCCCAAAGGGCATCACAAGGAACTCAAAATGGCCATGATGAGTCCTAAAGGTTGTTTTGAAAATATCCTTCTCATTCATCCTCACTTGATGATATCCAAACCTTAAATCCAACTTAGAAAACACCTTAGCCCCCTGCAATTCATCTAGGAGTTCCTCAATTAAAGGTATGGGGAATTTATCCTTAATGGTGTGTTTATTTAGCTCCCTGTAATCTATACACATGCGCTAATTCCCATCCTTCTTTTTGACCAACACCACAGGTGAAGAAAAAGGACTATTACTATCTCTAATTATTTTACTATCCAGCATTTCCTTAACAATTTTCTCAATCTCATTTTTTTTGCATGGCTGGATACCTATAGGGCTTGACATTGACAGCACTTATATCTTCTTTAAGAGTAATACAATGATCATATAATCTTGGGGGAGGTAGTGATGTGGGTTTCTCAAAGATATCATTAAATTCTTGCAGTAAATTGTCCAGTGGAATATTACCAATGTGTATTGGTCCTTCTAACTCCAACAAAGTGCTCTTATCACCATCATTTTTGCTAATGTACCATACTTGCATCATGGCAAGTTGACCCGGTTTCTGCAGACTCCTGTTCATTTCCTTATTGTCCACCAGTGTAATACTTGGGGGTTGTTTACCTCTTAGTGATACCTTCTGCCCCTTCCACTCAAAAACCTTCTTCAATTCCTTAAAATTCCATTGAATATTCCCTAAAGTCACCAGCTATTGTATCCCCAGTACTACCTCACATCCCCCTAAAGGTAGAATCATCATATCAGTGGTAAACTGTATCCCTTGCATTCTCCAAGAGAAACCCTTACAAGCATGAGAACTATACATCCTACTCCCATCTGCCACTGCCACTGGAAATGGAGTTGTCTCCTCCAATTTGCAGCCCAATCTTTTAGCAGCTTGCAAGTCCAAAAAATTATGAGTGCTTCCTGTATCAATCAATATATGTATTGGTTTTCCCTTAACAGCTCCCATCAATCTCATTGTTCTAAAATCATGCACCCCAGTCATTGCATTCATTGACACATGGTAGTTGGTGATGTTTTCTTCTGTTTTGTCACTACTCTCTTGAATTTCCTCTCCCCTCAATTCCTCTCCACTCTCTTGCCCCATTTCTTCCAGCTCATCTTCAGGTATTTCCATGATATATAGTTGTTTTCTCTTGTTGCACTGGTGCCCAAAGGTAAACTTGTCATCACACCAAAAGCATAACCCCTTGGACCTTTTGTCATCCATTTCTTGGGGTGTCAATCTTCTAGAAGGGAATAAGGGTGGGTTTGAGTTTCTGTTGGGTATGGATTGAGATCTTGTGGGTGTGGGTGAGTGTATGGGTGGTGAGGGTGAGTGTATAGGTGATGTGTATCTGGAGTTATGGGTGGAATATGAAAGTCTGGAGGTGTTGGGTTGAAATTTTGGTATAATAGGTGTATGGTTTTTTTTGTTGGACAAATTGTTGGCATGTTCTTGTAGTTTAGCTAAACTGATAGCATCCTGGACATTTTTTGGCTTAAACATACGCACAGGTAAGGCTATATCACTCCTTATTCCTCCTAAAAAACAACTCACAGCATAGGCTTCAGATAGTTCTACACAATTAACAAGCTCATCAAACTTATCCAAATATTCTTGAATAGTTCCCGTTTGTTTCAAATTTACCAGCTCAGACATCGGATCTTCATATAATAGTGCCCCAAAACGATCATTCAAAGCCCTCACATACTCTCCCTAGTGAGGCATCTCCCTAGTAATCCTTGATTTCATATAGATCTGGTGCCATTGTAGTGCCTTCCCCTCCAAGTGTACAGAAGCAATTTTAACCTTAGATTCAGGGGGTGTTTCATCCACCTCAAAAAACTGCTCACATCTATACACCCATCCCCTTAAATCCTCACCCTTAAACTTAGGAAATTCAACTTGTGAATACCTGGTTGGATTTGGATAATTCCCCTGCCAATTCGGTTGGCCTCTTGGACTCTGAGATTCAACACCCATATCACCCATGTTAGCTCCCCGATGTACTCCCTGACTGGTTCCTTCATCGTTCCTGTCCCTCCCCAAATTTTGTTGTACCGCCGCAGCTACTGCTGCTATCATTTCCTTTACTTCTGCAATCGACTTTGCCGTGTTCTCCGATTCCACCCTCATTTGTTCCTTCATTACCTCCATTTGTCTGCGCATCTCAGCACCCCTTGTGCTGTCTGCCATTCTAATGGATCAAGCCGCCGAATCCGAGGATCGACGGCTCTGATACCACTTGATAGGTATCAAAAATAAATGGGAGATTACACGTAAAAACGCCCGAGGCTTGAATGATTGAATCTAGCCTGGAAACAGTTTTCACACCCTAGCTAATACGTTTCAGAATTTAAGAAAAAGAAGATAAACTTGGCATCAAAACTCACATGCCCTTTTCTATTCATTTTCAGCTATATATATACCATTACAAAAAGCATCTTTCTGTTAGAAGAAAGAGAAAGAAGAATAAATTTGATAACAACTTTGATGATGATAGAAAAAAAGTAAAATAAAGATAATAATGCTGATGTAAACTTTCTAATTAATCCTTAATCCTCTATAATCCTAATTTGCCTTCGATTTGGGATTTAAATGAGATTACGTGCGATGTTGACACATGTTGCTCATCCCGTCCTTCGCTGATGTCTGTTGATGTAGAATTGTGCTTTTACTAATAGAAACGTTCTTTTTATTCTTTAAGTATATTACGTTTTTGTTTATACTTGTATCAAGATTTACTAACAAATTGCGAAAATTTAGAGTTTGATTCAGCTGAAGATACCCTCCAATGGAGTCTAACAAGGAAAGGCGTATCAATGTGGGAAGAAGACAGATCCGAATCCCGTGTAGTCGGTTCACTACACCATGAGTTATGGGCTCAAGGAGAAATAATGAAAAGAAGTTTGGGCCTTATCTTGTTTAATTTGCAAAAGTCTTCCTTTGGGCTGAAAAAAAAAATTGAAGCTACAAACGGGCCAATTCCGAATCGAAATACCCTAACTAAGGCCCTTCAGCTTGGCAAATTATTTTCAGTTTGGGTCTTTCGATTTTCAAGTTGATGAGCTGAATTAATCCAACAAAACTTGATTATATTTCTAATTGGTGGGCATCTTATTTCACAAAAGATCCTAGCTGCTCGTGGAAGACCAAAAGGAAAAGAAGTTGAGTCACAAATTAAATGGCCGAAGGATTGAATATTTAAATCTTTGGTTATTTATTCAAATCCAAAAAGTCCACATGTATCCCGTGAAGGCCAATTGCAAAGTTTAAGATGTCGTGACTTATCCACTCAAGACGCAACTTCAAGCGTCGTTCGCGGACAAGTCGCGAGGGGGCATTTGTAGACAATTAAAATTCACAGCCAATTAAATGGCGACATGTGTAATTTAATATCAAATAAATTCATTTATTTATATTTAAGGATTTAATAAATTTTATCCCTAAATTAAATAATTGAATAATTGATATTTGAATATATATATTTTATGGCCAATCACGAAGCGCCATGTGGCAAGAGAAACATAAGTATGACAACATTAAATCATGTCTTTCAAATTAAATGATAATTGTCATCTTTTTTTGGTAAATATGATAAATTGTCATCAAATCACATAATTATGGCAATTTAATCATAATTAAATCAAATCAACCACTTAGAAATGGTAGTGATTGTCAATCAAATCATGGTGATTATGGAAAGTCTTCCACCCTTACAACTATAAATAGGGGTTCAAATTCAAGGATTCATTCACCAATTCAGAAGTGCATTTGAACAAGAGAAGCATTGAAGAAATCTTGAAGAATTTTCTCAACTCAAGTTCAAGAAGATCCACGACGTTCTAGGCGAAATTCAAGAAGTTCGTGGCAAAATTCATCAAATCTTAGTGTTTGATTCGTGATTAAGGTGTTAAACCCACGAATTAACGTTATAGAAATTCAAGTCAATTCCAAAGGAGATCGAAACATCAAACCCACCATCAATCTTCATCAAATCATAACGTTTGATTCGAAATAAGGCGCGAAGTCCTCGAAGTAACGTTATTAGAAGATTAAATCAAGTTTGAAGGAGATTAAAGCACAATGTCACGCCCCGACAGTTTGAGGTATTTTGAAATGACTGGGATGTGTCATCTTACTTGAAGACGAGATCCTTGATGCTATTGGATTATTCTAGAAAAATCTAAAAGATTCTAGAAAGATCTAGAATATTCTAGAATGTTCTAGAATACTCTAGAATGATGTAGATATTAGTAGAAAGATCCGGAATTGTGTAGAAGGTTCTAGAATATTCCGGATAAGAGTGAAGCAATGTAGAAGTCTCTAGAATTCTCCAATATAAATATCTAGAAGAATAATCTAGATAATAGATCGTACCCGTAGGATTAAGTTAATCTTAGCCGTCCATTTCAAGGATGGGTAGTATAAATAGAGGCTAGGGGCTCATTTGTAATCAACCAAGTGTAGAATCAAGTCTTGTGAGTTATTGAGGGTAATACTGTAGTATTCTCTCAAGTTCTACTTTTGTGTTCTTCCTCCCAAAATTCTTACTCTCTATTGCCAAATTCGCTTTTTACACACGAGCACGTGGGTGATTGTCGAGGCTGACTTAGCACAATCTCGCAAGAGGCGGATTGAAGGGCTAAGTGCCGCACGGGACGTTAGTATCGAGGCTAAGTCCGTGACAACAAGCTCCCCTTCAAAAGTTCAAATCCCGAAGATAAGTTTTTGAAATGAAGAATCCGAGGATAAATAATTAGAGATTTGTACTCATTAAGTCGTTTGATTCAATTAATATATTTTGTACAATATTTTTCTTGTTTGTTAAATTGCAAGCTTAAAATTTGTTGTTTACAATATTAAGTACTTATAATCATTTAAAAAAATATAATTGTTGACCGTGAAGAAATATCATTTCACATAAAGTAATTATGTGAATGTCATTAATCTGTTGAACTTTCGTTCCTATTCAAATATGATATCCAAAATTAAGTGTTTAGGTTTTATAAGCTGTTTTTAAAATAGTCAACACCAACTTTTTAAAAATATTTTATAAGATGTTACATCTTATAAGCTCCTAAAACATCATATATAAGATATAGGAGCTTATAAGATATTTTGGATAAACTTAGCCAAACACCCTCACCCTCTAAATGGAAGGAGATTATATTCACATTCCAAAAGATTATGCTCGATCTTTCTTCATTTGACTTTAGTCACATAGAATTGATAAAATTATATATGAATTAATGAGAAATATAATTGTATATTTTATGACAAATATACTATAAAATTGTCCTATTTCCATTTACGGTGGATCATTTCGTCGTCCCATTCATTAATTTCTATAATAATAAAGTAAATATTGGTGAATAAATCAATTGATTAACTAATCAAGCATTTTTCATCATATTAGTTAAGGTGACTGCCTGGACAAGTACTATGAATTATATTGCTCATAAAGTGGGGTTTGAAATACAAATCCTATACACCAGGATTGAATCTCCACGTGACCCGCAAACAAGGGTCGCGTCATCTTACAATTTTTAAATTCTTATTAGACTCTCTGCAATTGCCCATAATTTCCTCCTCCCCAAAAAATAAAAATAAAAATAAAAATATCAGCACGTTCTTCGGAATCTAATGCCAGCAGAGTATACATCACTATTCACTCTCCTCCTTTTTTTTATTCTTTAAACCACTCACTACCAAGACTGCTGCAGTCTTGATATATATTTCGAAAAGTAAAGTAGTAGTAGTCGTCGTCTTACTATTTATTTACCAACAACACAAAGAAAGTAGAACCAATATGATAAATAATACTACTACGCCAAGTAGTTAACTGAAAGTGGTACCATTTCTTTCTGATCATCTGCGATTTGTGAATCAGTCATATATATATATATATGTGTATGTATATATATAAATAATAGAGTGCCGTAGTAGTATGGGGAGTATTATGAAGGAGTTTTCGGAGGTGAAGGCAAAGAACTCATCGGAAGAGGCGTTGCAGCGATGGAGGAAAGCGTGTTGGCTGGTCAAGAATCGGAAGAGGAGGTTTCGATTCACTGCTAATCTCTCCAAGCGTGTCGAACTTCGCCAGATCCAAAAATCCAATCAGGTTTCCATTCGTTGACTTTTTGTTGCCTCACTCTTTCTTTTCCCTCATTTGTTTTGCAATTCTTCTTTAAGTTTGAATAAGTCCTGTTCTATACAGCTTTTCTTCTTGGAAAAGGTGAGATCCACGAAGCTACCAATATTCTTTTTTGAAAGTAATGGTTACATTTCGAACAATTAAGTGTTTGATTTTTTGTACTTAATCTAGTCTTGCTGATGGATCCTTTCGTGGAAAATCGGAACACGATTCTTCTCCAAGGGTGGACACTACATTGAATTTGGAAGTAAATAGTGTTATTTGCATAACTGACAATATTTGATCCGACCACAACTTTGGGAGACTTCATGTTAATGTATATGATTCAAGGCTCAAATGTTGAAGTAAACTGCAGTGTTAATTCCTCACGTTTTTTTCAATGTCAAAACTGTTTTATCAGTTTACAAGTCACTTATTGCACAAGTTATCGAAAGGACAGTTTCTCCAAGTAGATCATCGTGTTATAGTTTGAACAAATCCATTTGTCCATGAAAAGTTGACTCCATGACTGGTCTTTACTTTATGTATTTTTAAAAGTCATTTCGATCTGTTTAATTTAATAAACATGTTCAAGTAATGGATTTTATTATATTGCAGGAGAAGCTTCGAGTGGCAGTACTAGTGTCCCAAGCTGCTCTTAGTTTTATTCAAGGTTTGGCTTCGAGATTTTATCCAACCTGAAGTTTCATAAGCTGTTTCTCTATACTGATTCTCTATTGATTATCTCCAGGTATAGGTTACACAGCGCCTGAGGCAGTCAAAGCAGCAGGTTTTGACATATGTGCGGACGAGTTAGGTTCCATTGTTGAAGGACATAATGTGAAGAAGTTGAAAGTTCATGGTGGCATTGAGGGTATTGCAGACAAGCTCTCAACTTCGTTCAGTAATGGGATTAATATTTCTGAGGAATCCCTTAGTCGCAGAAGAGAAATTTATGGGATTAATAAGTTTACCGAGACCCCGGCAAAGGGGTTTTGGCTTTTTGTATGGGAAGCCCTACAAGACACTACCCTCATGATACTTGCTGTATGTGCCCTTGTCTCCTTAATTGTTGGCATTGCAACAGAGGGATGGCCAAAGGGTGCTCATGATGGACTTGGGATTGTTGCCAGTATCCTTCTTGTTGTGTTTGTCACTGCTACAAGTGACTATAAACAGTCATTACAATTCAAGGACTTAGATAAGGAGAAGAAAAAGATTACCATTCAGGTTACTAGAAATGGGTACAGACAAAAAATTTCAATATTTGATTTACTCTCTGGTGACATTGTTCATCTTGGTATTGGGGATCAGGTTCCAGCTGATGGACTCTTTATTTCAGGTTATTCTTTGTTGATAAACGAATCTAGTTTAACGGGAGAGAGTGAACCAATAAATGTGTCCTCAGGAAATCCTTTTCTTCTATCTGGAACTAAAGTCCAGGATGGATCCTGCAAAATGCTTGTTACTACTGTTGGGATGAGGACTCAATGGGGTAAATTGATGGCTACTCTTAGTGAAGGAGGGGATGATGAAACCCCGTTACAGGTAAAACTGAATGGGGTAGCAACGATCATTGGAAAAATAGGCCTCTTTTTTGCAGTTATCACCTTTGCAGTTCTGGTGCAAGGACTGTTTAGCCAGAAGATGAATCAAGGTTCCCACTGGAGCTGGTCTGGGGATGATGCCAGAGAAATGTTGGAATACTTTGCTATTGCAGTTACAATTGTTGTGGTAGCGGTGCCTGAGGGGTTACCTTTAGCTGTTACCTTGAGCCTTGCGTTTGCCATGAAGAAAATGATGAATGACAAAGCCCTTGTCCGCCATTTAGCAGCTTGTGAAACTATGGGATCTGCTACAACTATTTGTAGTGACAAGACTGGGACACTAACTACTAATCACATGTCTGTTGTAAAAGCGTGCATTTGTGGGAAAATAAAAGAAGTTAGTAGCTCTATAAAAAGTTCTTCTTTCTGCTCTGACATTCCTGATTCTGTCGTAAAAATCTTTCAGAAATCAATATTCAACAACACTGGAGGAGATATTGTCATAGCTAAAGATGGTAATACTGAAATCCTTGGTACACCCACCGAAACTGCACTTCTTGAATTCGGCCTCTTTCTTGGAGGAGATTTCCTAGCAGAGCGAGAGCTGTCGAAGATTGTCAAAGTAGAGCCGTTTAATTCTGAGAAGAAGCGCATGGGTGTAGTTTTGGAGCTACCAGGAGAAGGTTTTCAGGCACATTGCAAAGGTGCATCTGAGATTATTTTGGCTGCATGTGATAAGACTCTGAACTCCGACGGCAAGGTTGTTCCTTTGGATGAAAAATCAATGAATCATCTGAAGGACACAATCGAACAATTTGCAAGTGAAGCTCTTCGAACTCTGTGCCTCGCATATAAGTTTATTGAAGGTGACTTCTCTGCTGAAAATGCTATTACTTTTGAGGGTTATACTTTGATTGGAATCGTGGGCATCAAAGATCCAGTTCGGCTAGGAGTCAAGGAGTCTGTTGCAATTTGTAGGTCGTCTGGCATTACTGTGCGGATGGTAACAGGAGACAACATAAACACAGCTAAGGCAATAGCTAAAGAATGTGGAATATTAACTGATGATGGCATTGCAATTGAAGGTCCAGAATTTCGGATGAAGAGTGACGCGGAGTTGCAAGAACTTATTCCGAAGCTACAGGTACTCTAGAACCATGTGCTACTCAACCTTTTTTAATTTTAACGTTCTAAAGCACGTTTGAGTGATTTTACTGCATCGATGGAAGGATCATAATGTTTCATTATCACTGACTGAGACTGAAAATAGTAAACTGAATCTTAAAAATTCTATAAAAAAAGTTTTTGATTTTCACCATAAATTTGTTTTATTCCCTTGAAATTTCCTTCCCTGGACTGAGATTCTTGTGAGCAAGAGAATAAAGTCAATAAACTCTAGGCTTACATTTTTAGTATGGTAGATTTGGTATCTATTCTGATTACAAGTGTTTAGTTTCCTGAATATTTTTGTATATACTAGTAAATGCACGCGTTTTGTGCATGGATAAGTAATATTTATTTAAAATAAATAGTAGACCTCCTGAACAACTCTTACAAATCTATGAAGTTTACGCATTCAAATACTCCCTCCGTCCGAAAAAAGTTGTCCCCTTTGACTTTTTGTAGGAAATAAGAAAGGTCAAAATTATAACCATCTATGCCTAAATTACCCTCTCGTATGAAAATAAGTAGACATCAATTGTTTATAATTTACAACAAACTTTCTTAAATAACATTCTATCTTTATTAATTATTCCTAAATTAAAGCACATTTATATGGAAATATAGTTTAAATTGGGGGTATATAAGATTAACTTAAGAAAAGATTTACCAAATATAGGATTCTTTGTTTTGTTACAAAAATAAGGTTACTCACAAATATGAAATACTTCTTTTTTAAAGTAAGGGAACATCTTTTGGGACAAACAAAAGTGGAAATGTGGACATCCTTTTTGGGACGGAGGGAGTATTTTTTTTATGTCTTTTTACTTTTCTCAATTGGATGACACATTTTTCCTTTCTTCACTAAGTGAGAGTTATGTGTTTGAATACAAAGACATAATTATTTCACATTCATACCTATTTGAAATGATTTTTCTTTATTGTAATGAACAGACTTTGCTATACAATGTCTCTTAGTCCATAATAACAAATCAATTTGAACTAGTTTTAATAGTCTTCTTTTATTTGTCAAAAATATATGTTTATACATTAATTAAAGTTCTACGCATTTTAAAAGATTCACAACTAAGGCAGTTGTACTATACTATATTTGAAACTTTCATTAAACGTCCTTTATTATTTCATGTATAATGTCATCACTAGTATTAATCATTTTCAATTAAACGGTTCTACACTTAAAAATTCAAAATACTATTCCTTTGTTATATACACCGTTTTTATTACTTATAAAATAATTGATCTTGTGACAATATAATTCTAAACATGTCAAAGTTAGATTACCAATAAAATAGAAAATTTAATTTGCTTCTAGTAAATTTTTGAAAAATATTTGTTAAATTCTCGATTTCTCAATTCTTTTTATAAAGAATACATAAGACACTAAATTTTGAACCAATTCGAGAGAATTATAGAAACATTCTAATATGATAATATCATCTAAATCATTCTAAGAATATAAATATGTATTAATAAATCAATTTAAAGAAGTTCGACAATTATTAATTAATTGCTAATTATGTACCTTTCTTAGTCACATGTTTTAGACTCATACAATATGTTTCATGAGTTGGATTTGATGAAAAATTTCTTCAAATATAAATAAATATATCTTATTTGAAATTAAGGCTTGAAATGTTTGACATCAAATATTGCATAACCATACTCATCATCTATTAGCTTTATCTTGTCTTAAGGGAATACTCTTTTTTCTGATTTAGTTTCTCCTTGCAAAATTTTTATTAGATGAGTATGTTAATAATAAATATGAAAAATAAAAGTTATTTTAATAAAAAATTCTAATTGTCAATTACTTAATGCGGATAGTTCTATAAATACAGTAAAGTAAACAATAAATTTAACAATCTACCTTTTTTCTTTTTTTTAAAAGAAGATAGTAGCCATATTATTTCCTCATTTTATAGTGTCATAGCAAGTTGGTTTTATATGGATGCGCATGTTAATTTTGTTTGTTGGTGTCACTAATGTGTTCTTTATTTGAGCCCATTTATTGCATCTCAATCTATGAAAGAGTTTCTTAACAAACAAAAATTTCATTTTTATGTGTGCGTCATATTTCTCACTTAATTACCACCCAAAAATTCAAGCTCGTATAAATAGTTGATAAAGAGAGATATAGTATAATATAGCTAAAGAAGATTTATCCCGTTAAATAATCATGAAGTTTATAAAAAATTAAATCACTAATTTGGTATGTATGTGAGAACTTATTTTTTTCCTAGTTAACGATAATTTTTAGGAGTCTACTATGATCAATGATCCGAAAATCATTTACGTGAGGACTATTGTTGATTGAAAAAAAAAACTAATTATATACAATTCACAATTGTTCTGAATCTTCTATGATAATGGGTCTCTATAAGTTGGTTGTTCAAAAAAGTGCTTCAAGACTTTCAGTTGCAAAATTATTAATTTTGAAAATAAATTTGTCAAAAGAACTTCATAGATAAGAAATTACTAAGATAGTTTTTCATGGCTTCTTGTAAACAAAACGAACTATTTTTAACTGATAAGAATGTACCAAATTTGGACTTAAATGAGTTAGATCCTCAAACGGATTATATAATACTATGAGCAAACATGTAAATCATTGGAACTTTTTATACAATACGGTACAAGAACGTGCATGTGTTTTGCGTGTGGACCGTTGGTTGTTTTGATTTTAGAAAAAAAAATTGTCATCAAAGATTATCACAAATAATGAACAGTTTTTAGGAAACTTGAACTGCATGAATTAAGTGAAGATCTAAAAATTAAGGAAATGAATGTTCATTATGGGGTTAAAATTAACAGATTTAAAAGATAATTAATTCTTGACAATTGTGATTAGCAGCTGTGTCATTCTATTCATGAAAAGAACTTTATCCGAAGAAGGACATACTTCAAACTAAATGTGCGCCCCCACCCAGTATAGCGCCATATTCAGATCTTATTTGATATATGCAAGAACAAATGGTTTATTGTTCCACTTTATAAGTTTTGATATCCACATGTATCATTGTAATGGCTATAATATGAATAAGTTTTGATTTCCACATGTATCATTGTAATGGCTATAATATGAATATAAGAATATTAGTTATCAAACTAATATCTTTTCTAGTTTTTTTATCCAATTCTTGCCGCTAACATGATTAATTTGAAACTAATAGAAAATATTAGTGACAAATTCTTTTCTAACGAAAATATTGTACAAAAAATGAAAGATTTAATATACTAGATAGTATTAGAGCTCAATTTTAATTTATTTGTACTTAATGAGAACTTTAATTAACTGGACTTCTACCAATAATCACAATACTGAATAAAATAAGCAAAAATTGTCATGTCACTTGCTAATCTAAATTCTCATTTTCATTCTAACGACCAAAGATTTGATTTTAGATGATTATTGCTGAAAAATTACTATTTCTAACTTGATATTTGTTCATGATCATATTAAATAAAAATTAGACCACAAGTTTATGCTATAATACATTACAGAAAAAAGCTTCAATTGCAATATTAAAGATATCATTTTGTAGGCAACAATAATTTTAACATAATTTTAGTAATAATATCTTTCTACGTCCTTTCAATTATGATGATTACTGGTTTGAGAAATTTGAAGCTAATGAAAATCTATCAAGCGAATTTTATTTCTAACTTACACATTTTGGAAAAAAGACAACAAATTGCACCTTATCATTTCATATTTTGTGAATTGAGTATCCCTGTGTTAATTCATCAAATTACCTCATTTCAATAATATTATTAAGTACAACTCTGATTTGTGTGTGTATATATATATATTTATATTATCTTTGTTAGTGGAAGATTTTACTTCATGAAAACTCGTAGATAAAAGAATTTAAGATAGCATATTACTCTAATTTAAAATTTTCAACTAATTCAATCAACTGATGATTATAATTAAAAATTCTTGAAAAGAGATTTTATGTTCGACTCAATATCTATCCTTAATCAAATTATATAAACTTAAGATTGAACAATACTGTAATATGATAGTTTGTGTATAATTTGATTAGAAATTTACAAAAAGTTATGGAAGTTTTGTACTTGATTAGTTATGTAAACACATGTCCTAGTGGAAAAAGAGACATAAGCATGACACATAATTTAGCAAAAAGATCAATTTAGTATCACATACATTATAAATATGTCCAGCTTCCTCACATCTAAATTGAAAACTCTTACTTATTTACGAAGCCTAAAATACTAGAAATAATCAATTATAAAACTAATTAGGAATTTTAGTAATTTTAGAAATCAACTAACTTCTTGAACTCTATTAATATTACTTTGGAAAGGCTTTTAATCTTATGATGCCTAGAATATTACAAGAAACTTATTTATACATTTAGGAATTTGGTAATTCTAGAAATGCATTTAGAAGTTCAATGAACTCATTAACAGTCTAAGTTCAAAAATTGAAATCAATACATTTTCTAAATTTAATGTAATAACCTATTTAATTTACACAATTGCCATTAAAAAAAGATCACAAATGGATATTTAGTCGGATAAAGAATTCAAAAAAACTTTCAAAAGATTCATACTTTTATAATAGTATAAATTGTTTATGTAGAAATATATGCATATGGTTTAGTTATGGATCAAACTATTCTAGACCTAAATCCGATATGTTTTCTTTGGCAGGTAATGGCTCGTTCTTCGCCGATGGATAAGCATACCCTTGTGAGACATTTACGATCCATGTTTGATGAGGTTGTTGCAGTGACTGGAGATGGAACAAATGATGCTCCTGCACTTCATGAAGCAGATATTGGCCTCGCTATGGGAATTTCTGGAACTGAGGTGATCTTTGTTTTCCCTAAATTATGTATATTCAATTTTATCTCTCTGATACTTTCAACTGCACTTTAGTTGATTTGAATTTAATATGACCCAATTGAAACAAGTATGAGTAGAATAACACTCTAAATCTGTTGTATTTCATAGAATGTGCAATATTCTTATGCTTAAGTAATTGCTATTTCGAGATGTTTTGCCTTATTGGGATATATTTTCAAATACTCAAATGGTGCTGGACTAGATGATTCATTAGAGTGCATTTAATGTGTGGAACTATATTGAATGCTTTCTATACAGTACTTCCCAGTTTCAACTTCAGATTTGAGCTTCTTGTGACTAGTCATGTTGCAGATTTTAGACAGTTGTTCAGCTTGATTGTTTGTCCTTCACTTTGTAATGAAAATAATATTCCTGTGAATGCGGTCTTGTGGGTTATTTTTACCTGTCCAATTGTAGTGTTAGATGAGTATAATGTTCAGCCTTAATGTAATAGTAGGTTTACATCGTGTCACATACAGTGACTTGCTATAATGGCATTAGTCTGCATTTTATTCAAACCCGAGTTTACATGCAAATTACAATTTTGAACAAGCTGTAGCTCCTCAAGGTGAGGCTTGTCAATATGCGCTTATGGTGTGGATAATATCTGAAACGGGAGTTCTTTACATTGTAAAGAGGGTTTTAGGATATGAACATCTTGGTAGTAGAGAGTGCTAGATTCTTGCAATCTCTAGTTCAATGTGAGTTCCAATACTCTTAAAAAACCTTCATCAGTTACATTACTTCTGAATCTTGTCTTACTTGATTCATTATGTTAGTGATGTAGGACAAGAGCCAATCAATTTCGTGATTTTCTGAAATGCGCAAAATTGTAGGCTGTGTTTGTTTTTATTTTCAAACAAATTTTGTCCAAAAATTTTGGTCAAAACTTGTTTACTTTACGTTTTTTTTTTGACCAAAAATGACTTTTTTTGTCTAAGAATTTGTCACCTATTGTCTTCCTATTTGTGTCTACTTTAGGGTGCCTATTAATTACATCAACTACAATATATATATATATATATATATATAACCATAATATTATAATCATTTAAACTTATATTATATTATATTTTTCAATCATTAAGTAATTATAAACACAACTTTTCAGACAAAAACTTCCATGATTTGGCTGCTACAGCAACTTTTGTCTCTTCTGAAAATAAAATCAACCACAAAAGCAAACACATTTTCATCAAAATGCACAACTCCCAATAAACTTTTTCACCAAAAAAAAAAACCAAAATAAAAGCAAACACAGCCGTAACTTTTGCATTACTCTTAAAAATCCTTCATCAATTACATTGCTTCTTAATCTTGTCCTACTTGATCCATTATGTTAGTGATGTAGGACAAGAGCCATTCAATTTCGTGATTTTCTGAAACACACAAAATTTAACTTTTGATCCTAGCGGAGTTACTTGGCACATTACATATTCACGTGAAGCTCTTCGAGCTTTATGGCGTGCCTAAAGCGATTTTTTGAGTCGGAAAAATAGATTGGTCTCTTTTGGGCCACTTTTCTATTTTTATTTAATTCTTGGATGTATTTTTATGTTACAGTTGTTACTACGTAGTTCTGGACCTATCGAATATAGGTTAGAAGAGTCATATGTACATTAGGTTAGGAAAGTTACTATTCGTCTAGGTTCTGGGGTGTATGTTTCTATAAGAATCCATAGTAGCTTATCAAGTCATAAAACTCATTATGATTATTATTATTTTTGAAGATATATTCTTTTTTTCCTCAAGGCTTGAAGATGTAAATTCCCTTAAAAGTTCATTTCTTACGGAGCATCTATTAGTTAGTCTGTGATTAACGTCATAAGCTTTCGACATGTAAGCTCATTTGTCTCCTTCCTCTCTGTCTAGAGAAATGTATCATCTTGTATTTCTTTATCAGTTATTTAACCTAAATTAAAAAGTCCTAGATTTATAATCATGGCTTGGTTTATAATCTACCAGGTGGCCAAAGAGAGTGCTGACGTTATAATTCTAGATGACAATTTCTCCACCATCGTCACTGTGGCAAAATGGGGCCGCTCAGTTTATATAAACATTCAAAAATTCGTTCAGTTTCAGCTAACTGTTAACGTGGTTGCTCTAATTGTCAATTTTTCTTCAGCTTGCTTGACAGGTAAATATCTAATAGTCACATTATTTATTAAACTATAGATTCAAATATACGTATATCTAGTTCAGGAATTTTTTCATACACTATGCTTTCAGGGAGTGCTCCCCTCACTGCTGTTCAGCTTCTCTGGGTGAACATGATAATGGATACACTCGGAGCCCTTGCACTGGCCACTGAACCTCCCACTGATGACTTGATGAAAAGACCACCCGTCGGAAGGAGAGGAAACTTCATCAGCAATGTAATGTGGAGGAATATCATGGGCCAATCTGTTTATCAGTTTGTTATCATATGGTATCTTCAAACATCTGGAAAGGCAGTGTTCCATCTTCATGGACAGGACTCCGAATTAATTCTTAACACCCTCATTTTCAACTCATTCGTGTTTTGTCAGGTAAATATTAAAACAAGAAAGATGAGAGTCTTGCTTAATATTGTTTGCAATGTCATCCCGGTATTGATGAACAACATAATTTTGGGGGTAAATGACATAGGGCATCCCCTGCGGAAAACCCTAATTACAAAAAACACCATAAAGTATAAGAAATTACCATAATTTTTCAACACCATAAATTATAAGAAATTACCATAATTTTTCCCAACAGTAAAAGCAAATTGCAATTTCATTGCCCTGTCAGTGTCTTGATAATTTGCAAAATCTCAAGGGGCTAATGATTGTTACCTAATAAGTGAGGTGGTGTACATGTAATTATCCCTAATTTTGGCTAATTCCACTTGTAACTTGTCTTTATTGGACGTATTTTCTTTGAAGCTGTGCTTCTCGTAAAATAACAGTGATCTCTACTGTTGTTGCAGGTTTTCAATGAGATAAGCTCTAGAGAGATGGAGAAGATAAACGTGTTCAAAGGCATACTCAACAACTATGTTTTTGTAGGCGTACTAAGCTGCACGGTCCTCTTCCAAGTCATTATCATTGAATTCCTAGGCAGTTTCGCCAACACCCATCCTCTTACATTGCAGCAATGGTTAGCAAGTATTTTGCTTGGTTTTCTTGGCATGCCTATTGCTGCTGCTATGAAGATGATCCCTGTTGGGTCAAGGTGAAAACCTCCTGGACAAACAATTGCATAGTGCTTGGTATCTGGGATTTGAAGCCTTAATTAGAATTGGAATTAGAACTACTATATCCATCGAATCCAATTCGACAAAGTATTCACAAAGGAGACACCGTTGGACACGGTTGCAGCTATAAACTCAAATACGAAACATTTACCTGCCTGTGTCTTGTTAGACCAGTTGCGACCTAAGCAGAAGGTGTGATAACGATTTTGTAAGCATCATTTGGATTGAAGGATTGGACTTGCAAGTTAAGGATTTCAAATACATAATAGATCTCTTGCACTTGTTTGGACAATTTTAAATGTTACTGAATTTTTTCTTGTTCTTTTGGTGAAGCAATTACATCGGATGTCAATTTAATTATCATTTATTAACAATTGCCTATTACAAAATGTCAACAATGAAGTAGAATACACGTTGCAAAATATATGATTGAAATATTGTAGGTGCATTTTGATATGACAGTTTTGGATAAAAATTTGACAAAATGAAAGTTATTAAAACCATTGTTATGCACTATTCTTGTAAGTCCACTTTACAGGCCATTAAAAAAGGCGATTATATTCTAATGCAATTAAAACTCTGGTTACTTCGGTAACATTTCATCCACCATCTTTCATTTTGCAATTCCATTCTTTGTTATTAGGACCCGTAAACATTTTTATGAAATTGTTAATACACACATTTAATTTGGGGAGGATTTATTAATTTTTAAAAAGGAAAACATTTATCCACGTAATATTTAAAGTTCAAGCAACAACTTAAAGCATATAAGCACAAATAGAGACAATTATAATTATATTTTTGGCATTTTCCATTGCTCATTGCACAGTGCCTTTTCCTAGGTGCCATTTCTATGCTTGAAATATTCTAAAATTTAATAAAAATCCATATTCCTATGTTCTTATCATGTCATATCCATGTTCAATATCTGTATCCTTGGTTGTATTACATTTTCATTGAGTGTGGAATTTCTGAATAACCTGATAGCACACAAATAGTACACATGTATTACAATTATGACTAAGAGACGAGGTGGTATAATTTGTCCATGACTTTTTGCCCTTATTAATGCTGAATATTGAATTCATTGGGGCTAGATTTCCGAAATACCTTACAGTAAATCTTGCGCTCATCAAGTTGGTGAGCAATAAATCCTTAAGATTACGAGAATCTTATCATGGTAATCTAAAGTGTGGACAATTTTTGTTTCATAAATCACAAAAAATCTTGCAAGAGTCAAGTGAGTTTAGTTAAGTATGGTCATTTATTTTATTCAATATACGTATAGAGCAAAATACGAGAATAGTTTCACAGACAACAACTTTTCCCTATTTCTTAGCTCTTCTGGCTTTAATATTGTGTGACAATTACGATTAATAATAGAGATACTTTTCAAGCAACTAACCGATGAGTTCTTTATCAAGGTAATAATCAATATTAAATTATAGCCTCTTAAAAATATTACAAAGATATTGAGGGAACACGTGAAGTCTATATGTTAGGAGTTTTTTTTTTTTAATAGAGAAAATGGGGGTTACCCAACAAAATACACAAGAGTCTTAGCCCGACAGACTTGGGCTGATAGTCACACAACGGGGCTAAGTGAGGCCATCTCTATCATTCTCTAGTAATTGAGAACATATAATGTTGAAGGTTAATATAAGTGTACAAAAAGATAAGATTTACGTTCCACAACCACACTATATATGTTATTGTTTCTGGATAAAAACAAATTGAATAAGGAAGAGTTAAATCGGTTAACTCAAGCCCCGTGATAATTCTCCATTTAGAATTATCTAACAACCCCCGCGTTCGAACTCGATACACTAGACGGGGGGTTCAGATTTTAACACTTCGATGTGTTGTTTAAAATTGTTATTCGGACCGCAATTAATGAAAATAGAGAAGAAAGGAAGATACAAGTCCAGATATAAATTTATCTACCAAATATTTAAATCTAATAAATCGATAAATATTATATCTCCATATTGATCCCCAATCGCGTACCACAAAGCTATTCGAGCAAAAGATATGACTGATATCAACTCTTGATCACCAGGAATTAATCTACGGAATTAACTAAACTATGCTACTTCTAAGGTTACGCCTACTCCTAGAGAAAAAGATAAAAAAGAAACAGAGTTGATCTGTTGTGTCCTTTATTTATTTATTTTTCTTGTACACCTATATCTTGGCCTTGAGGAATCCACGTTCTTCTTTTCCGGGAGCTGCCTTCAACTACATCCAACTGTTCCTTTCAAATTTCTCGACTTGGCGCGCCTTCCTTTGAATGCAGATTTCCGGCTTTTGGGCTTTCTTCATTTCTTCAGATTCTATGATTGGCTTTCCGTTAAATCAGCCCACATCTTGTTGTTTATTTAATGGGTCTTGTCTTATTCATTTGTGGGCCCCACTTTCTTTTCTTTTTAATTTCCCCCATCTTGGGCTGTTTTGGGCTTTATGATTCGAAAGCCCAAATTATTTTATAGTGTAAACAACTGCCCCCCTAATATACATGAGCGTTTTGAGTTCATGTATATTAATATGCACGTCTCTTGGTTAAAGACATATTCATATTATGGCGGGTATGGAAGATCACGTCTTTTATTAGAAGATCTCCTGAGACTATTCATTTTCTTCATGGATTAGCAGGTGTAACTTTTCGTGATTAGACACTTAAACCCTCTCAAAACGTGTCCCTCTATGAGAAACTCTTTGTATTTTGGAGGGGAAAAAACGTATGAGGCCCTTTATCTCCTCTGCAAAGTAGCAGGTGCATACTTAAACCATATAAATATCCAATTACTTCCTCTGGCCGACTTACTTTATTGTAATCTCTCTCTTTCCTTTAGTCTTTTGAAAAAAAACCCTTCTTCTAGCTTCTCGAAAACCTCATCTCTTTTGCTTGATTTAAATCCTTCTCCCTCTTCGAAACTACCGTCTTCTTCACTTCAATTCTTTCGATGACGAATTCCCATGATCTCTCTCGTCTGGTCGCTCGAGCAAATATTTTGGATTGCGAAGACGCCTAAGACTTGTTTCAAACTATCCATGACTTCGAAGTCCATTACCGGGACGAGAAAATATCTCCTATTGGTTCTACCCACATCGTTCCGCCATGGGTTCTCGATCGCCGTGGTCAATTGCTCAATCATGTTGGTCTTGGGCCACAATTTCAACTCGAAGCGTTCGAGCCTTCTAATGAGGGTAATCCCGATATATTAGGGATTTAGCCCGCGTTGGAGAATGCCGCTCCTCTTTTCCAATGCAAAGTGGGCGACAGGTTTGGTTGGACGAACAAGACCAAACCGACTAATGGCTGGATTGGGGCCATCGATGCCTATCCTTGGTTCGAGAGATTGCATCAATTTCACAGTAAATGGGAAGGCAACAGTCATGGGGCTTATTCGAATAGCCTGTTACCTCGTTCTTCCTTTCGAGCAAGTAATAACGGATGCACTCGCTTACTTATGGCATCCTTCTTACAACTGCTTTGTCCTGCCCCGGGGTTTTCAGACGATTACTTTGGAAGATGTGGCTTTGATCATTGGTTTATCCCCAACGGGTACTATTCTTCTTACTAGTGAATCAATACCCAGTGCTCGTGCTCTCTTAGTAGTCACTGAAACTTGGCTGAAACATCATGGAAAAAATAAAGGTGCTAATATTGCTTACATTGCGTTGGTTAAGCACTTCATAAGCTGTAATAACATGGTTACCACTTTCGAAGAGGTATTGTTTTTAAATTTCATTTTTTGCCGGCTGTTTATGAATGCCGGTTGTGTGGTGAATAAAACCTTTCTTAACTTGTTTGCCAATATTGCTATGACTATGGGACCCATTGAATTGGCTCCCCTGGTGTTGGCCCATTCCTACGGAATGATGTTCAATCTACATCATGACCCTTCGAATGCTAATAGATTGTCTGGCCCCCTTTGGCAATTAACATGTTGGGTTTTCCTATATTACCCTGAATTGTTGAACATTAGGACTACTCAAACCCTCGAGGAGACAATTCGAAATGGATCACAACGGCCTTCGAAGAAGGCTACTGATTTTCGATTTGAACCCATTTTGAATTGGGTTTGTTATGGGGATGCGGCTGTGAATTTGCTAATTCCACTCGAGGAGGCTTCATATCTCATAGCCTTGGCTGATATTTACAGCTCACTTCATGTATCTACTTGGTGTCCTTTCTTTGAAACAAGGTACGACCAAGTGCACACTCATTGGTCTCATGTTGCTTTGCCCAATTGGATGAGGGTAATTGATTCTCTTAATCCTTCCACCGATGACCATCCATATTGGAGATCCTTCTTGTCTTCTCGAGACCTTCTTTATACTGACCATATTCCTGGAGTTGAAGTCTACAATTCACAGGTAATAATTGTGTTAAAGTCTATCTCGAACATTTTGACTTCGTTTGCTTATTTCTATCTTTATTTTGCAGCTCTGTTTGAGATAATTCGGCATAAACCAGTGTTTCTCTTTGCCATTCCTGGGCACCATGAATCGCCCATGGTCAGATAGGCAATTTCACATCTTGAATACTCAGAGGGCTAAAGCTGAAGCTCTTATTCGAAATCAGGCCTCCTGCCAAATTCCCCCCTGTTTTGTCCCAGTTTTCTGCAGAGTCCTTTGAGTGGAAAAGTGCTTTGTGGATTTCTGGAATATCATTTTGAGGCGTAGTTACTTAAGACAAATCATCTGAAAGCAAATCACCGATATTACCAGGCTCTGTGCTGGTACAGTGAATATGGCTCAACTTTCAAGCCTTTTATCGAATGAGGTAATTTCGCATTTTCGTATAATTTCAATTCAGATAATCGTTGTACTTAAGCTATCTTCTTTCCCCTGCAGGATGGTGATTACATCCTTCCATATAATCTGACCTCGGGTTGGAGGTTCGAGCGAGATAATCCCGGAATCCAGGAAGCTGTTGAGCTTTCACAAGCTCTTCACGCATCACACACAACATCTGAGCCTCCTGCTGCTTCGGCACCCATTTCTCAAAAACGGGGAGCGGTCACTATCTGTGAAACTCCAGCTCGGACTCCTCGAGTTAGGGTCTAGTGATGTTCCTTGAACGTTTCATGAAGATGAAGAGGATGAGATAGATCCCCATGCTCTCCAACTAAGAAGCAGAAAACGCTATCGTTTGCAAGGGTCTCTCGAGACCTCAAGTAAACTTCGATTTATGATGATTTTTTCGCTTGTTGATTTACTTTTTCATTCGAAAGTTATTCATACTTGGGTATTTTTCTTTATATAGGCTCTTCGAGTGGAGCAGTTGTTCTTGAAGCCGGAACATCAGTTGCTGAGACTAACATTGTGGGCACCCACGAGAACAATCTTGAGGAGGCTTTGCCTGAACTTTTACCTGAAACTCAGCGAGTGTCAACTGAGGGAGACCTTGCAATGAGCAATCCCGAAGGTATATATTTTGTTTTTATATTTCTTTACGAAATTATTCCGAATCTTCCTTATGTGACATAGAAGTTGGTGCATCTTTGGTGCAGTCACTCCTACCGACACTTCACCCTTTTCCCTTACTCAAGAAGGTTCACTTCGAGTAGATACTGATACAGAGGTTATCATCAATACCACCCTTGGCCCTTCGAGGGCTTCTCTTCCAGGTAAGTTTTCATAGCACTTGCATGTTTACATCTTCGAGAGTAGTTCAATATTCATATGTTCCTAAAAAACTCTTTTCAGGGCCTTCCTTTCTCGAAAACCTAGGCATTCCTAGCTTGCCATCCTCAGTGAGGTTTTCTTTTGGCACCGCGACAGGAATGTCTACTATCATTGTGGATTCATCTATCCTTCACAACGTTGGCACGAATTTTACCCTTGGATCCCAAGTTCGGCCTACTCTTGACTCTTCCACTGCTTTCTCTTTAGTTCGAATAGAAGAAGTTGAAGATGCTCCTCCTTTGACAAGTCTTCCTGGACCAGTTGTGGATCTCGATCCTTCAAGTTCCATGGTTCTTGCTGCCCCATCCAAAGGTGTGCATTTGTTCATCGTATATATGGTACTTCAGCTTCTTTAAGTTTTTAGACTAATTTCGTGGTTTCATCTTCAGGGGACGTGGCTCCGGTGACATTTTCTCAAGTTGCTCTACACGAAGTCCTTCATGACATAAGGCATAGGCTTACTGATTCTCGGTTACTAGAAGGGATCCATTTTTTTCTCTATGAGGCGGCTTTGAGGATGGCTGATCAGTGGTTGCCTATGTTTCGAACGACACGCTAAGTTTTCAAGAACAATCTCGCCAATCTTCGTGCTTTTGTTGATCAAGGCCTTAATCTTTTCGAAGGAGAGGTCCCTTTTGGCCATGCCCAAGCAAATGGATCAACTCCATAACCAGGTCACTGTTCTAGAGAATTCTAGAGCAGATTACTTAGCTCGGATTATGGTACTAGATGCCCAGATCGCCGATCTTCAACTCGAAAGGGATCGCTTGGCCAATTCAGTCGACCAAGTCGAAGAAAACTTATCAATTTTGAATGATCAATTACCGCGTTAACCCACGAGCTCGAAGAAGTAGTCAAACCTACTTTGCTTGAGAGAGACGCTTTCGATTCTGCCCTAGATGTATTGGCTAGCTCTCTATATTTGATTAAGTCTTAAATATTTTCGAGTGATGTACTCAAGACACTTATTACTTTAGTTGTAAGAAATTTTTGCCCGTTTCGGGTAATCTTTCATTTATAATAGCTTCATTTTCTCTCCATATATTTGGTGTATATTTCTTTAAGTATTTTGCATTTAAAGCTCTTCCATACTCGCTGCCATTTAAATATTGAAGTTTAAAGGAATTTCCCGATAACTTATTTGAAATCAAAAATGGTCCTTCCCACTTAGGTGACCATTTTCTATAAAACTGGTCTTTTGACCCTTCGGGTAAAACCATTTTCCACACTAAATCCCCTGTTTCGAAGGATCTTGTCTTTACCTTTTTGTTATAACTTCGCTCGATCTTCTTCTTTTGAAGTTCGATTTGTTGCAAGGCCATGATTTGTAACATTTCGTGGTCTAGTTTTTCAATGGTCATATTCTCGACATACTCCTTTCGTGTGAGTTTCGATTGCTCTAAAATCCTTTTTGACTTAATATTTATTTCCATTGGGATAACAGCTTCATGACCGTATACCAATTGAAAAGGTATAATCCCTAGGCTATCCTTTTTGACAGTTCTTAATGCCCATAAAGTATCAATTAGCAACTCGTGCCAAATTTTAGGATTGTTTTGTATCATTTTCGAGATACATCCTTTAATCAATTTATTCGAAGATTCAGCCTGTCCATTTGCCTGAGCATAATAAGGGGTTGAATTCAACAACTTTATCTTAAACTAACTCAGAAATTCGAGCATTTCCGTGCTGTTGAAAAGCCTAGCCTAGTCAAAAGTTATAGACTCAGGTATCCCAAATCGAGTTATGATATATTCCTTAATAAAGTTGGCTACCTGCTTCGAATTGATATTTTTGAAAGCCTTGGCTTCAACCCACTTGGTAAAGTAGTTTGTGGCTACTAAAATATAACTGTGCCTCCTCGAAGAAGCTGGCTTTATCTCACCTATGATATCCAAGCCCACCCTCGAAATGGCCATGGCTTTATAATCGAGTTAAGTTCAACTGTAAGCTGCCTTAACACTTTGCTAAACTTTTGAAACTGTTTGCAACCTTTTGCATAATTTATGCAATCTCGAAGGACAATGGGCGAATGAAAACCATATCGATGTATCAGCCATCTCATCTTTTGGCCAGCTTGATGAGCACCACAAACCCCCTTATGAGTTTCTGCCATGATAACCAAAACGTCCTCTAAATTGAGGCATTTTAATAAAACCCCTTGAAAATCTTTTTGATATAATTCTTTCCCATCATAAAAATAATGGTGGGCTATTAGTTTTAACCTATTCGGGAATCCTCCTTTGGTTGGATGCTTCAAGTATTCTATAATCTCGAGACGCCAATCTTCTTTTCCTTTGAAGATATCAATTTTATTAATCTGCAACGCCCTTTGTTCGAAGGGTAGCAGAACTCTTATCTCGAGTTGAATTGTTGACCCGAGTAAGTCAAAATCAATCCTATAATCCGACGCCATTTGGGCCAAATCATTGGGAATTTTATTCTTTTCCCTTGGCACATATTTAATTTCTGCTGACTCGAAATAACTCAATAGTTGATGAACTCGAGCATACAAGGCTATTGTTAGTGGGCTGATACATTTAAATATTCCCTTTACTTGATTTATGATCAATTGGGAATCTCCCTTTATCTCGATATTTCCTGCACCCATATCGAGTAATATTTCTAAACCCAAAATGAGAGCTTCATATTTTGCTCTATTATTTGTGCAATCCCCCTCGATTTTTGCACACGTTTTGGTGATCAACTTTGATGGAGATATGATATATATCCCTATTCCAGCACTGTCTCGAGTATTCGAACCATCAAAACATAAAATCCAAGGGACTTTGTCAATGAAATTAATCTTGAGACTCTCAAGCAATTCATCTCCCATCGGAGGGTGATCATCTAAGAAATCGGCTATCACTTGACCTTTTACAGCCTTTTGAGGCACATAGCACAAATCAAACTGGAGTAAACTGAGACTCCATTTGCATAATCGCCCCCTCATCAAAGGTTGATTGATCATGAACTTAATCATGTCAGTTGGTAAAACCACTTCAATCGAATAGGAAATGAAATAGTGCCTCAATTTGACTGATGCAAAGTATAGACTTAGACACCATTTTTCGATTGAGTGTATCTTTTCTCGGTATCATTTAACAACTTACTTAGATAGAAAATGGACTTTTTGTAGCCTCTATCATTTTCTTGTAGCATAAGGCAACCAATTGAATGATTAGCCGCGGATATGTACAACCTCAATTTTTTTCCTTTTCGAGGAGGGATTAGAACTGGAGGTTGTGTTAAATAACTTTTTATGGCTTCGAAAGCCTCTCGCTGTTTATTTCCCCAAACAAACTCATCCTCATCTTTCAAACATAAGATAGGCGAGAATGATTCTGTTTTTCCCGCTAAATTAGCTATGAACCTTCGCAAGAAATTGACCTGCCTTAGAAAACATTGCAGCTCGTTCTTATTCCTTGGAGGTTTAGCCTCCAAGATAGCTTTGGCTTTGTTTTGATCCACCTCAATGCTTCGATTATGAATTAGGAATCCTAAAATTTTTTCAGCTTCTACACCAAAAGCACACTTCAATGGATTTATCTTTAACTTGAAATGCCTCATTTGTTCGAAGGCTTCAGTCAATGATCTCAAATGGTCTTGATATGTTTGAGCTTTGACCACTATATCCTCTATATATATTCCGAGGGATTTACCAATAAAGTCATGAAACATATAATTCATGGTCCTTTGGTATGTGGCCCCGACATTTTTTAATCTAAAGGGCATAGTTATCCATTCGAAAGTTCCTATGGAATCTGGGCAACGAAATTCAGTTTTGTTTCTGTCTATTTCGAATATTTTCAGTTGATAATATACAGAGTAACCATCCATAAAGGACATCACTTTATGCCTTGCAGCTGCGTCAAACAAGATGTCAGCCATGGGCATAGGATATTCATCTTTAGGTGTGGACTTATTCAAATCTCGAAAGTCAATACAGACCCTTAACTTCCCATTCTTCTTGATTACTGGGACTATATTTACCAGCCATTCGACGTATCGAGTTGGGCTTATGAAATTGGCTTCAACCAATTTTTCAATCTCATCTTTAATTGTACCTATCAAATCTGGAGACAGTCGACGAGGTGCTTGTATTACTGGCTTAAAACCAAATTTGATTGGCAACTCATGTTGAGCTATATTCATATCTACCCCAGGCATTTCGTGATGCGACCATGCAAAACAACCTTTAAACTGATGTAAGATTCCGATCAATTTTTCCTTTTCGAATTGATCTAATTTTGAACTTATATAAGTCATTCTTGGATCTTCTATCATTCCAAGATTGACTTCCTCTAGAGGGTCTTGGATATCCTTCCTGATATCCTCATCAGGTTCCACAACCCCTTGTTCGAACGTATCAGCCGAAAAGTTTTCTTCAGTTTCGAAACATTCAATCACATTACTATTAGCACTTGTATTAAATTCTTTGACTAAAGCATGATTGCAAGCAGACAAACTTGAAATAACTTTTTCGATTAGCAATTTCTTAAACAAACATTCAGATACATAATTGTAATGAACTTGGTCCATTAAAAATCAAACAAAGGAAGATCACAAAGCCCCTATTTCGACTTGGGCTAAACTATCATCTACTTCGGTTGTAGACTGGCCCTCATCCTCTCGAGCCATGATGCCTTTTTCTTCACCTTCTGTTCCTACCTTTTCGATGGCTGGAAACTCCAAAGCTTGGCTGTACTTTACTTCGACTCCTCTAGCCATGTACCTGGCATGGACAATGTGAGTATCAATAAAACAGGAATTTTTCTCGGCTTTGATAATTAAAACTTATGTCCATTCCAGCAAACCAACACCTGATGCAAGGTCGAAGGGATACAATAATTCTAATGTATCCAATCTCTCTCCAATAAGGCATTAAATGATGGTGAATTCGTGTTTACCACGAAAAATGCAGAGTATGAACTCTCAGTCCCAACCTTTATCCAACAAGGTAGGACCCCAGATACTAGAGTAGCTTGCCCAAAAAAACCATATACTGAAACATCAGTGGTGACTAGCTCTTTCACAGTCTTTCCTAATCTTGTTAATGTTTTTTCGAGCAAAATGTTAACATTAGCACCATTGTCAACTAGAACTTTGCTAATTCTAATGCCTTCGATCTCGACCTTTACAAATAAAGGTCTCATATGGTTATTATCGATATTTTCCTTCGAGAATAAAAGATCGACTAAGTTTTCATTATCTGCCTTCGTGCCAAATAACTTGCAGTTAGGAATTTTTGACTTAGGAATATTACCTGACTTAGAAATGGTCATCATCTCAAGAGATTTTTCCTCCTCGTCCATTATATCTTCTTTTGCAACGAATGCTGCTGGAAAAATAGTTACCATATTCACATCTTTATCCTTTTCGAATTGCAGGGCTCTTTTCAGGGATGTTTTCTTTGCTTTCAAATCGGCTTCATCTGCCGATTCCTCATAAGTAGAATCTCCCAACAGGATATCCAAGTCGTCGTCTGACTCGAAATCATCTAAGTTTTCATCTTCTTCAAAACTTGCGTTCTTCCCCTTCAAGCTAGTATCCTTGAATTGGTCACTTAACTGGTCAACGTATTTTTCATATTCATCTTCATCGGGTTTCGTTCCCATCCTGGCTTTCAGCAGTCCCTTGCTCAACGCTTCTTCTTCAATTCAAAGGTTGGCAATAACAACTTCTTGCTGCATCTCTAAAGCCACAGCAGCTCGAGAGTAAGCCACTTATTGCTTAATAGCCTTTTGGTGGCCATTTTTCTTCTTCTTGACCTGCTCGCTGGATTCACCTAAATGGCTAAATGGTGAATCCCTGCCTGCTGATGAAGGCTTTCCATAACCTCTGCCTCCCCTTCCTCGAAAGTGCCAATTGTAGGGCTGATAGCTGTAGCTGCTGTTCTCATACCTTTTCCTCTTGTTCCATTCCCTTTGGTAGGCTGGAACCCAATTAAGATCATTCGGGATTACCTACAACCTCACTAGTTCTTAGTGCAGGGTGTCGGCACATTGACTACAGAGCACCTTCTGCATCTGGGTAAGGTTTTCCACCACTTTTGAAGGGGTTTGATAGATGATCTCACACTTGGGGGTCTCGAGTGCCTCCTTGTACGATTTCTCCTCAGCCTTTTAGACCAGAGGAGCCGATTCGATTTGCGACTCCTTTTCTTTAGGCTTCTCGTCTTGACCAAATTCCAGGATTCGCTTGTCTACCCCGACTTAGAATATCTTGCCCCTCTCGAATTGTTTGGCAACAAAGCGCTTGAAGATTTGACATTGGTCAGTGGTAGGCATTGTGTTCATATGCCACCTGCACATGCCCTCGAGCCCATCGTCATTGATTTTTGGGAAGGTCAAGACTCCTTCGTCTATGAGTCTGTTAAAGAGTCTGTTCGCCAGTTTATCTTCCTTCGGGAATTGTTCATTCGAAAATCCAGACAAAGTGTTTGAACATTCAGGTAAATCAATTTCCAGAGTATTAATCTCAAATTTAAAACAGGGAAAGGATCTTCATCTATACTCGTTTTCTGACTACCAGGAAAGGTTATTTCATTCAAGTCTAATTTTGATTGTATTAAGTTTCAGAACATAATACATTCTCTTGTTTCGTGTGTAAAGGCATTATGCCATTTACAATAAGGTTTTCCTTTGGCTTCTGCCTTAGTTGGAAATCGATGTTTTCCTTTAATCTTTAATTTCTTATTAGCTAGTAGCCAATCAAATATTTCTTCTATTTTTGCAACATCAAAGGTATATTTCTTATCTTTCCTCGACTGTAAAAAACCCATCACTTCACACTCTTTTTGTTCGAGTGCTCCACATTGGAATGGGGACCCTTTTATAAATTCTGCGAGGTCTACTTCGTAAGCATCCTCGAATACCCATGGTGCTGAGATTTCGAATGTGTTAAGCCCTTGATGTTTTCTTAGGCTTTCTTCTTTTAACATGTTCTCATATCTAGTTCCACTTTCCGCCAGACTTCAAAAATCTGGGAATATCATCCCATCGAATTTTATTCTAAAATCAAAGGACATATTCTGTTGTGCTAACTGCACAAATTCGGATTCAGGTAAATTCAAATGGCACTTAATCTGAGCCTTTTTGAATCTTGATAGGAATTCTTCTATAGACTCTCCTATGTTTTGCCTAATCTTAGCCAAGTCACTCATGGATATTCCTGGATCAGTTCGAGCGAAGTGATTCTAAATTTGGAACTGCATCTTCTCCCAAGTATGTATTGAGTTTGGAGACAGGTCAATATACCAATTGAAGGCTGACACTGTTAGAGAACTAGGGAACAATCTCAATTTAAGGTAATCTTGAAAATTGCACAAGATTCACATGTAGAGGTACCACCTCCCCAAACTTGGACCGAAATATATAAAACATGGATAAACACGACTATAATGGATCAAGTATACTCTCCCCCCCAAACTTAACACGAACATTGACCCCAATGGTCGAAAATGAGAAGGGCAAAGTACACATCACCATAGGGTTGCTGAAAAGCAAACCCGAGTCCTCGAATGCAAATGTATCCATGAGTGGCAACAGCGGTGGGAGAAATGAATGCAACAACTACACACGAAATGATGCTAGCCAGATAAAGCGTTAAGAATGGATAGAAGTGAGAAACGAAAAGAACTAAACAATAAAACACAAGATAACAGAAACAAACATGCTTCTACTAAAAACAACGGATGGAACAAACATAACAAAATATCCGAAAAACAAGCAAAAACTTAAATTTACACCACATAACAACATAAGAATCACCTCAAAAAACCTGTATCATAAGCATAAATCACAATTTGGCCTTACATGACCCTAGTCTTACAAACTTAGCTCATAGTTAATGGCATAAAGGACATAGATAGATTCATATACATATTCATGGACAATTATGAAAAGAGAAAGCTATTAAAACTCCCTGTGTTGAATTGATGATGGATCTTCACTTCAATCTTCAATCCCCAAGCTAATCTTCCTTCTTAATCCTTTCTAATTGATGAGAAAGTGGCCCAAAAACCCAGAAAATCCCTTGAATCCCCAGGAGTTCGAACCTTTCAAATGAGCTAAAAATTTCCTTTTATAGCTTCCAAAAAATGGTTACAGCGGCGCCCAAGTGCGGGTGTATCTGCTCCCAGGCGCCGCCTACGTGGCAGGGGTTTCTTGGGGAAAAAGTTGAACGACGCCCAGACGTGGGACCACTGGAGCTTGGGCGCGGACGGTATCGCCCCCAGGCGCGGGGAGTATGGTGCCTAGGCGCCGTACTACGTGGGCTGCCTATTCTTCTCTTCGGCTGGCGCCCAGGCATGGCTATCCTGGCGCCCAGGCGCGGATCTACGAAGCATCCACCTGGACTTCGTTTGATACGCTATCTTTCACACTTTTCTTCGTGTGCTCTCATTTATCACCTGAAATCACTTAAGACCCCAATTAAACGCAAATGTAGCATGATTTAGGCAATAATTAAATCCAAAGCATGAGCATCATGGGCTTAAAAACACGTAAAAATGCCTCTTATCAGAGAACTAGGGAACAATCTCAATTTAAGATAATCTTGATTTGCTGCCTCTCGACATTGGCAGGTAAATCGAGATAAGTGTTCTAAGGCTGATACAATGTCATCTCCTGAGAATAGTGTAAAATTTGGGACCTTATATGTTCTAGGAAAAGGAAAATTCCTATCCATCCGTCCAGGGTATGGATTCCTTGGAATTAACCTCTGGTTCCTTCGAAAACCAGGACACATTCTTTCAATTATTAATTCGATTTGATTTCGGAGTGGGTCTTGAACTTGTGGTCGATGATTAGCCCCCATATAACCGTTGGGAATAGCTTGCCCCCCCCAGCAAATGGCATTTGGAAGTTATTTGGGGTGCAAGTAAAATTCGGATTATTTTGAAATCCAGAAAAATTCTGATTCCCTATATTCATAGGGTTATTTGAGACCCCAGGAAAACTTGGCCCCTGATGTTGATTTTGCCCCCCAGCAAAATATCCTTGGGTCAAGTTAAATTCTGTCTCGAGATTTCCAAGATTCATATTTGGGGAATATCCCTCCGGAGTTTGTCCCATTCCGTTCGGTGGTATGGGACCATTAGGCCTTGTATTTTGAGTACTATATGGATTCAAGCTCGTACTTTATGCATTAGGATGTGATGTTTGGTTATAACTCGAATTTATATTTTGAGGGTTATTATTAACATTATTATTACCCTCGAGAGGGGAGGGTCCTGAAATCTGACCAATTTCAAATTGACCCCTCCGAGGCCCATTTTCTCGAGGATATCCCAGAGGAATCTCATTTGGATTAATATATCTACTTTGAGTCCTTTGCTCTACCAACTGTGATACTTTTTCGATTAAAATATTATGCTTGTTGATTAAGGGCTCGAGACCTAAGACTACTCGTGTATTTATCATGTTCGAAAAAACATCACAAGTTTGATTAAAGATTTCACCTAGCTCAGTTATAACCCTGGTGACTTCTCGAGCAAGATCATCTCGAGTACTCACAGCAATATCTTGTATAATTGCCATGAATATTCGGGCGGCTCTTATGCCAGTGCTCGGTACTGATCATTGAATTCTCTCCTTTGATCTTCTTGAGCACCTGCTAGAGTTTGTTTCATGAGTCGGACAAATTGTTCATACATTTTGTCCGCTCTGATATTATTTTTTGCCACCGGCTGGATATCCAAATCCTCGGTGCAGTCATCACGAGTGAACTCGTCTGTCATTGTTGGTCTTTGTCAGTATGACTTAAACGATCTTAGGAAGTTGATTTTACGGGAACCAACTTCCACTGTGGTCGCCAAAAATTTGTTTCTGGATAAAAATAAATTGAATAAGGAAGAGCTAAATCGGTTAACTCAAGCCCCGTGAGAATTCTCCACTTAGAATTATCTAACAACCCCCGCGTTCGAACTCGATACACTAGACAATGGTTTAGACTTTAACACTTCGATGTGTTGTTTGAAATTGTTATTTAGACCGCAATCAATGAAAATAGAGAAGAATAGAAGATACACGTTCAGATATAAATTTATCTACTAAATACTTAAATCTGATAAAACGATCAATATTATACCTCCAAATTGATCCCCAGTCGCGTATCACAAAGCTATTCGAGCAAAAGATATAACTGATATCAACTCTTGATCACCAAGAATTAATCTACGGAATTAACTAAACTATGCTACTTCTAAGGTTACGCCTACTCCTAGAGAAAAAGATAAAAAAGAAGCAGAGTTGATCTGTTGTGTCCTTTTTTTTTTCTTGTCCACCTATATCTTGGCCTTGAGGAATCCACGTTCTTCTTTTCCGGGAACTGCCTTCAACTGTTCCTTTCAAATTTCTCGACTTGGCGCGCCTTTCTTTGAATGCAAATTTTCGGTTTTTGGGCTTTCTTCATTTCTTCAGATTCAATGATTGGCTTTTCGTTAAATCAGCCCACATCTTGTTGTTTATTTAATGAGCCTTGTCTTATTCATTTGTGGGCCCCACTTTCTTTTCATTTTAATTTACCCCATCTTGGGTTGTTTTGGGATTTATGATTCGAAAACCCAAATTATTTCATAGTGTAAACAGTTATATTAATTTTTCAAGGGACAAAAATTATAGGAGTTCTCATATATATAGGTGAACATTAAAGATATAAAAGGAATCAAAATCTTTTGCCATAAATAAAACTTATATTGTAAACGCCGTTGCACTACTGCCTGACTTTGTGGCGCCGCGCCACAACAATATTTCCTATAGTTTTGGGGAGCTAGTATTTATTTTCACACATGTTTAGAGCTATTTTAAGATTGAAAATAGCACATTTACATATAAATTTATTTAATAAATTTTATTAGTCAAATTGGATGTACAAAAATAAATAATCAACAAAAAATCAATTGGCATATGTATAAGTAAAATCAACTTCATCCTAAATTGTTACTATAAATGATATATATGATTAATTCAAGTATTATTTTGTTTTCTAATAAATAGTATTCTATTCATATACCTAATTTTACTAGTATACTGAGACAATTGGATTATCAAATATGACTTAGAATAACAAGTTATTTCAAACTAATAAATAACCATAGTTTATCTTTAAATAATTTATATAATAACTCAATTGAAAAGGATGTAACACTTCAAATTAACACATATATGGTATCGTACTTATAATTAATAGAACAATAGTATTTGTATTATATACTTAATTAAGCAGTAAAAGTATCAAATATGCTTATACTATATACCACATTGGTTATATAAAGGCTGGTCATGATTTAATAACCATCCTCGCTTGCGAGTTTTTGTAGTCGTAAGCCCAAAATGAACCTATAATCTTGCTAACCCATAAATTGCAAAATGATCTTAGTTGGGCCGATCTCGCAATTATGTCACGAGCCCTACCTACTTCTAGCGTTGAATCGTAACGCTATACATAAGGTTAAAACATAATTGTTCGGGCCTAAAAACCTTCCAGGAAGTAAAATATATACTTCCAAAAATGTGGCCGTCTTGCAATCACTCACCAAGACAAAGGTGTATGCCCACTATATATTTAAATTCACACTAGGGTAATTGCTTCTTTACATGTTTATTTTCTTTCGTCGAGTATGATAAATGTAAATAACTATAACTTAATGAAAATATAGAAAGATCTATTACTATGTTAGTATATGGTAATAACCCGATTAGGACTGCTAGAATGAGACCCAAATCATCCACATTTACTAAAAGAAACTTAATCTAACTTAAAACTTTCAGGAGAGATTGACTCAAAATAAAGCAACAAGATGAAGAAATATCACCAAATAAAAGAGATAAAATGTGAAAACTAAATATAAAATTATATAGATGCGCGCTAGCTCTAGTCAGATAATGATTTGAAGCCTTGTTTGATATAGTACCAAATGCCAATAGCTAGTTAAAATGTTATACTCCTATGATACATGAATAAACCATTATTCATTTGTATGGAAACTATATATGAACCACCAACAGTCTGAAACATTAAGGTTTAGGTAAAAAATAGAATAAGAAAGTCTCGATGCAACAAATTCATTCCTTCGGATTTCCTTCGTATTTGAAATGATCTGTTTTAGTCTTATATTAAGTATTATGAATAAAAAATTGTAATTTTAGGGTGTGGTCCGCTCTTTTCTACACCAACTCGTCATTTCCTTCTCTTTACGCTTTTCTAAGTTCTAACCCTAGCTTACTGCTTTCATGTCTATATGTGGGTGCTTACATGTACAGAATCGCCAATACTGGCTTCTAATAAGTTAACCCTAATTCTTACTTTCAATCTTGCTCATTACCACTTTCATAAATTAGGTCTCTTATCTCTTATTGAGAATCCAATTTAGGCCCATAACTTACTGTTCGAGATTTTTAATAGGAAACTGTTAACATAAATATTGGTTGTTCAATGTGGAGAAAAACGTTTTCGCATCGATTGAATTTCCCCAACTCAAATGAAACTCAATGGGAGTACATTTGGAATAAATTCTATATCACATGAAACTCAATGTAAACTACACATAAACACTACAAAAAAAATGAATATTGCCCATGTTAATATGTCATGGTTAAAAGTCCTTTTGGCATGGTTAAAACCAATTGACCACGGCTTTCCTACGGCTTTGGCCGTGGTATTTGAAAGCATGGCCAAAACATTTACCATGATTTATAGTTATGGTCAATGTTTTGTTTATTGTAAAGACCATGGCTTTTAGTCATTGTAAAAAAGTGTCAGGTTAACATTTCTTCCACCACGACTAGTTAGAGCTTAAAATAGCTAACATTCCTTTTCACCATGGCTAACTCTAGTGTGGCTATATGAAACATCTACCACGGCTAAGTTAGCTGTGAGTTTAGACCGCTATAGACCACGGTTTTAAGCCATGACATATATTTCCATTGTTACTACTCAATTTTCTTGTAGTGAAAACTCAATGTAAATATGGAATTCCAAACAAAATGGCACAAATCATTCACTATAATTCTGCATAAGTATACAGTCTCCTACATATCACAACCTTCTTGTTGTGTGGTTAATATACATTGCATTGCTAATTAGTGAATCTTTTGGATGAACCCCACATGGTTATCTCAGGTTACCATTTGCACTAATTATTTCTGATGTTGTATGTCTTACTAATGAGATATCTATGCAGATAGAACGTAATTAATACTATTTAGGGCAAGACCTTATAATAGCTTGACATACATAATGCTTTGAACAAAATTCTTTGGACCAAGTGCTTGGGATGAAATGAATTCCCAAATTTAATTGGTACTCTGCACATGAATAATTTCATACCAAAAGACCGCTGATGGATGGTTTCAATGAATCCTCTGTTTGATAGGAATTGCATGATCAAGACCTTATTTAAGAAGGTTGTAATAGCAGGACTAAGCAGGATTTGACCAAGTTATAAGTGAGACGATCAATGTATTTCAAAATTTTCTTTTGTTCTTTAGAAATTGATTATATGTTTTGTATATATATCAAGATATCAAGCATGACTAAATAGACGAAATCAAGAAAGACTAATCCACTTTGAATCTTTTATCCCAATTTGTGTTTATTTTGCATTCTTTATTTCAAAATTAATGCCATATGTATAAGATCCAAGTCGAATGCATTCAACCAAACATATTATATACTTGTATACGAGATAACAAATATAAGAAGAAAGATGAAGAGAACAACATGAGACTAATCAATAACATACAAGGAAATAAAGTACTATCAAGGTAGAGTAACTAATATTAATACAAATATGGAACTTCAACACAAAACATCTTGATAACTTAGAGTATTTAGGCCCCAATCTTACTACTTGGACAAGACATCATTGACTCGTGTAGGATATTGAGTCAACTTATTTACATAGATCAGACAAAGCATGACATCCCCAAAAATAAAATGATTTTGTAGTCAAGAAGGAGGAGTTAAAATTGAGATTAAAGTCCTCCTTCATTTCCTCATCACAATAATGATGATAAAACAAAAGAATCTTATGTTCACTTTGCATTGCTGACTTCTAATTTTATCCTGTAAACATAGCATTTGATACTCACATATCCTTCCTGAAAACTTGTACGGATGGTGAAAATGAAGGTATGAACAAGTTTTCATGTTCTAAAAAGCGAAAGAAGATAACAGAAAATGTGAATGTGGTTGGAAAATGTGTTACTTTAGAAATACAAACAAAAGGTCATACATATATTACACTGCACAAAAATAAATTTATTACTGTGAATTTAATGACACCCCACTATATGTCCATCTCTTTCTAGACTTTTTTCTCCAAGAAGAAGACCAGAATTTGCTCAAATTCATGGCCCTTGGATTTTTCTTAGATCAACGATTGTCGTTGCATGCAGCTTGCTACAAAGCTTGGTGCAAGCTCAATTTTCCACCAGTACTATTGCATATTGTGAGTTTTCTCTTCCAAAAACACAAACTTCCTTTTTTGATGAGAGCTATTTTGTTTGCATAAAGATAGTCCCTCAGATTAAAATCCTCTCTTTCATGGAAGGTGGAAGCGAAGATTCATTTTATGGGAACTTTGAGAACAAACATAATTTTTGGCTTGAACCAAGCTATGATCAATTAGACACCTTAGATAGTTTCTCATGGCCACTAGACAACTTTTCTCACCAACAAAATTTGTTCAACACCATGACGAATGATTACAATCCTGATGTTTATTCGGGGTTTTCGACTGGTGGTGGTTCAACAGATAACTACACAGAAGGGGTTTCTGAGTTAAATAGGCCTCCACAAGAAATAGGCTTGTTAAATGATACACTTCTCATAGATGGAGTGACTGATCAAAATGAAAATCTTGATTCTAATTTTAATGCTTTTGTTGAGGCGCAATTGCAAGAGAGACCGAATATTAGGATAGAAAGGATAGAAAAAAATGGCTCGTCCATGTACTGGATCAAGGGCCAGTGGACAGTTGAAGAAGACAGGTGAAATCATTCAACATTTTTTTGTTTAGTTTTTATCTTTTCGATAATTCGAGTTTCAGAAATGGAAGTAATATCCTTTTTATGGCCTCTTGATCATTTATTTTGCCATACAGGAAGTTAATCAGTCTGGTGAACCAATATGGATACAGAAAATGGGCTACAATAGCTGAACATATGGTGGGAAGAATAGGAAAACAGTGTAGAGAGCGATGGCATAATCATTTGCGTCCTGATATCAAGGTTCTTTTTATTCAGCCAAAATTTTATTTTTTTCTTTTCATGAAGTTTTTTTTACAAGGCAAATCTTACTGATTATCTGATATTCAAATCTATTCTCACAAAAAATGATCTTTCATTTTTGGACTTAGGTACCCATAAATTAAACAGTACAAGGATCTTTAGTAGATTTTAATTTCATTTTTGTAGTTTTTCCTTAATTTTTATCACAAGTTAAGAATTAAGATCTAGGGGTATAGATTGTGATCTCTAAATGAAATTTTCAAACTATCCTTTTTCATGAAATGAAATCTTAAAATTCACTAATAAATAATGACGTATTCAGATTAGATATTATTAGGGTTTCTGTTTGCTTCTGAGGGCATGAAAACAAGAAAACATTGAGGTTAGTTTTCTGTCGGCTACCTGATTTGTTGTTTCTTAGCAATATATGTATGTATATACAGGAAATTTTGTTTTAATTTCTCACAACAACCTTTTTGTAACAATGTCTTTCTAGGGTTTGTTCCTTCTTGCATTTTCATTTATATTTTGTTACTTTTCAGGTGATATGCAAAACTTTACACCGACAAAGTATGATAATTCGTCACAAAAGGCACTAAATTTAATGTTTCCATGGAAGAAATGTTTTTGGAGTTTTGCATGCATGCCTTGATTCCCACACCACCCCAAGCTCTTAATTTATGATTTTATCATTTTTAATATACATACAAAAAGCACATTATATGTTCCTTTTATAATTTGGATCATTTAATGTTGCAGAAAGATCTAGTTTGGAGCGAAGACGAAGAGAGATTGTTAATTGAAGCCCATGAAAGGCTTGGAAATAGATGGGCCGAGATAGCTAAATATATTCCAGGAAGAACTGAAAATTCTATCAAGAACCACTGGAATGCCACAAAAAGAAAGCAAACTTCTAAAAGAAAGATCAAGAGACCAGATAAGCTAAAGGGATTAGTACTATCCACTGTCTTGGAAGATTATATCAAAAACAAATATTTCAATAAGGGATCCACATCTTCCAATACTGATGTTCTTACAACTCCTAATGGCAATCTCCAACCAATCGTGCGCAAAAATAGCATAATTGGAATTAATCCTCCTCCATCTAGTCCCGATGACTCGACTTCTCATTTCAATTTCGACACATTCGATGAGGAAATGAGCTTCATAGATGTCCTATTTGGGCACAATGATAATGTCAATGGAAAACTAATGAGTTCAACTAATATAAATGCATCTGAAGATAACATGAAACAAAGTGGTAGTAAAGGAGACATCCCAGGAGTACATGAGGCTCAAGACGACTTCTTCTCTCCAGATATTTTTTTCTCTGACTATATGTTTGAGGGATCTCCCTACAACATGGATTCAAACCTGGAATAAATCAATATACTTCTGCCGGAACAGTGAAGATGGATTTGATGAAATGGTTTGATCAATCATCTTAACATTTATCTTAAACTAGGGCTAGCAATAAATTTTCTAAGTGTTGGTCCTATAGTTAAAAAATAAACTGCCTTTTGCAGTTCTATACAATTTAGTCATATATAGTCATTATTATGTGAAGCTGAAATATAGTATTTTTCGTTAAATATTTAGAACTTAAAAAATCAGTAATTTCAAGCATTTCTATAATGGTATATTTTGATGTGTAGGAAAAGCCTTCATATTTTTAATGTAAACTGTAAGTATTATGAGATAAAATGTGAATAGTTTTTTGTACTAGACCGGTGTTCGGGATTTTCTTTCCAGGTGTTCGTTTTTCGTTTTTCAGTTGCATGCAATGTTGTTGATCTTTAATGAGGAGGTTTCTTCTTTCTTCCTAGTTAACTCTTGTTTCTATCTTTCACCAGTGGATTTCTATTCTTTTCAAGATTCTCTTTTGACGAAAATTTTGTATTTTCATGAGCAATGAAATTAAAGCCACGTAATTTGGCCTTCCAAGTGGCTAACTACCCACGCATTCTGCATTCTTGTTTCCTATATGTGGGGTGAAAAAGGCAATAAGTAAATATACATTAATGCTATGTTTGTGCTTTAACAATCTTCTTACATATTTCTGATGTAACCTTTGAGATAGATATCTTTAAGTGTTATTATCTACTCAATTTATTTGATAAAATGTATTCATTAATTTGTCACGGCAAACATCTTAGCATATATGGATTGCAGAGTATTTATATGGATTTTTTTTTAGTGCAAAGTAATTAATAAACTTCATTATCACTGACAAAATATGTTTACAACCAACTCAACACACTACGTCAACTCTCACGTGTGATCAGCAAAATTAGAGCAAAAATTCAATCAACTAACAATTCTTCCTATAATATGTTCATAGTATAACCTATCTCTACACTTTAACCTCTTTGGATTACATCCAGTAATCTTCATGCTCAATTCAGTCTTTATCAGGGCAAATACCACATCACACTCCGTATTAATTTGAGTGAATATTCTTCTATTTCTTTCCTCCCACACTTTATAAATCACCCCTGCCAGACCTGCTACTATAATGCTTTGCTTATATCTCCAGCTTTTGAATGAGTATCTCAGCCAATTCTTCCATCTAGTCATCTGTATAGGACAATTATCCACTTGCAGCCAATTCATCAAGTGCCTCATCAAGCTCCTGGCCCATGCACACTTAAAAAACAGGTGATCTACAGTTTCAATCTCTTCCCCACACAGCACACAACTACAATCTACAATTGACACAAATTGATTCAATCGAGCCCTTGTTAACAGTTTTTTCTGAACAGCCAACCAGAAAATAAAGGAATACTTAGCTATATTAAGTTTATTCCATACACTCCTGGCATCCCTAAATTCAATAACATCTCCTCGAAGCCAAAGATACCCACTCTGTACAGAGTATTCTCCATTTTTCGTATGAATCCATTTATTCTGATGATATCCTCCCTTCAACTTTCTTTTTACCTTGTCAATTTTCTTTCAGACCCAGCTACAGTCTTGTGGTGGACTGTACTCCCAAAAATCTACATTCTTGAGATATATCCCACTAACCCATCTCATCCACAATGTGTCTTTTTTCTGTGACAAGGCCCATATTTACTTGCCCACAGAAGCTATATGGATTTTTGTTACTATAAAATTAACAGCTATGTCGTTATCATTTTACGTATTAATTGTCATTTCATGATGTAAAATCAACTATGACAATTACATGGGGTACAAGATCACGACACGTACATTATTATATTTTCTTGAGCTTTTATTCAATAGAAAAGAACGATATAACGGATTTCTATGCTTTTATCGGTACGCAAAACTAATCATGTGTTTTATATTGTTGTAACTCAATATTATTGACCTTGATCTAGCACGGATTTTACCCCACACTATTTCAGTCAAGAAGAACTCGAACACGTACCAAATAACACGTTCTCTAGATTATAGACTGCGCTCGGATGATATCGAGCTGCCTACGTACCTTTTCAGGATCAAGTCTAAATGTAGTTAAGTGAAGATGTTGGATTCGTTATGGTTCAAATATCGAAGAACTCTCTTATTTGTATTCTAGGATCGTACTCTCAAGTCTCCGAATAACCCAAGCAATACGATAGATGGTTCGTAATATTTATTGCTCCAATTATCCGTTCCTGAATCTTCATAAATGACGGTATTTATAGAGTTTCCTTCTGCACTGTAGAGTGAATGACTGATAAGACGTCTTGTCTGCAGATAATATTGTTTTAGGGATCGGACATAAAACCCACCTCGTTTCCTCGTATACAAGGCAATATTTTAGTCTAACGACCCAATGAATGCGAGGTCACGAATATTAAATCTCCAAGTAGTATTTTGGTATATCATTAAGTCCCCCACTTCGTGAGTGATGGGGAAATTAATTTCAATTCCTTGACCCATGACTGACGAAGTACAAATTAATGCAACTGTTACCTTTTTTGGGCATTTATTTCCTTGTTTTTATCTTTAATTATAATTCATCTCCTGCAATCATTACATTGCAGCCATTTTTCGTCATTAACTCTGACACTCCGTTTCCCGAGAGACGTGCCTGATCTGTCGCTCTGTCCTTTCAAATTCCGAGAGACGCAAGTTGAATTCGAAACGTCATGTCTCTCCACCGTTGGATACAACTTTTAACTAGTTGATCCGGACCGTTGATTTCAAATCTCCCCCTAATATATATATGCAGGACTTACCCTTCATTTTGAATTTTTACTTTCCACAAGCCTTGAATTACAGGAGTAAAAAGTTGCACAGCTTCTTCCGGCGTTCTTGCTACTCGGAGATCATCTTCTAATTCAAATCCAAATTTTCTCCACTCGCTAGGTATAAGCTTCATCTCTCTCTCTCTCTCTCTCTCTCTCTCTCTCTCTTATTTATCCAATACCTTGCATTTTTCAATCGCTACTCATGAGTACCTCTGGTGTGGGTGCCTCACCCCGGGTCTCTGACGAGGAAAATGAGACCACCTCGTCTGATCATAGCGCGTCAGATAGTAGTTCTAGTAGTCCCGCGACATCCCCCGAACCCAATATAAATGATCCGCCCCCGGCTATTGAGCCCGAGTCTCCTGACATTCCCCCTCCATATCGAAATCTCGAGGGAGACGAGGATGTTAATTCCCAGTTATTTCCTGATGTGGATAGGGCTCGTAGAGAAGTCCCTTGGCTAGGTTATTCCTCAATTTTGACTGCGTCGAATATTGCCGACATTAGGGCTAGATATCATATCCCTTCTGACTATCGTACTATAGTCCCCAACGAAGGTGATAGAATGCATCGTCCCCCCGTAGGGTTTCACACCATACACATGGCCCATCTTGCTTCAGGGCTTAGGTTTCCTCTACATCCTGCCATAGTAAACATTCTTCTCTACCTTCGTTTGAGCCCCACTCAATTGCTTCCAAATTCTTATAGGCATATAATTTTTTTCATAGTCGTAATGAGGATGTACGGAGTTCATCCGAACATCAAAAACTTCAACGGCTTTCTATCCGTGCATCGAAGCACTCAATCTAAGGAGGAAGGTTTTTTCTTCCTCGCACCCTAGCGTCATTGTTGTCTGCAGTCTCGAACCCAATCTTCCTTCAGAGATTGGAAGAAAAAGTTTTTCTTCATCGCTCCACCGTTAAATGAACCTTGGAATGTACCTCGTCCGTGGGGTATGGACCTCGTTGACTTAAGCAATGTCGGTTGACCCACCATATCTCGACGAACTTTAAAACGTATCCTCAAACGGCTGTTCAAGCCCGAGGTCGTGATGAGTGAATCAGTGCTTGTCACATGTGGGCTAAGTAGAGCCAACGTGCCTATCGTCGAGAATCTTGGTAAAAATATATACTCGCATTTCATCATTTACTATACTTCGTAATATATAATATGTTTTATATATAGCATCTCTAATGTTTATTCATGTCTTCATTCGCAACAATGGAAGAGAGACATGCTCGTCTGGACAAAAGAGCCGTAATTGCGACAGAGGCGGCCCAGCGGGCAGCTGCTGCAGCTGGTCGAGGTACTTGCCAGGGTCGCGGGCGCGGACGAACCCAGGGAAAATCCAAAATAAGGATTGGTGATCCCCAAGACCAGGGGACCACTCGCGCCCAGCCGCCCCGCACCGCAACAACTGCATCTCGTCCTCCTCGAAGCACAGGCCCTACAAACGACTCAGCGGGCGAAGAGGGCTCTCTCGTTCGTCGACGATGCTCCGAGCCGGTCGGGGAGTTAACAAGTGCTCCCTACGGTCGTCCAGAGAAGCGTCCTCATCAACAGGGTACTTCCCAGGCCACTCTAGCAGTGCCTGCATCGCCGACCCCCCAAACTGAAACAACCGACGAGCCCAACGCTCGTGATTACGACCTGCTCAACCAGGCCGAGTGTCTACTGCTTAAAGACTACCTCGACTGTGAGGTTACTGAACGCGCCCCTCAACGATCTAACAAACAACCACTTATCCAAGACTGGCATATATACTCCGACAGCAGCATAATCAAGGATCCTAGCGGCAATGCTGCGATTGAATTATTTCATCGCACGCTATTGCCCAGGGACAAGGCTCTTATCCTCGATAAGCCCCATCCAGTTGTCGAGAAGCAAGCAGCTCAATGTCTCGAAAGGGTACATCAGTTATTAGTCATAGTAGTTCGATATTTTAAATACCTCAATTATTTTATAACTTCGTTTGACATTATGTCTCTTCAGACGAAACTCTTAATACACCAATTATCCCTGAACAATTTGAGCTTGAAGGAGGTCTTAAGGCGATCCCAACAAGAGCTCACCGACTATAAGGGGCAAGTCCAGGCTGAGCTTATTGCTACTCAAGAAGACAGGGAAAAGGCCGCTTCTCTACAGGTAAATTCAAATTCGTAACTAGTATTTTATTTCAATTACAGTTTGCATAATCTAAACATTACTCTCATCAATCATAGATGGAGCTGGATGTTATTTGCCGATCGTACGATGGGGACAAGCTCAAAATGGCTGAGCTTGAACGAACCAATGCTGAGCTCCGTCAGCAATTGAGTGCACTGCAAGAGGGTACCGAGGCTGAAGGACGATGTCAGTTCGCCTTGGGTAAAGCCGCTGGTCACAGGGAGTTCCAGGAATAGTCCTCCTTTAGGCGTCAGATTGATGAGGCTCGTTTAGGTGGGGCTCGTGACATGCTACGATCCACTGTAGTTGACGATCGTTTACTCGATCAAGCCTTGAATGACGTCTAGGACGGCTTCTATAAGGCACTCGACTACTTGAAAGAGACAGGAAATCTTTCGTCCACTTTCCAAGAGGAGGAGTTCGCTGACACATACCTGAGAGCTCCCATCAAACGACCCTCAGCCACCCCTGCCGAGAATGTTACTTATACTTATTTCCCAGAGTTCGACGCCCTAGTGATCGGCGAGTCTGGAGCCAGCATCCAATTCGAGCGAGAGCTAGAGGCAACAATCGATCGAGGGGATGGACAAGGGGAAGGTGGAGAAGCAGCCGCTACAATTGATGAGCCTCAAATAATCGAGGACTAGGCTGTATGTAGATTGTTTTGTTTTTATTCAATATTGAGATAATTTTGTATAACTTTTTGTGTTACATCATTTTAATTTGACCCAACGTCGCGATCGCTTGTTTGCATCATTTCATATTTGTCAAATGTGATCTTGTTTTGTCAATCGAACTAGGATTTCATCTAGTTTTGATTTATTATAAACGCATATCCAAATAATAATTGAGGTAAAGTTATGCCACTTATGCATAGAATTTTCTCAAGTTATTTACATTCCAAGGGCGTGGTAGGTCTTTACCTATGAGATCTTGTAATCGATAAGTCATTGCCTTTGTAATTTTTACGATCTTAAATGGTCCTTCCCAGGTTGCTTCTAACTTCTTCACATGCCTCGACACTTCCACCCTTCTCAAAATAAGATCTCCGACTTGAAAAAATCGAGCCTTCACCCTTTTGTTATACGCTCTTGTCATCGTGCTCTTTTTGCCTTAGTATATTGGCATACGTCTTGTCTCGTACTTCATTGATGACATCAAACTCGAACTCCCTTGTAGATCGATTCTCCTCTGGTTCGTAAGTTCTCACTCGATGAGTCATCATTCCTATTTCTACTGTCATAACCGCTTTCGAGCCATAAACAAGGCAAAACGGAGTTTCTCCTGTCGATGAACGAGGTGTTGTTCGATATGCCCACAACACACCACTTAGTTCTTCTACCCATCCCGTTCGCTCGCCATCGAGTCTGGTTTTGAGATGTTGCAAAAGTATATGATTCGCCACTTCCGTTAGTCCGTTAGCTTGGGGATGACCAACCGAGGTGAAATTTTGCTGGATCTTCAATTCGGAACACCAATCAGTGATAGCTTTCCCATTGAATTGCGTTCCATTATCAAATATCAGTATTCGGGGTATACCAAACCTGCATATTATATTCTTCCAAATGAGAATTTCAAATTGTCATTCGTATTTATTCGATTGTATTTAGGTTAATTAACCTGCATATTATATTTTTCCAAATGAAGTCAATAACGACTTTTTCTGTGATACGAGCCACCGCTTCTGCTTCTATCCACTTCGTGAAATGCTCAATTGCCACAATAACAAATTTCTTTTGATTTTGGGCTGGAGGGAAAGGTCCTGCATAGGATTTAATCAGTCAAACATGCATTTTATGTCGTTTTACAACATATGTGTCGATAAGATTATACCCACCTAGGATGTCGATGCCCCATTGGTCAAATGGATATGCAATTTTTATCACTTCCATAGGGGTCCCTGGTTGATGTATCTCATTAGAATGTAGTTGACATTGCCGGCATTTCTTGGCAAATTCATATGCATCTTTGACTAAGGTAGGCCCAAAATAGCCTTTCCTCGTTACTTTTTGAGCCAATGATCTTCCCACGGAATGATTTCCACAACTCCCCTCGTGGATTTCCCGTAGAACATATTCCGACTCTGATGGAGTTACACATCGTAGCAGCGGACCCCCACTGACCTTTTGTAAAGCTCTCCGTCCATCACTACAAACCTCGTTGCTCTTTGAACGACATTCCTAGCCTCAACTTTATCATTAGGTAGCTCATCGTTTACTAAATAATCCATAATTGCATCCTTCCACAAACTCTCAACCAAAACTGGCACTACCGAGGTTACTGACTCTATTTTCGAGTGTTCAACCACCAACAGAGTTACCTTCCTACTTTTCAAACCCACAATTTGATTCGCAAACTTCGACAATGCATATGCTCGTTCATTTTCATCCCTTGGGATCCGATGCAACTCAACTTTTTCGAATTCCAGCATCAATTCCTTCACTCTCCTCAAATATTTTATCATCGTTTTCTCTCTAGCTTCGTACGACCTGGCAACCTATCTAGCCACTAACTGCGAATCTGTATAAACCATCAGCATCTTTACCTCCAAGCTTTTAGCCATTCTCAAACCTGCAACGAGGGCCTCATACTCTGCTTCGTTATTGGTTACATTAAAGTTTAACTTAATTGCAAATTCCATATCCAGTTTATCCGGTGTTTGTAGCCAGATTCCAATTCCTCCTCGCTTCGTCATTGACGAACCATCCACATGCAATAGCCATGGTTCTGCTGATTCTGCTATGGCTACTTCAAGAGCTGACTCCGTCGTCATCTCAACAACGAAGTCTGCTATTATCTGTGCTTTCACCGCCGCCCGACTCCTATACTCAATGTTAAATTCTCCCAACTCAATGGCCCATTTTATTAGTCTTTCCGAAACATCGGGCTTTGCCAACACCTGCTTCAGTGGCTTGTTCGTTAGTACTACAATGTGATGGGATTGAAAGTATGGCCTTAACTTACGGGCGGAATTTACTAGAGCAAGTGCCCAGTTTTCAATCTCCAAATAATTCAATTCGGCCCCTTGAATCAACTTACTCACGTAATATACCGGTTTGTGTTCGTTTTTGACCTCTCGGACCAAAACTGCACTAATGGCGGCTAAAGAAACAGCCAAGTACAAGAATAGAGGCTCCCCGAAGACAGGTTTTGTTAGCAACGGGGGGGAGACTAAGTATTCTTTAAGCTCTTGGAAAGCTTTTTCACATTCTTCTGTCCACGTAAAGTTTTTTACCTTTCGTAGGATCTTGAAAAATTGAAGTCCTTTATCAGCCGATTTAGATATAAATCTATTCAGGCTTGCCATTCTCCCCGTCAGTTTTTGTACATCCTTCACACTTGAGGGAGATTTCATATTTAAAATGGCCTCGATTTTTTCAGGATTGGCCTCAATACCCCGTTCAGTTACCATATACCCCAAAAATTTTCCCCCTCGAACTCCGAATGTACACTTATTAGGGTTTAATTTCATTCCATATCGTTTCATTATTTCAAAAGATTTCATCAAGTGACTCAAATGGTCTGATTCGTCTACAGATTTGACGAGCATATCGTCAATATAGACTTCCATGGTCTTTCCTATCTCGTTCCTAAACATCGAATTGACCAATCGTTGATATGTGGCTTCGGAGTTCCGAAGTCCAAACGGCATCACATTATAACAATATACACCTCGTGCCGTGACGAAGGAGGTTTTCTCCCTATCCTCTTCTGCCATCATAATTTGGTTGAAACCTTGATAGGCGTCCATCATGCTTAACAAAGCACAACCTGCAATTGAATCTACTAATAAGTCAATACGAGGCAAAGGATAAGGATCCCGAGGGCAAACTTTGTTTAGATCATTGAAATCGGTACACATGCGCCACTTGTTTCCGGCTTTAGGTACAAGAACTACATTTGCTAGCCATTCAGTAAATTGAATTTCATTTATATAGCCTACTTCTAGCAGCTTCTTCACTTCTTCTTCAATAATGGCGTCTCTGTCAGGGCCAAAATTTCTTCGTTTCCGACGAACTGGTTTTGCCTTTGGGTCAACATTCAAACGATGCACTATCACCTCAGGATCAATGCCTTGGAAGTCGGCAGCTTTCCACGCAAAAATATCAGTGTTAGCTTTGAGAAATTTTATCAGTTTTGATTCTATCGTAGGACTCAACTGCCCCCCAATTCTCGTAGTTTTCTCTGCATCACCTTCAAAAAGTTGAACTGTCTTGTGTTCCACAGGCTGCACCCTCGTGTCCACCCTCTTCTGCTTCTTATCCAACTGCTTCATCAATATAGCGGCATCCTCGTCAATGACATTTACCCTCGTAATCTCTCTTCTCCTCTTCTTGCTCGAGTCTGGCACTAACGAGGTAGTGTAACAGTCTCGAGCTTCCAACTGATTGCCCCTCACTTCACCTATACGATCCCTGGTTTTAAACTTCATTTTCAGGTGAGGAGTCGATACTACAGCCCCAAACATATTTAACATCGGCCTACCCATAATCATGTTATAAGCAAAAGGGGTATCTACCACCAAAAATGTTACTCACAATGTCCTTCTCCTCGGAGCCGACCTCAGTGATACATCAAGTTCAATTGAACCTTTCGGCATAATCTGTGACCCAGTGAACCCCATTAAGGGAGTATTCCCCATTCGCAGAGTTACCTTTCCCAGGTCCATCTTGTGTAGCACATCCCAAAAAATTATATCTGCTGAGCTACCGGTGTCAACCAACACCTTGTGTACAACAATATTTGCAACGTCCATCGTTATCACCATCGGATCATTATGGGGAACAATCATGCCCTCGTAATCTCTATCGTCAAAAGCTATTGGTTGGTCGTGATTCTGTACAGAGAAGACCCTCGTAGGCTCCTGACGATAGTGATTGCCACGCATTTCCCTCTTATGCTTTTTTCTTGCACTGGACGAATCGCCTCCAGCTGGCCCTCCCACGATAGTGTGTATCTCTGCCCTGGCCACATTGGTATGCTCTTTACGTCGATCTCCCTGACGACTGTTATCATTCTCCCTCTTGTCATCATTTCGTCCATAATTATCATTTCGATGATATTCATTATTTCGAGGCCGATCATATGGGCGATTGTCATGGACCCGATGGTCATATCGACCGTCATTCCCTCAATATTGAGATAGATCCGGTGACCGAATGCGCGATCGTCTCACCTCTTTAGCGCGGTTGGCCTCTGGGGCTCTTACTTTTGTAAGAGTACGATCAATGAAGTCGTTCAGAACACCATATTTTATTAGACTTTCAAGTTCATCTTTCAATTGGTAGCACTCTTCGGTATCGTGACCTTTGTCCTTGTGAAATTGACAATGTTTGTCCGGATTTGCTCTGGATTTTGATTTCATTGGCTTTGGCCATCGAATCGCATTCATGTGCTGCACTACCAGTAACACTCTTCCTTTGATGCTTTCAAGGGGGTGTACTGTTCGTATTTTGAGTATCGAGGGGGTCGTTTGTGGTTCTTTTCAGACCTCGACCCTTCCTGCCGATATCTATTATCTTTTTGATCTCTTCGATCGTTTACAGGCTTGCAAGCCTCGAAATCTTTCGATAGATTCATTTCTTCCTCGTTGATGCATTGCTCTTCCAACTGCATCAATTCTTTTTGATCTTTTGGTGCGCGTCGAGGTAAGGCGGATGCCAAAGTACCTTTGTTCAAAGCCAACAAAAGAAACGTTACAATAAGATCACGAGTTAACTCAGTTATTTCTAAAACTTCCTGATTAAACCTATGAACAAAATCCCTCAAACTTTCATTAGGACCCTGCTTGAATCCCATCATGGAAGACACAGATTTCCTGGCCTTCTAATTGGCCGCAAAATGATTCTCAAATCTCTTAATGAGCTGCTCATAGGATACTATCGAACCGGGTTGCTAACTCGTGAACCAATCTTGAGCCCGCCCGACCAGGGTCGTCACAAAGACCATTGTATTAATCGCATTCGACTGATGATACAATGACATCAACAGTTCAAAAGTCGTCAAATGCGGCCCCGGAGCACCTGTCCCATCATAAGTAGGCAAGAGTGGAGCTTTGAAAGAACTTGGAGGTTCTTCAAACATTATACTTTCACAAAAAATTTCTAGCCATCAACGCTGAAATCGACCTACTTTTTGGTCGAAGAGCCTCGGGTTTACGATTTACCCTACCAAGCTTTTCATACATATCATCAATTTCAGCCCTTGACAAAACTGGTCTTTCCTCCTGCACAGGCTGTTTTCATTGTCGGGCTTCCAAATGCACATCGCCCCTACTGTTGACCTCCTCATCAGACTGTGCCTCCACTTCTCCCCTCTTCCTATGCTCTGGGTTCACCCCCTTTTGTTCTTGAAACAGCCTCCTAGGCGCCAAGGGTACCACAGGAGCCTTCTGAACATTCGGAGTTACTGGTCCCGACGCAATCAGACGACTCAAAACTTCATCCACCTTTTCTTGCACCATCTTGTCCAACTCTCCCTTTGTTACCATTATCTTCTCATCACCATGACCGCCACCGCTCCTCCTTGGCGTTGAGGACACAGAGTCTTCCATGCGAACTCGCTTCTCCTTCTGACCATCTCCCTCCATTTCTGATGATGACTTCAGCGACCCTCGAGTAGTTTCCCACAGACGGCGCCAAACTGATCTAGCACGGATTTTACCCCACACTATTTCAGTCAAGAAGACCTCGAACACGTACCAAATAATACGTTCTCTAGATTATAGACTGCGCTTGGATGATATCGAGCTGCCTACGTACCTTTTCAGGATCAAGTTTAAACGTAGTTCAAGTGAAGATGTTGGATTCGTTATGGTTCGAATATCGAGGAACTCTCTTATTTGTATTCTAGGATTGTACTCTCAAGTCTCCGAATAACCCGAGCAATACGATAGATGGTTCGTAATATTTACTGCTCCAATTATCCGTCCCTGAATCTTCATAAATGACGGTATTTATAGAGTTTCCTTCTGCACTGTAGAGTGAATGACTGATAAGACGTCTTGCCTGCGGATCCCTTACACGTGTGTTTGATGAGTGGCACAGATTTGACCTTCATCGGGTCCGGCCATGGACCGACCCTACCGGAATAATAATAACACGCGGATCTTGGAGTGTAATGCAAATAATATTGTTTTAGGGACCGGACATAAAACCCACCTCGTTTCCTCGTATACGAGGCAATATTTTAGTCTAACGACCCAATAAATACGAGATGACGAATATTAAATCTCCAAGTAGTATTTTGGTATATCAGACCCCATGTATAAGTTTTACCTGTTTGGACAAATTGAGTACATATATACTCGTAGTAGTATTCCGGACCTTGAACTTTGATTTCACAATTAGTCTCAATATATGAAACTTTAATAAAGTGAAATGGATGATTTACTCACAGTAAAAGTTATTTTCAAAATAAAAAGATCAATATTGTAGTTTTTAAATCCTCATAGCATTTTTCGACAATAGGAACATGTAGCTATCTTCATCATATTTGACAAGGACTCATATGCAAATATTGGGGTGCATAATTTGGTTCACTGCAAACCGGTAGGCCAAAGAGTTAATTTCTTATTAATTCGTAGAAATGCAAATATAAGTAAATTTAATCAATTGAAACCTAAGATCTATTAGATTTTACATACAAGTAAAAGTTGATACTCCTTGGTTTGCCCCCGATATTTGTCTTTGATATATACGCAAGTGTAATTTTTTTATATAGTTTTTCGTATATGTAATTTATATATGAATTATCATTTACAATATCAAGATATCAAGTAGAAATTATCTTAATCTAAAAATTACATCTAGATAAAAGAAATGGTACGGAAGTAGATTAATATAACACTTAGATTAGACTTGATTTCACAATAACCTCTTAAATTATGAAATTTTGAAGCCTCAATTTTACATCTTGGACAAGGCGATGGAGATCTGAAAGGAATATGATAAAATTAAGGTGTTTTAATTTATTTACTTTAGAAAAATAATTTGAAGAATATTTAGATTAATTATATTTCCTAATCTAGCTTAATTACCATGGTTCAAGTTTGTTTCCTTTCTATCATCGTCTTGTAGAGTCTATATAAAATATGGCTCAAACTCTTATTAGGTACTTTTGATGATTGAATTGAATTGAATACTATCAGTTTATTCCAGGTTCATAGTTATTTTAGATTAATCTATGATTTTGTTATCGTTTTGGTTACTTGTTCTATATCACAAAGGAAAGTCTAAGTTGTGTGTTTCATTATATCATAATTACTACAATACAATTAGTAATCTACATTGTATATTTGTATTTTCCTCGAGCATCATATTTACATAGGTTGAATTAATTTCATCGAAATAGAAATAGTGACTTCAAGATATAGTATATATGTTCAATAAATTGCTAATTAGATAAATAATTATTATTTCAAAAAGCGTACACATATTTGACATAGTTAACGGTGGGTTTAGTTTCATGAAATCAGATGGGTATCTCAGCAACAGTGGGGAAGAAGACGCGAGTATCTTCACCGGCAAACCAATAAGACTACAAAAGGATAAAATTGTATGATTTGATCTGGCAAGAGGAGACTTGTTCTGGCTGTATCATTAGCCATTTATATATATAAGTGTGTACTTAGTTTGAACCCTTGTATGAAACCTATTTTTTTATAATGTTTCGGTTACAAAATACATGCCATGAATTTCAAATACTAAAAATATGCAACCAACTAGCAATTATTACAATCAGTTAGCAACTACTATAAAAGTACATAATGATTCACACACTATTAGTAAGAGTCGAACCCAAAAATTCTAATATTTTTGGCCTCAATTTCACCAACAGAACTAGACTTCCTCAGCCCTTGAATTAAACCTTCAATAGATGTTATTAGCAATTAAATTGTTACCATTATGATAGTATGAAATCGATGCTACTCAAGGATGCTAGCCTTTGAGTTTAAAAAATAATAAAGACTTCGAATTCAATTCTAATTATATCAGGCGAAATTTATAGACTTCTAAAAAGTTAGCAGTACTTTTTTTTTGGTAATTAGTAATACTTTTTTGAACATTACAAAAATCTCATTTCAGTACTTTTTGCATGTAATGATTATCCCAAGTATCATGATAGTTAGTTTTAGGGAAATTATATTTTTTGTCACTATAACAGTTTCATTTTAGTTTATTAATATATATATATATATATATATATAGAACAAAGTGGCACATTTTTATTTTAGCCGAGAAAATTTAATTTGGCTAGTAAATTATGTGTGCACGCAATGTTAGAATTGAAAATTTCTAATTGGGAGAAAAAATTAATGATATAGCCATTTGGACAATGAGGAGAATTTTTCTACCTAAGGAGATTTGAACTTGAGTGGATGATGAGAAAACCTAATTCCCAACGACTAAAATAAACAAACTTGATTTCATTATTTCGAGTATAAATGCAAATGTACAGCAGACCATTGCATGGATTAGTTAGGTGTACTTTTATCAATATTATTCTGCAACATTAAAATAATTTTAATAATTTACATAAAAATATTAAATCATAAATAGTAGTCTGGTTAGATATTATTGTATATTAACATAAAATAAATTTTATAAACAGATCAAATATTTAAGCATTCATTAAATTTTTAGATATAAATTATATTAAAATATATTAGATTATATTTTAATACATAAAAGTTTATATTTCTAATTTATAAATATATTAAACAAAATATTTAATGCACTAGTTGAAATTAATATTTATTCATAATTATTATGTGTGATAAACATATTAAATATGATAAGCAATAATTTTAAAAATATATTTACATATACAATTATATAGTATTGGTTCTTACACGTGATGAATACAAAGCTATACTTAAACGTATAAAAGTATATTTGGTTAATTTTCAAATTATAAATATATAAATTAAAAATATTTATTTTATTTAAATCTATGAAGATATTAATATATATATCAAATATATTCTATATCAATAAAAAAAAATGAACTATATAAATTGCTTGTATATATTTGTTTCATATACAAGTACAAACTTTTATTTTACCATATAAAAGTACCTAACAAAAATTATTATGAAAAATTTAATGTCTCTATTATATTATTTAATTTAATTTTCAATGTTCTATTTAATATTGAAGAATTACTTTGGATAAAATCCATATAACAAATGTATACACCTTTTTTTTGGCTTACACAAATGTATACATTGACATAATGTATATTAGCTTTAAATTCAAATAAAAAAACCAAGTTATATATATGTTTTTTATAGAGGTTAGGAGTTGAGTTTTCACATCCACATCCTCCACCTCGGTTCGATTATAAAAGTGACAAATTAGAAAATAATTATTGAGTCAATGATAATGCGCACAATCTCTAATTTTGATACTCTAATTCTTTTATTAAGAACAATGATACGAAAAGCTGGACAGAGGTGAAATTACCTATTTAATCTCCTCCAAAATGTATCTAGATGTTTATAATATTAACTGGAGTGCTCAGTGTGGTAATTTCGGATCAAACACTATAAATAATATTTGAAATTTGAAAGTTTCAAGATGGATTTATCACTTTGATCTTCCTTTAAAATTGATTTGGAGTTCAATAATGTTAATCTGAGATTTAAGCACCTTAATTTCAAATTAAGCGCTATAATTAATTTGATGAATGACATCAAGAATGCCTTGATATTCTCATTGAACAATGTGAATTTCTTGGATTTGAAGATCTTCTGCAAAGAGAACTTGAAGATCTTCCATGATACTTCTCTAGCTTGAATATGAGTCATAAGTAACTTGAGAATCCTTGATAATTATCTATTTAATTTTTGTATCTATCATGAAATAAAAAACCGACTGTTTGTCACAATATGATTGGTTCACGTATGAAGAAATTTATATTTTCTCTTTGATGATTACGTTAATTTAAAGAGATCAATATCAACTGATTTAAGTATCGTTTGATTTGTCCATATATCCACCTGATGCAACTCGATTGGCTTGTTGACTTCTTAACTACAAGACTTAATTTAATTGATTAGAACACTTCAATTTGACACGTAGCTAGATTTGATTTATCAATAAAATATATATTAAAGTATCAACGGGAACTAATTCTAGCAACAAGCAGATACGTATCAAAATAATTTATACCTTCTTTTTGCTTATAACATTTGGCAACAAGTCTAGCCTTAAACTTATAAATGGATCCATCAGGCTTAAGTTGTCACTTAATGATCCAGTTGCTGCCAATAGGTTTGCAAACAGGGGTAACTCAGTTAAAATCTGTTGGTCTCAAGTGGCATACGAAAGGGTCTAGAGGGGGGGGGGGGTTGAATAGACCCTGAAGTCTTTTTCGACTTCAAAAATTATTTGTATTAAAATTTGTTGGACGCTTGAAAAGTAGGCGCTTGACTGAGCGTCTATTGAATACTGTTTTTAGAAAGTTAACTTAGACTTCAAGATTTGACTACTATAACCAAATAGGTTCAAGCGTTCAGTTCTTTGATCAGTGTCAGCACCACAGAATGATTTTAGAGTCTTCTCTTTGAAAGTGTTTAGCGTCACAAAGTTTTTCCGTAGTTGCTTATCTTTAAATCGTTTTGAACGCTTAGAGAGCTTAGCGTTTGGTCAAGCGCTTAAAAGTGATTTTAAAGTGTAGCGTTCTCTTTTAACCTAAATCAGACGCTTGACTATTTTATATGCTTTTTCAAGATATAATGTGCAACTATAAGTAAAGCAAATAAAACAGTAAACAACACAATAAATTGTAAGGTTCACTGGGTGGTGTAATCCCAGCTACGTCTTTCTTCCCCTTTGATCACTCAGAGGCAATCCACAAAATTGATTCTCGAAGAGTCACACAGAGACTTCTACAAAATAGGGAACAAATGGATGTCGATGGCTTGAGCTCCTTCGTCATATAGATTTCTACTACAAGACACTTCTATCCTCGGAAGACGATCTCGATCTCCTTGATCACACAGATTTCAGCTCCAATAAAGTCCTTCTTCAACAAACTTCTTTTACACAAAAATACTGCTTGTGGAATCAACAACTTTCTCACTCAGATGAAAGAGGTTGAGGGTTCTGTCACGGGTTTGTTTGATGTTGGGAAGTTCAAACAACTTTGGATATGTCAGTAGTAGTGTAGGGTTCTTCTTTGAAGATGTTTGAGATATCCGTGACTGTCTTTGGAATGTATTTGAGAAGTTTGAAGGATTTTGGAGCTTCAATAAAGACCTTCTTCAACAAGCTTCTTTTACACAAAAATACTGCTTGTTGAATCAATGAACTTTTTCGAGTTCCAATATGGCTATGGAGTGTCTAAGCTATTCTCTCAAATAATTTCAGCAAAGCTTGGACCTTTTTTGTGTATATGCGTGTATAATTTTGGTCTCTTTTCCCATACATAAAGGTTTTGCTGGAGGGCACTATTTATAGAGGTTCTTGGGATTTGTCCGTTGGACACAATCAGGCGCGTGTCTCTCACGTAGTGCGTCAAATAGTCCCTTTTTGACATTCCTCAATTTTTGCTGGTTCTGATTGGATAGGAGCAGACTTGAACTCTGAAAAGCTGACAGTCTAGTCAAAAGGTGGCTTGTCCGCAAGTCAAACTGTCTTGTTACATTTAATGCACATATCAAGCATTTAATATATTTTGAATTTATTTCCCGTTAGAAATAAATGTCCGTTGGTGATTGCATTTAAGTTTTTGATAACTTGGGTTTTATCCTTCAGGTGAATCTGAAAGCTGGACGCTTGAGTTGCTGAGCGCTTGAAACAGTCTTTAAGCGCTTGACAGACGCTTAAGACCATTCTTCAACTTCTATTGACTTCAGACGCTAATCTTCAACTTCATTCTTGATAGACTCACTCATAACTTCATCAGTGACTTGGTGTCAAATATTTAGTCTAAAATCTACAAAGATAAAAATTACAAGCCTAACAAACTAATAAACTTTCAAATGCTTATACAGATATTCTATGAGAGTATAAACTTACATTCTTTTGGGATCTAACATGAAATCCTATCTTGTCATCATTAAAACATCTAACATGAAATTTCTAACAGTTTCCCCCTTTTTGATGATGTCAAGACCTTAACTCTTATAACTCTTTCATAGATTACTAGTTCAAATAAAAGTCCAAAATAATATAAGTTGGCGTTTAGAAAGTTAGATAAGTTAGCTAATGTTAGATTAGCTTCAACAAGATGTTTTAGCGATAAATCATTCATTCATGTATATAGAATTGAAAGCGTATATGATTATACTGAAACGAAGAATACCTGCCTTTTCTTTCTCTTCTTCCCTCTTAGGCTGCTTTTCTTTCTCTTCATCCCCCTTCTTGGCATCATCAAGGGAAGACAACAGTTCAAGCAATACTCACTAGAGGAGGAGGACCAATTGGTGTGGGGAAAAACTCGGCTAATTCTATCAACCGCTCAGCATTCACAGTCGCATCCACGTCTGGACGGACAGTGAAAAAAAAAAATTCTCTAGCGATTTCCACCACCATTGATACCACTTGTTGGTAAATCAATGTCCAATTCTGTCTCGCCTCAAGTTCTCTTTTTTAAAAAAATTATGCATGATTTTTATAAAATTTTCTATTAAGTGTTGAAGGGAAATTTTCAACGCTTAACATATACCATTTGTTGATACCACTTGTTGAATTCATGTGATCCCATTTGTTGTAAGATTTATGTTGACGCTTGAAATTAAATATTTTTTATGTTTGAGTGTCCAACATATCATGCACAAATAACGATAAGCGTTGATGATCTATGCATATGAAAATAGTTTTTGATCATTGACGCTTACACATGTGTACAAGTACAATTTTAAAGTTCTCCCTAAATTTGATAACTTGTAACACTTTTGAAAAGTGCTTTTAGACAATATAATAAAGTGAATTCTCCCTACATTATATGTCTAATGCAAATATGATGTATAATGATTAAGCGTTTAAATTATTCATACCTCGTTCTGGAATGCAGAACAAGAATTTCTCTTTTCATATCCAAGAAATTTCTTGAATTTCTTAACCAATACCTCCATTTCCTTTTTCTCACTCGATTCTGTCGCTTCCACCTCACTGGCTGATTTTCCCTTGAGATTGGTTGTAGCGATTTATGCTCTGGAATCAGTCGTTGAAGACGAGGTGTCGCTGACTTCTCCCAATTCAAATTCAAAAGCCTTTAGCTCCGAGAACACATATTCTGGCATAATAAAGTCCAACATTTGTGATTCTCTCATTGCTACAGTCTTTATCAAATATTTGCTTGGAAGACTTCTAAAAATCTTTTTGACCATTTCCTTATTGGTCAACTCCTAATCTAGTGACGCTAACTCTGTAATAAGCGACGTAAATCTCGCATCCAATTGATCTAGCGTCTCGCTTGGAATCATCTTAATTCTCAAATCTTTGCATGGCTATGGAGAGCTTGTTCTCTCTCATCTGTGCTGAACCTTCACATATTGTGGCTAACTTATCCCAAATTTTCTTAGTCGTAGAGCACGGCTTGACCTTGTTGAATAAGTTATCATTGTCACCAATGGCTGTATATAGAGCGTTCCTTCCAACATTATCTAGATTTGCTCTCCGACGCTCATCAGCTGACCACTCATGCTTTGGTTTCTCAACATAACCATCTGGAGTCACTTCAGTCGCTCTAGTGATGACTTTGAATATTCGAATTGGCCCATCTGAAATGATATCACACATTTCATCATCACATGCACAAAGATAAACAAATGCTTTGACCTTTCATGAGTCATAATTTGACTTTGTCAGCTTTGGTACTCTTGAAAATGCCATTAAATTCTTTTAAAGCAACTAAATTTTTTTTTTAAAAAAGGATCTTAACAAGCAGTTATGCTTGGAAATTTTGAAATTTCAAATTTAACCACTCTGATACCACTTTTTGGTCCCAAGTGGCGTACGAAAGGGTCTAGAAGGGAGGGGGGTTGAATAGACCCTGAAGTCTTTTTCGACTTCAAAAATTATTCGTATTAAAATTTGTTGGACGCTTGAAAAGTAGGCGCTTGACTGAGCGTTTATTAAAGACTGTTTTTAGAAAGTTAACTTAGACTTCAAAATTTGACTTACTATAACCAAATAGGTTTAAGCGTTCAGTTCTTTGATCAGTGTTAGCACAGCGGAATGATTTTAGAGTCTTTTCTTTAAAAGTGTTTAGCGTCACAAAGTTTTTCCTTAGTTGCTTATCTTTAAATCGTTTTGAACGCTTAGAGAGCTTAACGTTTGGTCAAGCGCTTCAGACTGATTTTAAAGCTTAGCGTTATCTTTTGACTTAAATCAGACGTTTGACTATTTTATATACTTTTTCAAGATATAATGCGCAACTGTAAGTAAAGCAAATAAAACAGTAAATAACACAATAAATTGTAAGGTTCACTGGGTGGTGTAATCCCAGCTACGTCCTTCTTCTCCTTTGATCACTCGGAGGCAATCCACTAAATTGATTCTCGAAGAGTCACACAGAGACTTTTACAAAATAGGGAACAAATGGATGTCGATGGCTTGAGCTCCTTGGTCACACAGATTTCTGCTTCAAGACACTTCTATCCTCGAAAGACGATCTCGAGCTCCTTGATCACACATATTTTAGCTCCAATAAATACCTTTTTCAACAAGCTTCTTTTACACAAAAATACTGCTTGTGGAATCAACAACTTTCTCGCTCAGATGAAAGAGGTTGAGGGTTCTGTCACGGATTTGTTTGATGTTGGGAAGTTCAAACAACTTTGGATATGTCAGTAGTAGTGTAGGGTTCTTCTATGAAGATGTTTATGATATCGTTGACTATCTTTGGAATGTATTTGAGAAGTTTGAAGGATTTTGGAGCTTCAATAAAGACCTTCTTCAACATGCTTCTTTTACACAAAAATACTGCTTGTTGAATCAATGAATTTTCTCGAGTTCCAATATGGCTATGGAGTGTCTAAGCTTTTCTCTCAAATAATTTCAGCAAAGCTTGGACCTTTTCTTGTGTATATACGTGTATAATTTTGGTCTCTTTTCCTGTACATAAAGGTTTTGCTGGAGGGCACTATTTATAAAAATTCTTGGGATTTGTCCGTTGGACACAATCAGACGCCTGTCTCTCACTCAGTGCGTCAAGTAGTCCCTTTCTGACACTCCTCAATTTCTACTGGTTCCGATTGGACAGGAGCAGACTTGAACTCTGAAAAGCTGACAATCTAGTCAAAAGGTGACTCTTCCACAAGTCATACTGTCTTGTTACATTTAATGCACTTATCAAGCATTTAATGCGTTTTGAATTGATTTCTCGTTAGAAATAAATGTCCGTTGGTGATTGCATTTAAGTCCTTGATAACTTGGGTTTTATCCTTCAGATGAATCTGAAAGCTGGATGCTTGAGTCTGAGCGCTTGAGTTGCTGAGCGCTTGAGTCTGAGAGCTTAAAACACTCTTTAAGCACTTGACAGACGCTTAAGACAGTTCTTCAGCTTCTTTTGACTTCAGACGCTGCTCTTCAACTTCATCCTTGATAGACTCACTCAGAATTCCATCAGTGACTTCGTATCAAATACTTAGTCTAAAATCTACAAAGATAAAAATGACAAGCCTAACAAACTAATAAACTTTCAAACGCTTATACAGATATTCTATGAAAGTATAAACTTACATTCTTTTTGGGTCTCTAACATGAAATCCTATCTTGTCATCATCAAAACATCTAACATGAAATTCCTAACAAAACCCAAGTTTTATTAAACATGATTGAAACCATTTCATCATTGATAACTTCTTTCCGTTAAGCTACATCCTTGATGACATCGCTTCTCTAAAAGTTAAGGTTCAAGCTGAACATTATATACTATCATAAAAGTGATATTATTCCTATCACCTTCTAGTAGATACATGTGGAACTCAGTATCATAAGAATTAACAATTTTAACTCTTTTACTTCTTCTTGACTCAACAACTTAATTTTCCCTAGTATAATCTACTGAAGTTTCATCAAACACTTGTTCTTGTGATGTGCTTTCATACATTCTTTTTCCAAATGATGAAAATGAATTCTTAAAGAATTCAACATCTCTAGACTAAAAACTTATACTTCTATAAATGAAATTTGTGGATTTCATAGTAAGGAATTTATATGCTATACTATATAGCGCATATCCAACAAAAACATATCCAATTGTCTTGCTGCCAAGTTTAGGATGTTTAGGATCTGTAAGCCTCACTAATGCTCTACACCTCCAAACTTTTAGGTGTCAAAGATAATGCTTTCTCTTTCTCCAATGTTCATAGGGTAAGACATTAATCTTCCATGAGGAATATGGTTAAGTAAATAGCAAGTCATGTTCATGGCTTCTCCCCATAAATTGTTTGACAATCCTGAAGTATCTATCAGCTACTTCATTTTGTTGAGGAGTATAAGTCTTTGCCACATGATGATTTATTCTATGTGTAAGGGACACAATGGTTCAATGGGTGATATCTCAGGAAAGAATAAAAACTCAAAGGGAAAAAAGAAGCAAAATAATAATACAAGATTTTCTTGGTGAAACCTTAACAAAGAAAAAACCCACCTCCAACTAGATCGTATTAACTTATCTCAAAGTGATTCAACAATTACAGGTTGAGTACTGTTGGTTCCAAGTGGCATACGAAAAAGGTCCAGAATCCGGGGGAGGGGATTGAATAGATCCTGATGTTTTCTCGATCTTAAAAAATTTCGTATATAAAGTTTTCTTTGTCGCTTTGACTTAGTCGCTCGATGCTTTGAGAAGCGTAGAATTAAGGCTTAGTTTTTATACACTTTTGAACTCAAGGTTTGGTCACTTGATCATAGTAGGATAAGTTCTCAGAGCTTGGATCTAGAGTAATGCAACAAAAAGATTTAGCCTTGTTCTTTTAGATATTTGGAAGCGATGAAAGCTTTTTCTTAGCTCCTTGTAGATAAATATAAATTTTTGAACTTGTATGTTTTCAAATAATGAGCACAAATGAAGTAAAGACTGAAAAAAATAAATAGAGATAAGAATTTGTAAGGTTCGTTGGATATATGTAATCCCAATTACGTCCTTCTCCTCCCTCTTCACTTGGAGGAATCCACTAAATGATCATTGGAGTTTCACTTGGAACACTTCTACAAACTAGAGAATAAATGAACAAAAGATGGCTTGAGCTCATTGGTCACACAGATTTCTGCTCAAAGGTCCTTTGATCCACACGCTTCTTTCACTTAGAAATAATGCAAGCCTTCAACTTCGCGTTTCACACAAGTTACGACATAAGACGGGTTTGATTTAAAGCTTGTGTTTAATGTAATCAAACTAGGATAAATATCTCTTTTGGAAGGGAGTGTTCTTCTTCTTGAAGATGTATGAGATAGGTTGACTGTGTAGAGAAAAATTCGTAGAAATTGAATGTGTTCTTCGGGAGCTTTGGAAGAGTTTTCTAGCTTGAATGCAATAGAGTTTTTGATCTTAATTTTTCTGTATATTGCATGTTGCTTGGAGGTCCTATAGATATTTTGGAAAATATCTGTTTGCACATGTAGGGCGCGTGAAGTCCACTTCAGGCGAGTGAACAACTTTCCTTGTCATTTCTCTGAAACTCTGCTGCAAAAGTATGCGGCAAACTTATGATTTTTGATAGTCCAATTGGAGAGGTCAATCCATATGTGCTGACTACTTATCAACATTATTTAATGACCTTATCAACATTTAATACATTCAAAATAAATGTTGTTGAGAAATGCCCATTATAAATATTGCATTTAACTCTTTCTGATCTTGGAACTAAATTCAGGTGTTTTCTCAATTAATTTGGACGCTGACTAGTCGCTAAAGGTACTTCCCCATTGCTGAGAAAACTTCTTCAACACTTGGTCACTTATGATAAATTTTATTCTTCAGCTTGATTAACTCATTCAGAATCTAATCAACGCATGTAAGCATTCAGTTCTGATAGTGTTATATGCCCGGCGAGCCATTTGTTGGCTTAATCATTGGAACATAAATACTATGACAGTCTTGTCTTTCATATCATACCAAACCTATTGGTCTTGTCTTTATTGTAAATGGCTTATATAGTATAGATAAAGATCCCTTTGGATTACACAGAGCTAGGGAAGTGGTACGTAACTATAGGAACACTCGAGAGAGCTGTAATCCTTAAACCCCGTTCCAAGTCATAGAGATAATGAGATAAGGGATATAATTGTCTCGCCAAGACTTATCTGTATATGTCATTGTCAAACGGGTGAGTGCCTTGTTCCTTAGACAACGACCCACCGGGTCAGTGCATATATGAAGATTCATACTTTGGAGAAGAATGGAATTGAATGATCCCGTAAGGACATCTTGTTGGTTTTGGTCGAACTAGAAGTCTTTCGGTTTTGTAGTGTGAGGTTAATCCTTTGACCTGAGATGTCACTGGAAAGGATACTACCCACTATATTTCGATATATGGCGCACACTACAGGATAGTCATACAATGGTGTATGTTGGATATAGTTTGGTAGTATAGTAGAATAGGTCGCATTAGATATGGGATCCATCCAGGGCTAATAGCCTGGTATTTCCTATGCTGTTGAGTAAACTCTGAATGATCGATAAAAGCCTTGGGCCGGAGTGATGTCTTAAAAGAAGGATTGGTGATCTCTGCTTAGAAGACCGGATCATTAGTGTTTCCAACATAGTAAAAGTTTCTCAGGTTATTAGGGTTTTGACCATCGCCAAACCCTAAACCTTAGACGGACAAAAGATGGAGGGATTCAACTCACATAAAGATCGTAACCTGGAGGGTTCACTTCTGATGTCTTTTTCCATGGACATTTTTTATCTTTGTCTTCAACATATAAAATAAAGCTACATCTCTTAGCTTTATAATGGCACAAGCGTGAAGTTAATTGGATATCCATGGAGAGAGTTACGGTAGAAATGCTAATGTTGCACTTGGAGAACCGTTTCTTCTTAATTCCGTGCTATTTTCTTCATTTTCCAAAAATGTCTTTAGATGATGCTACAAGATAAAATCAAGACTTTAGGAAAATATTTAACATCAAATATTGAATAAAAGTAATGAAAGTAGACGAGATTACTAGGCATATAAATCACTTATCAATCCATGACCAATAGGTGCCTTGAATTAATATGGTAAATTAAATCAAGGTCGAATTAATTAAGCCTATGGGAAATGACTTATTGCTAGCTCGTTAATGAGCCTAAGGGGTCACAAATTTAACTTAGTGTAGTACCTATGATGCACCGATACTCCTAAAATTGGACCCGTGTAGTATCGTACTCATATCGGATACAATACTCTACGGATACCACTCAGATACGTATCGGATACCCTTTTTACGTATCCAAAAATGAAATAAAAAATAAGATTTCAGATACCGTATCCGATACTTCCGGATGCCGTATTCCATACAAAATTTGAAGTATCTGATACACGTTTAAAATATCAGACATTGCCTTTTTGAATATTATATAATAATTTATAGGTTAAAATAGGAAAATAATAATGACTTTGACCATACGTTAAAAGGTTAAACAAACAATAAGTAAATTTAAAGAAGCCAAAAACTGTTTCGGTTTCACTTCTTAATATATTTTTTCTTCTCTTACTTCACGTGAAATCTATCATTTAAACTTTATTATCAAAGATTTTGGATAAGAAGGTAAATATTGGTATCAATGAATGACATTCTTACACTACCGCAAATGATAAAATATTATGGCTACCTTCAAATTTTTTTGAACTTATAAACAATGAACCTGTGTTAATATTGCACTTTTATTTATGTTAATGAACATATTGACTCAAATTTATTATTAAATATATAGATATATATTCATCCCCAATGTATTGTATCCTATAATTTTTAAGTTTGCCGTATTTCATATCCGTGTCATATCGTACCCGTATCCTCGTATCTGTATCCGTGCATCATAGTGTAGTACCTATTGGCTAAGTTAATTCTTTGTGAATTAATGGACAGATTAATTAATTAATCAGGAAAATGAATGAATTAATTAAGTGGTCTTAATTAATAAAAGTCTTATAATTTAATATTGAAATATTAATTTGGGAATGACTTATTAATTAATTAGTTGTCTAATCAATTAATATATGAAAGAGAAAGAAATATAATATATATATACACGTGTATACACGCATTCAGTGTGTGGTGGAAAGATTTTATCTTATCCACCAAGTCTATATATGTGTGTGTGTGTATGTATATATATATATATGTAATATCTTGAATATTTGGTAAAATTTATTTAATTAGTCGGTTGACTAATTATATGGAAAGATCTTATAAATATTTATGGATAGATATTATTATATTTGGAAGGATCTCAAATATATGGAAATATGTTAAGTATTAACTTAACAAATGAAGGGTAGTTTAGTCGAAAAAGTTGTTAATCCTCCTTTTTGGGTTTTTGGAATGAAAACTTTGTAGAATGGGTTTTTGAGATAGAAAAATATTTTCATGGGTTTTTGGATATGAAAAATTATTTTCAGGGGGTTTTTAGTAATTTTCTCTATAATATAATATTATGCATTTGTTTAATAGAACCATCTGAAAGTGTTGTATGCCCGGCGAGCCATATGTTGGCTTGACCACTGGATCATAAACACTGTGTCGGTCTTATCATTTAGATTATATCAAAACTATAGTAATGCTTCTTTATTGTCAACTACTCAGGGGTAGATAAAGATCCCATGGATTACATTTGGTTAGGAGCGGCAGTCAGGATACATATGGAATTGACACGCTAGAAGCTAACGTGCTTGAATAGCAAGTGCACTAGTCGTGTGTAGTAATAGAAATGGACAATAAGTCCGGGTTGTCGAACCACGGAGACTTGAATTTTAGTTTATGATTTTAGATAACAAAAGGAAGTAAATTAGAGATTTAACTAAAAAGGAAAGTAAAATAAGCTAAAGCAAAAGTAAAGAGAGATTAAATTTCCAAGGTGGAGAGGTGACTAAGGCTCATGTTCGGGCACATGTTGCGTATTGTTATCCTAAGATCATTACCAATTCATTAGACATACATTGCTATGGTGAAAGCTCCTAAGGTAAAAAATAATCGATGTCTCGTGATAGACTCCTATACTTAATTCGCGGTTTCCTAAGTATGTCTACCCGGAAATCTAACCACTAAGTTTGCATTAAAGATCTAGAGCTTACTCGATTAAAATCGAACGACTTCACCCGGGAGTCTTTACCTATGTCTAGGGCAACTCCTATTTGGTTCGGTGATGTTGTGAAATCCTTGCACCCTAAGTCAGTTTTCTCTCGAATAATTCACCTAGGCATGATATCAAACACATGATGATCAAGCATATGTAAGACATTCAACCACAAAATCACAACACATAGCAATATACGAATTGAAATGGAAAACGATCTTATTATAACAACACTAACAACATGGCCTTCTCATGGCCCAAGTTCAACAATTTAGCTCATAAAATGCATAAGGGAAAAGCTAAGCATAAGATCCATGTTCATAGACAAAGATGAATCTAAAGCTAAGAAACTCCCTATGTTGAATTGATGATTGAATCTTTAATTGGAGGCTTGAATCTCTTATTTCCCTTCTTTTTTGCTCTTCTAAAGTGATGAAAAGTGAGGTCCCAATTCCAAGAAATCCCCAAAATTCACTTAGAATTCGAACCCCCGCTTCAACTCAAAAATTCAATTTATAGATTTCAAAAACGGTTACAACGGCGTCTAGGTGCGGGTGGATCGGCGCCTAGGCGCGGCTTACGTGGCACTGTTGGCTTGAGGCAAAAGTCAAGGGGCGCCCAGGCTTGGATTTACTGGCGCTCGGGCGTGGGAAATCTCACGCCTAGGCGTGAAATATGTGGCGCCTGGGCGTGAGACTGCGAAGCATTCTGCCTTGTGTATTCGGATGGCGCCTAGGCGTGGAGACTCTCGCGCTTGGGCGCCGATCTGCGAAGCATCTTAAAGAAAAATGTTCGATACACCGTCTTTGGCCCTTTTCTTCGTGCAACGTCGCTTAGTGCCTGAATTCACTTAATACACAGATTACACATACAAGAGGCACAATTCAAGCTATAAAAAGACCTAAATTGTCAATAAAAGAGTTAAGAACATGTGCAAAAATGACTCCTATCAGGAATACTCTCAAGAATCGTAACCCTATAATACGTTACAAGTTATAGAGGCTTTGAGATGTGGGATATCACTGGCCTTGCCAAGACTTGTTCGTGCGTGTAACTCTCCCAAGAGGTTGACGTGTTCCATTGTCGATGACTAGTATGGCCAATACATGCATGAAGATTCATACTTAGGGTGAGTATGGAATTGAACGGCAACACTAAGGATTCCTCATTGGTACTGTCGAACTTGGAGTCCTTGGGTCTCGTAATGTGAGATAATCCTTAGACCTGAGATGTCATTGGAAAGGGTACTACCCACTACACTTTAATATGCACGTGCACTCGAGGAGAGTCATACGACGTGTATGTTTTGTATAGTCTGGTAGTACAGCGGAACAAGTGGCAGTCATCAAGGGATCCATCTCGGGCTGTTTGCCTGGTATTTCTTATGCTGTTGAGTGAAACTGAATGATCGAGAAAATTCTCTAGCCAGAGCATAATCTTATAAGAGGGATTGGTGATCCTTTCTTAGAGGACCGGATCATTAGTGAACCAACATAGTCATAGTTTCCGAGGCTACTAGGGTTTTGACCGTCGCCAAACCCTAAGCCTTTGACGGAAAAAAGATGGAGGGATTCGACTAGCATAAAGATTGAAATTTGGATAGGTTTGCTTTTCATTGTTAACATCTAGGAAGTCGTTGTGACATTGCTAGACATCGATCCACGACCGACAGGTGCCTTGGGTTAATTGGTGAAGTTAATCCAAGGCCTAGTTAATTATTATGAATAATTAATCTAGCCTACGGGAGGACTTATTGCTAGCTTGTTAATGAGCCTAAGGAGTCACACACTAACTTAGTGTAGTACCTATTGGCTAGTTAATTCTTTGTGAATTAATGAAGAGATTAATTAATTTGAATTAATTAGTTGAGGAAAAGGAATAAATTAATTAAGTGGTCTTAATTAATAACAGTCTTATAATTTAATATTGGACTATTAAATTGGAAAAGACTAATTAATTAATTAGTGATCTAATATTTGGTAGGGTCTATTCTAATTAATAAGTTGACTAATTGATATGGAAAGATCTTATAAATATATTAGGATAGATATTATGGATATGGTAAGATTTATTTAATTAGTTAGTTGACTAATTATATGGAAAAATCTTATTTGGATAGATCTTATGTATTTGGGAAGGATCTCAAATATATGAAAATATCTTGTTTGTTAATTAGTGGATCTAACTAACTAAGGAAGAGAAATAAGATGGAAGAAAACTAAGTATAAAATATATATATATATATCAAAAATATATACACGCCTATTATGGGCGTGTATGTGCATGTGTGTGAGTTTGACTCATGTTGGACTCTCACTCTATATATATATGTTTGTGTGTGTGTGTGTGTTGATTTTTTATTCTCAAGTTAACTAATTCATTCTACACAATTTTCACTGTGAAAATTCTTTCTCTCCATCTTTTCTCTTTCGCCTCTTTCACATTTATTTCTTCCGACTCATGTGTTGAATACGAAGAACACCAAAAATATATTCCTACCCTTTGTTCTCATAAGCCAAAATTTGATATTCTCTTAGCTAGCACTGGTGGAGATAATCGAGGGTATGACCTAAGGTGTGGATAAACTTAGAGGCGCAACACTTAGGGCGCTAGGGCAAATCCAATCCGGAGAGGTGTAGCAGGGAGTTGCTTAAGAAGACGTTGCTGTTTTTGGTTCTTCAAGAGGTAAACACGAGAAAACTCATCTTTAGGGTATTTTTTGAATTCGATGGTACCATGTCTACCTATCCCTAATTCGTGGATGTCTCTTTAATTTTTAAATTTGTATCTTCCGCTGCACCGGCACCCCGGGGGCTTCCACGCGATCTCAACAGTGGTATCAGAGCCAAGGTTTTGACATGGCTCAGATTCTTTGTCTATGTTTATGTTTATGTGCTTTAAATTTGTTTTATCGCATGTAAAACGGATTTGGATTTTCTGATTTTATTTTTGGATCGATTGAAATTGTTTAAATCTGAAAATTGATTTGGATCTGAAAAATGAAATTTTGAAATCTAAAATTGCGTTTTGAAATTTTGGATATGGCTGCGTGTTTTATTCATAAAGGTTCCTGCATGTTTGGGTTCTACGGCGGAGAAGAATAATTAAACCCACGATGGCATTCGCCTGCCATCGCTGATCCATCGGACCCGCCGGAGCCATCGCGAGCAGCGCTATTAGATATAGTGCCACTGTACACGACGACATATGAATGCCCGCTGCCCTGGCGAATTAAGAACGGGCCCCCGTTGACTAGCGTTGGAACCCCAGGATTTTTTTGAATTTTAGTAAATTGCAATTTGGTCCTGTGGGACTATTTTGTATTTTTATGTTTTGGATTTGAAATGCTATTGAATATACTTTTGGGCTTGGTCCTAAAAATGACTTTTCAAAAACATGGGTTTTGTTTAAATTTTGAAAGGACGAAATAAAATTGGTATTTTATTGACTTTCGAAATTAAAAATAAAATTGAGTTTCTAAGAATGGGCTTCTTCATGGATTTTCAAAACTATGGTTCTTTTATTTAAATTTTGAACGGACGAAATAAAAATGGTATTTTAATTTCGAAATTAGAGTAAAATTGAATTTTTGAAATTGGCCCTTTTGAAGAGATGAATTTTCAAAATATGGGTTTTCATTTGAATCTTGAAAGGACGAGATAAAATTGGTTTTTATTGACTTTCGATATTAAAATGAAATTAAGATTTTTTGAAATTGTGGGCCTTTGTGATTAAATGAAGAAGTGAACTTCTTCATGAACTTTCAAAGAATATGAGTTTTATTTGAGTTCCAAGTATGAGATAAAATTGGTATTTTATGGACTTTGGAAACTGAATAAAATGAATGATTTTTGAAATTGGGCTTTCTCGGATTATATGGAAAAGTGGACTTTTTCATAGTTTTTTCAAAACATGAAATAATTGTTTAGTTCTTGGAAAATTAATATGAAATTCATTGATTCTTAGAATTGAATAATGTTGGAGTTTTGGAAATTAAGTTAATTTTTGAATTAATGGAGAATTATGATTTTCCATGGGATTTTCTGAAATTTATTTTTAGAAAATAATTAATTGGTCCACTATGTAATTAGATTATCCTTAATTAAAGCCGGTAAATTTATGTTTATGAAAGCATGATGCGAGCATGTATGATGTGGTGATCCGGGTCGAGCCATAGACTAGTCGTTTAATTTGAGGCCTGCGTGCCAACTTTTCTCTTTATGTACATGAGAGGGTGAGGTTTCCTTTTCTCTTGTATTGTTGTAATTTGAAGACAGAGATGAAGACATCTTGAAGACGAAGTTGGAGAAGTTCAAGCTCGAGGAGTTGCGAAGACTTTAGTCTAAGGTCCGACTCCTTAGATTAGATTGGTCGACACCTTGATGGCTCGGGGTGTTTTAGGATTGGCTTGACTAGGATCACATTTACTGCTTTATGTAGACATGCTTATTGTTATTTATCCCTTATATCTTATATATGATGTGCTGTGCTGCATGATCACCTAAGAAAGATAAATACATGGCGATTCCACATTCGAGGTTGAATACATGGTGGCCTCTAAGGCTGCCAAACAAGTTGTTTGAATTAAGAAGTGTATGGTTGAACTTCAAATGATTCTTAGCGTGGAAATACCGTTATCACTATAGTGTGACAACCATGTAGCTATCGTGCAGGCTAAGGAACCTGTTGGAAAAAATTGCATAAAATCAGAAAAACGCAGTGGAAGATTATGTTTAAATCCCAGTGACTCATCTCTATTTCTCGTATTTAAATTGGGGTTCGAATTCAATTATCGTTCTCGCGTATGTTGATTTTTGCACCAACTTTGCAATCCCTTCTTGAATAGGAAAATCTGCCGTTGTCTCTAAATTGCCACGCCGGAGTCAAAAAACGAAAATCTTCTTCTTCTCTTGAGGAAGACGGCTAGAGAGAGAGAGAGAGAGAGAGAGAGAGAGAGGATGGAGAGTTCTACTTGGAGAGAAAGTTTGTGTGTTCATTCACTTAGTTATTTTTTCACTAAGTAGTATATTTATACTACAATAGAAAACAATAACCGAGGTCTCCAAAGCCCTATTGTGGACACCCACTTCAAGCTTTTAAGCCTTCGGGCTTTAGTCCTATTTTGGTTTTTAATTAATGAAATAATTAATATTATTTATCCAATAAATAAATTAATTAAATAATCAATTAATTCATGTTGATATTATAATTAAATTCCTCTAAGAAATTAATTAATTTATTAACTTAATTAATTAATAAAATCATCTAACGATTAATTAATTAATCTCGATATCCAATACCGAAAATTCTCTCAAGTCTGCTCCATGATTTTTCTTTTGCACTTCCTTTAAGCGCGACTCTTTAGGTTCGTCTCAAAAGGCAATTGGGAGGAAACCAAAAGGATGTGAGTAACACCTAGCCAGTAACGTGGCTCACATCGCATCCCAATTGAGAACGAATGAATAGGATCATTCCAAACCATATACGCTGCGAATATCGTACGAGTATAAACCTTTTATTCTTATATCCTAGTTAAGTGAGAGTCATGGTTTTAGTCAAACTCACATGACTTGACCATATGCTCATAATGAGTCGAGGTCATTTTTATGCTTTGGCTAAAGACTTTTAACCTCACTCATTCATGACTGCATAGGATATTTAGCTCATTCACTTATGAGAGAATAAATCCCATTTTGATAATCAGTTAACAATGCTACTTGCCCATCAAGTCGCACTTCGAGGTCGATCCCACCAAAGGGTGATTTGGATCTAACTACACTAATGACAGACTTGATGTTACAAGTACATCTTCAACTCGATTCCTCAAGTCTAAGGTTCATGCATACCTATCACAACTTATCAGTTTCATCATTGACTGTCAGTGAGTGAATACCCATGTGATGAAACCAATGCGAGCCGTGTTCGAACACATTAGTCCAACTAATATGTCCATGACATAAGTTCCCACTATCATTCCCATAGTGTTCGACTGACACTTTCTCTGTCAAAACTTATATCATGCACGTCCTTGTTCTGTATTGATATCCAGTTAAATACTTTCTTAGAGTTGCGAACCGTATTTAGAGAATAAGGATCAAAACCCTTGTAGTGCCATACTTCCTATCCCATAGGAAGTAGAAGGTTTGCCTTCATTCTTAAGGACTTTACATTGTTTATTAACATCTTACAAATGCTTATAAGAAAACAACAAGTTAACGCCTTGTATATAATAAAAAGATATTGTTTAGTTACAAGTGAATGCCCTATAAATCTATCCTCTTTATGGAATTTGAGAGCATACACTCTAACAATCTCCCACTTGCACTCAATGCCATTTGCTATGGTATTTTATACCCATCCCTTCCAAATGTTTTTCTAGCACCGCCTGTGCCAATGGCTTGGTCAATGGATCAGCGACATTGTCAGCTGAGGCTATTTTATGAACAAATATTTCTCCTCGTGCAACAATCTCTCTTATGATGTGATATCTCCTCTCGATGTGTTTGGACTTGTTGTGAGACCCAGGTTCCTTTGCTTGCGCTATTGCTCCTGTGTTGTCACAGTAAAGTGGCAACGAGAGTTTATGCTAGGAACCACTTGAAGTTCTTATACGAACTTCCTTATCTGAACAGCCTCTTTAGCTGCCTCAGAGGCAGCTATGTATTCAGCCTCTGTAGTGGAATCCGCGGTTGTGCTTTGCTTGGAACTTTTCCAAGTCACCGCCCCACCATTTATGGTGAATACGAATCTTGAGGTGGATTTTCGGTCATCGACATCAGATTGAAAATCGGAATCAGTGTACCTGTCCACTCTCAGGCTACCACTCCCATAGATGAGAATCATATCCTTGGTTCTCTTCAGATACTTTAGGATATTCTTCACAGCTATCCAATGTTCCTTGACTGGGTTTGCTTGAAATCGACTAACAATGCTTACTGAATAAGCAATGTCAGGTCTAGTACACAACATTGCGTACATTAGGCTACCCACTGCTGATGCATAGTGTACAATGCTCATTTCATTTCTATCTTCTTTACTTTGAGGACACATAGATTTTGAGAGATGTATCCCATATCTCATTGGCAGGAACCCTTTCTTAGAATCCTCCATCCTATATCTCTTTAGGACCTTTTCTAAGTAAAGGGCTTGAGAGAGCCCTATCATTCTATTTGTTCGATCTCTGTAGATTCGAATCCCTAGAATATAAGTTCCCTCTCCAAGTCTTTCATGGAGAAAGTACTCGAAAGCCACTTGTTTATAGTGGTGAGCATTCCTATATCATTCCCTATGAGTAATATGTCATCTACATATAACACAAGGAATGTTATCTTGCTCCCACTAACCTTCTTGTAAACACATGGTTCATCTTCGTTCTTGATGAAGTCAAATCCTTTGACAACCTCATCAAAACGTAGATTCCAGCTACGGGACGCTTGCTTGAGTCCATAAATGGATCTCTCAAGCTTACACACCTTATGAGTATGCTCCTCGGATACAAAACCTTTAGGCTGTTCCATATAGATATCCTCTTCTAGGAATCCATTTAGGAAAGCAGTTTTGACATCCATATGCCATATTTCATAGTCTAGGTGTGCGGCTATTGCAAGTAGAATCCTTATTGATTTGATCATAGCCACTGGCGAAAAGGTTTCTTGGTAGTCAATTCCTTCTTTTTGACTATACCCTTTTGCCACTAGCCTGACTTTATAGGTGTCAACCTTGCCATCAACATCAATCTTTCTCTTCTGAATCCATTTGCACCCGATTGGTTTTACCCCTTCAGGTTGGTCCACAAGTTTCCAGACTTGGTTTGCATACATCGAATCGATCTCAGTTTGCATAGCTTCATGCCATCTAGTGGCATCCACATCCACCATTGCTTGATCAAAAGTGGAGGGATCATCTCCATGATCCTCCTCTAATACAAAATGAAGATCCAGCTCCCTCTATACTAGATATCCGTACCTCTCAGGCGGTTGAGGTACTCTACTTGATCTTCGCGGTTGTGGTTGTGTTACAGAAGGTTTGGTTCTCACTTCCTGTGTAGATGTATCCACTGGAGTCTCATTTTGTTCTTCTAGAACAATCTTTCTACCCGCTCCTCCTTCTTGAATGAGCTCATCTTCAAGAAAGTGGGCTTGTAAAGCTACAATAATCCTTTGATCATCGTGCAAGTAAAAGAGGTATCCCATTGAATCCTCAGGATATCCAATGAAACGTCCCTTCAAGGATCTAGCCTCCAGCTTGTCCACTTTGGTCTTTTTCACATAAGTCGGACATCCCCAAATCTTGATGTGATTAAGACTTGGTTTCCTATTCCTCCATATCTCATAGGGAGTCATAGGAATGGACTTGGACGGACATCTATTTAAAATATGTACAGCTGTAAGCAGCACATGACCCCACAGTGAAATGGGTAAGTCAGTGTAGCTGAGCATGGAGCGAACCATGTCCAACAAGGTTCGATTCCTTCGCTCTGCTACCCCATTTAACTGCGTTGTCGCTGGAGGTGTGAGCTGTAATACTAAACCATTCTCTCTGAGGTATACATCAAACTTGTCGCTCATATATTCTCCTCCTTGATTTGATCGAAGGGTTTTTATTTGTTGACCAGTTTGATTTTCCACTAAAGCCTTGAATTTCTTGAACTTTTCAATGGATTCAGACTTATGCCTCATCATGTACACTAGACCATATCTTGAATGGTCATCAATAAAGGTGATGAAGTAAAGGAAACCTCCTCGTGCCATTTCTCCAAATGGACTACAAACATAAGTGTGCACTAAGCCTAAGATTTGTGAGGTCCTTTCAAAAGTCCCTGTGAAGGGGGATCTAGCCATCTTGCCTTTGAGACAAGATTCACAAGTAGGATAGGGATCCAATCCCAATGGACCGATTAGTCCATCTTTCTCCATTTTTCGAATTTTATGTTCGCCGGCATGACCTAGTCTAAGATGCCAAATCAATCTTTGGTTTATCCCAAGCGTACTTTGTTTCCTTTGTATAGTATTCACAGAACAGTCATTCTGGACATTAAGGTAATACAATCCATTTATTAAAGAAGCAATGCCTACTAATTTATTAACATAATAAATGTTGAATCGTTCATTAATAAAACGGAAAGTATAACCAAGTTTAGCTAAAATGGGAATAGAAACAATATTTTTAAGCCCATTGGGCAAAACTAAAACATTATCCAGATTGCTCTATCGTTAACACAACACCAATCCCAATGAGCCAGGTGAACTTCATCACCCTCGTCGTTTCCAGGAATGGGAGGACGACCAATTTCCTGTACATAGTCTATGGATTCACTGCTAAGGACCATTCTCAGCTTTATGAGCCATTCTATGTAGTTTGGACCAGTGAGAATCGTGTTTTCCATTAATTTCGACAGTGTTTTGGGAGACATAATTAAATTTGAAAGAGAGAAATCAAAAATAGTTGCAGAAAATAAACCAGACTTTATTACACTTGTGTAACTAAACTAAAACCAAGTTTAAAATCGAGGACTTCGACTTATAACTTGACTCCCACTACATTTTTCGAGATTCACACTCCCACTGTGAAAAACGGAAGTGATCGTTGCATTATACTTCGTGTTGGGGATTGAGTTCTTTAATTAATCTAATGGATGCCAACCCTTTAACGATACTTGGTCCATTATTTAATTAAAGTGATGTCCAACATCAACCTATCCAATAGATGGTTCAATCTTCTTTTTCCCATAATCCACCAAAACCGCAACCCTTTAACGATTTATAGACTTTGTGGATTATCTAAGTTTACTCCCACTAACTCCTCATAATCTAACATTTGAATTTCACCTTGCAACCCTTTAACGATATTTGGGGTGAAATATGTCTCGATTAACGCATCTAATGCACTTAATAAAATTCTATAATTAAATCTTGATATACGACCCCCACTTACTGGGAAGATGCCATATACTAGGTTTAATACTTAATTTTATTAAGTTTAGTGGAGGGAAAGGATGCCTAGCACCCCTTACTAACTTAGTATAATTTTTGTTTGGGAGAATTCATGTTCTAAACATTTATCTAAGTCTCACTTTGCACATTATTCAATTTATATAGCGCATATTGATAACATACATGTTTCATACAACTAATGAACATTTATCGAAAACAATAAACCAACACATATGTCCATGGGCTTTATCTAGAGGGCCCAAGCCAATGAGCCATCATTAAAAGGAAAAATAAGCCTAGCTATTCTTCGTGGGCTCCAATCTCCTCTTCTTTTGGATTGATCTCCTCTTGAAAGGCTTATTCTATTTCTATCTATTACATGAGATTATTGAACAACCTACACATAATTCTAGAAATAAAATAAACGGGCTCAATTCTGGCCCTTACAACCCATAAAAGGAAATACAATCAAAAGAAATTACCTAAGCCCATGGACAATGTCACCATCATATAATACATGCTCGCGAAAAATAAAGCAATTATGTTGGTGATTAAGTTAATAATTCATTAGTCCAACTAATTAACTTCCTCAATAAAACTCTAAATTTTATTGATAATCATGACAATAAAACATTTAGTGAGAATCCTTAATTTAAATAAATAACTTAATTAAAAAATTCTCCAAGAACCATTAATTAATTATTTCACTTAAATTAATTATATTCAATAAAAACAATTTAGACTTAATTTCCTAAAATATAAATTACCAACCATTGGCAAATTTAATTTTAATTAATTAGGCCCAAAACTAATTTATTGAAGAGTCCATAATTTTAATTAAAACAATTTGGGTTTATTTAATTAATTCCGAGTCATCATCCTTTTGACCCACCTGGATAATTAAAATAGCCCAAAATCCATTTATTTAAAAAATTGGACCCGAGGAAAAATAACCCGACCAGTTAGGACCCGGGTCATGGACCTGGGCCCACAAAACAGGGCCCTCGTGCACCAGGAGAAAGGCACGACGACGGCAGTGGCCTGGTCGTGTGGCCAGGCCCAGCGCACGGTGTCGTGCGCACACAGCGTGTGCTATATGCGCGCTGCACGTTGTTTTCATCGTGCTCGTCGCGGGGTTCTTCTGACCCGATTCTCACAAAAATTAGATTTTTCAATTCACAGGTCATCATACTACAACATACATGAATTAAACGCAGAAAAATCATGGATTAGTATCATGAAAAATATATTCCTAACATGCTTCAAAAATGAGAAAAAACACATAATCACGTAATCAATTAAATACAAAAATCAGAGATTGGCTCTGATACCACTGTTGGAAAAAATTGAATAAAATTAGAAGAATGCAGCAGAAGAATATGTTTAAATCCCAGTGGCTCATCTCTATTTCTTGTATTTAAATTGGGTTTCGAATTTAATTAACGTTCTTGCGTATGTCGAATTCTGAACCAGCTTTGCAATCACTTCTTGAACAACAAATCCGTCGCTGTCTCTAAACTGCCACGCCGGAGTAAAAAAATGAAAATCTTCTTTTTCTTCTCTAGAGGAAGACGGCTAGAGAGAGAGAGAGAGAGAGGATGGAGAGTTTTACTTGGAGAGAAAGTTTGTGTGTTCATTCACTTAGTTATTTTTTCACTAAGTAGTATATTTATACTACAATAAAAAACAATAACCTAGGTCTCCAAAGCGCCCACTTCAAGTCTTTTAAGCCTTCGGGCTTTAGTCCAATTTTGGTTTTTAATTAATGAAATAATTAATATTATTTATCCAATAAATAAATTAATTAAATAATCAATTAAATTCATGTTAATATTATAATTAAATTCCTCCAAGGAATTAATTAATTAATTAACTTAATTAATTAATAAAATCATCTTATGATTAATTAATTAATCTCGATATCCAATACCAAAAATTCTCTCGAGTCTTCTCCATGATTTTCCTTTTCCATTTCCTTTAAGCGCGACTTTTTAGGTTCGTCTCAAAAGGCAATTGGGAAGAAACCAAAAGGATGTGAGTAACACCTAGCCAGTCATGTGGCTCATATCGTATCCCAATTGAGAACGAGTGAATAGGATCATTTCAAACCATATACGCTGCGAATACCGTACGAGTATAATCCTTTTATTCTTATATCTCAGTCAAGTGAGAGTCATGGTTTTAGTCAAACTCACATGACTTTTATCCTCACTCATTCATGACTGCATAGGATATTTAGCTCATTCACTTATGAGAAAATAAATCCCATTTTGCTAATCAGTTAACAATGCTACTTGCCCATCAAGTCGGACTTCGAGGTCGATCCCACCAAAGGGTGATTTGGATCTAACTACTCCAATGACAGACTTGATGTCACAAGTACATCTTCAACTCAATTCCTCAGGTCTAAGGTTCACGCGTACCTATCACAATTTATCAGTTTCATCATTGACTATCAGTGAGTGAATACCCATGTGATGAAACCGATGTGAGCCGTGTTCGAACATATTAGTCCAACTAATATGTCCATGACATAAGTTCCCACTATATTTCCCATAGTGTTCAACTGGCACTTTCTCTATCAAAACTTATATCATGCAAGTCCTTGTTCTGTATTGATTTCCAGTCAAATACTTTCTTAAACTTGCGAACCCTATTTAGAGAATAAGGATCAAAACCCTTCTAGTGCCATTCTTCCTATCCCATAGGAAGTAGAAGGTTTGCCTTCATTCTTAAGGACTTTACGTTGTTTATTAACATATTACAAATGCCTATAAGAAAACAACAAGGTAATGCCTTATATATAATAAAAAGATATTGTTTAGTTACAAGTCAATGCCCTATAAATCTATCCTCTTTATGGCATTTGATATTGTTTACATTGTGTCCTCCTTTAGGGTTGATATCGAACACATGCAAAACATTAGTCCTTTTCTCATTGCAAATTACCACTGTTTAGTGTCCTTTCTAATTGCTTTTGTTCATGTAATATTTGCATGTTGCATCCCATATTAATGTGGACTATTAAATAAACAATGTTGCATCCAAGAAAAGTGGCGCCCAAAGGGCGTAATATACGAGCTTTTCAACACCCCCAAACTTGAATTTGATCGTCCTCGAGCAACGAAAATAAAGTTCACACATAAGCTCGATAAATTGTTTTTACAACTCTAACACATAAACGTAAGACACTACCCCTTAAAACAAGATTTATGAAAAATTATTCATTCATCAAAAACATTCCATATTCATATGTCTCAAAAATCTTCATCATTACCCCCAAGTCATGAGTCCCATGCCTTTTCTATGTCAAGAATCAAATTAGGCAAGATTAAACAAACAAATCAGACTTATTGACATAAATCAACTTCAAAATTATAAAACTTATTTGAATGCACAATACACGATAACCATGATCAAAAGGTCTTTTCGGCTTGTAATGTGTTAGCTTGGTTAGGGAAAATATGGATGAAAGTGACTGAAGGTTTAGAGAGCCTAAAACTTGATATCCTCAAGCTACACTCACTAAATAAGCATCATACCCAAGATTCTCACTACTTTCCCTTTTTTTTTTTCGAACTCACAACCCCCAATCTTATTTCTTGTCGATATTGGGTTGTGTACGAGTTACAACACCTAACCAATGATCATTGAAGCATCAAGACCAATGTCAACCTCCTTACTCTTATGTGCACGAGACAACAAAATGCATACCCAATCATAGCTAAAAGATACCAAGTTCTACTCTCTCATAACCAGGTAATTCATTCTTTGTTTTTCTTCTAGGCTAAAGGGTAGTTGATATGGTTCATGAAAGAAAGTCGAATGGTGGTTTGTAGTATGCTTAGCACACCCCATTCTTATCATTAAGGCTCAAATAAAGGTCTAGGCAACGAATATATTGAAGGCAAACGTAAGGCTAAAGACAAATCAAAGATGGCCTAAATCATGTCATGGTCACGTAATATCAATGCACTCATCAAAGTGAAACAACCGTAGAAGTTCTATGTCTCGAGTCCTCTAAATTCACATAATATCGGCTAACACGAATAACAAGACATAAACTAAACATGGTGCTTACAATTAAGGGGTTTTGACTCGGAACAATTTGAAACAACAAATTTATCATACTTTATGAAAGCAAATAATTGTACACAAAATATTATTCAAAGGGTTTCACTTGCGAAAATTTGTACAAATTGTAAAAAAAATTCGGGCTAAAAAAAAATACAAAACAGGCATATGCGATTCATGTATCCCATCCCCAAACTTAAAAATTAACATTGTCCCCAATGTTAAAACTCGAAAATGAGAAGAGAGTGAAGATACTGCCCTAAGTCGGTTCATCTCCCTTGTGTAGTGCATCTGAAAGATCTTGGATGATGCATGGACACTCCCAAACTTATTTACAACCTACACAAAATTAAAGAAATCATAAAAAGTAACAAGGGAGATGAACCGACTCAACAACAAAAGGAAAAAAAAAACAGACACGACAAAAATAAAATCTAAACTAACATAAACAAAAAGCAAGCAAAAAGATAAAGCTTGGGTTGCCTCCCGCAATAAAGACTAGGAAAATATGGGTTTTGGAAGTTTTAATTCAGACTAGCGCTACTAATGTTAAAGGACCTAAGTCACAATGGGTGCCTAAAAAGAATTAGAACTGCCCTTTTAATGCAGGTACCTAGAGCCAGCACGGTTACATCAATTTGGTACATCGATTGTGGGTCGTCAAGGCACATGACAGGCTCAAAGGATCTTTTGATCAACTATCGTGCAACCAATGGTCCTCAAGTCATATTTGGTGACAACTCCAAAGGTAAAATCAAAGGTATAAGTATAATGCATAGGGGTAACGTCATGATAAGTGACATATACTATGTTGAGGGTCTTAAGCATAGTTTATTGAGCATTAATCAATTTTGTGATAAAGGCTTTGAAGTTAAATTCTCTAGTGACTATTGCTATATTAATGACGCTAAGATTGGACCTACTCAATTAAAATGAAAAAGAATACATAATGTTTATTTGGTAGATTGGGGTTCAACAATCGATAACAACCCTACATGCTTTGTTGCTAAAAGTCAAAATGAATTGGGTTGGTTATGGCATAGAAAAATGAATTACCTCAACTTAAGGAAATCTCTCAGTTAATATCAATAAATCTTGTAGAGGGATTACCTAAGGGTTCCTTTCAGAAAAATCGCTTATGTGATGCATGCCAAATGGGTAAACAAGTTAAATCATCTTTTAAGAAGAAACCACATCTATCTACTTCTAGAATTCTTGAACTATTGCATATGGATTTGTTTACTCCTATTCAAATCATGAGTGATAGTGGTAAAAAGTATTCTCTAGTGATAGTTGATGATTTCTCACGCTATATATGGGTAGAATATTTAGTGTCTAAAGATAAAACTAGTGGCAAGCTCACAACGCTAATCCCTCAATTACAAACCTCGAAAGATTTAAAAGTGACGAGAATTAGATGTGATAGAGGAACTGAATTTACTAACCATGTTGTTGAGAAGTTTTGTATAGATTTTGGAATACTTCATGAGTATTCTGTGCCTAGAACGCCTCAACAGAATGGAGTTGCTGAGCAACGAAACAGAACACTTAAAGAAGCCGCTAGGACAATGTGAGCAGAGTCCAAGCTACCTCAAAGGTATTGAGCCGAAGCAATCAATACCGCTTGCTACACTCAGAACTGGTGTATGATCAACAAGCAATATGGAAAGACTCCGTATGAGTTATGGAAAGAAAGTAAGTCTAACGTTTCTTATTTTCATGTATTTGGTTCAAAATGTTTCATTCATAACAATGGATCCCACAGCCTAAAGACATTTGATCCTAAAGCGGATGAGGGAATCTTTCTAGGCTATGCCAAAAATGGAAAGAGTTTTCGCATTCTAAATAAGATCAAATCAAAGGTTGAAGAATCTATTCATGTTGTGTTTGATAATGCTAACCAATAGTTGAGTAAGGTTTATATTGATGATGTAGGAGTTAAAGATCTTTCTCAATGAGCATCTCAGATCAATCTTAGTGATGATAGTGATGATGATGAGGATGATGAGATCTTTGTGCCCAATCCTAAGGCTACTCGTGAGGTTATCAATGATGATATTGCAAGAGATGCTAATGATCATTAAGAGCAAATTGGAACTGTGAATGATGAAGCGACTGTGCAAGAAATAAATGAGGATCAAGCGATTCATAATCAAGAGTCTCTCAACTCGTCCCAACTAGACCGCAAATGGCTTAGGGATCATCCACCAGATCTAGTAATTGAGATATTGGAGCTCCTGTAAGGACTAGGGCCACTACATTCAATGAGGCCATGTTCGCGAGTTTTCTATCTCAAATGGAACCAAAGAAAGTGGATTAAGAGTTCAGTGATTCAAGTTGGGTAGAAGCGATGCAAGAAGAGCTTAACCAATTTGAGCGTAATAAGGTTTGGACGCTAGTTCCCAAACCAACTTACCAAGGAGTTATTGGGACTAGATGGGTTTTTAAGAACAAGATGGAGGAAGATGGTATTGTTGTGAGAAACAAAGCTAGATTAGTCGTTCAGGGTTGTTGTCATGAAGAGGGTATTGACTTTGATGAAACTTATGCCCCAGTAGCCCGTCTTGAAGTGATTTGGATGTTTCTAGCATTTTCTGCATTCAACAAATTCACAGTGTATCAAATGGACGTGAAAAGTGCTTTCTTGAATGGTAAACTCCAAGAGGAAGTGTATGTGGAGCAACCCACAGGGTTTATCAACAACCATGGATAGAGCATGGTCTACAAATTGGATAAGGTACTTTATGGCCTTAAACAAGCACCAAGAGCCTGGTATAACACTCTTTCTATCTTCCTTATATGTAAAGGTTTTTCAAAAGGCAGCGTTGACACAACGTTATTCAAAATTTTCCATAACGAAGATATTCTCTTAGTCCAAATTTATGATGATGATAATATTTGGGATCTACAAATAAGTGATTGTGTGAGAAATTTTCAAAAACGATGTAAGATCAATTTGGAATGAGCATGATGGATGAATTAACTTTCTTTTAGGGTTACAAGTTAAATCACTCTGTAATGGCATATTTATAAACCAAGCTAAAAATACAAGAGATATGATTAAGAAATTTGGTATGAAAAATGCACCATCTTCAAAACTTCAGATGAGCTAAACGCTTAAGCTAAATAAAGATGAAAGTGGGGAGAAAATTGATATCACTAATTATAGAGGTATCACTGGATCACTTCTTTATCTTATCGCTAGTGGACCTGATATTATATTTTCGGTATGCATGTGTGCATGCTTTCAAGTTGATCCCAGATAGTCACACTTAATTGCTGCCAAGAGAATCCTTAAATACCTAAAAGGCACACAAAATGGGGCTTATGTTATCCAATGGACTCTCCTTTTGAACTAATTGGTTATTCAGATGCAGATTTTGCAGGATGCAAAATAGATAGAAAAAGCACTAGTGGTACTTGTCAATTTCTAGGTGATAGATTGGTCTCATGGAATAGTAAGAAACAACAATCCATAGGGACTTCTACCGCTGAAGCCATGTATGTAGCCGCTGGAAGTTGTTGTGCACAAATCCTTTGGATGAGACAACAACTTAGAGGTTATGGAATCATCTTAGGTCCTACCCCAATACATTGTGATAACCAAAGTGCTTTAGCTATGACCCAGATCCCAGTCCTTCATTCTAAAACTACATTGACATTCGCTACCATTTTTTGCGTGACCATGTTCAAAAGGAAGATATCTCCATGCATTTCATTGAAACTAAAAAACAATTGGCGGATATCTTCACCAAAGTACTCAACGAACAACGTTTTCTCACTTTGAGGAGTGAATTAGGTATGATTGATTTAAACGCTTAAAATCATGAAGCATCATACTTTTCATAGGCATATAGTTTTGGGGGAACTCACTTTATTATAATGTCTCAAGCGATTTCAAAATTCAAATGAGTTATCAATTTTAGGGGAAATTTTAAAATTGTACTTATTCTAAATAATACGCGAGACAATGATCAAAATTGATTTTTGAAATATTGTGCAGTGATCATCAGCGTTTAATTTTATGTATGTCAAATTGATCGCTAATAAAACAAAAATATAACAAAAATTGCTCATTTGCTGAAATTACCCACTCATGGTGGAGAAGTAGACGAGTTGGAAAGGGAGATGCTACCAAAGTATGGGGAAAAGTCAGAAGAGACGACATTGCTACCGCGTATGAACCAAATTTCAAGAAGAATGACATGAAGGGTGAATGTCATTCTGGCTAATGTCTGCGCAAAAATGGTGGATTGTCGTAAAGGATTATTTGATAAGATTTCAAATCTGCAGTACAAGATGATGATAGCCATTTTAACCAAGCTGAAGGTCAATTGGGCTCTATACGTTTTTAATCGCTTCAAAGCAGCGATCTAGAAGTCGGTTAATCCCAAGCCTTATGGGATTCTTTTAAGCTTTATTATTAGCATTAGCGGTTATGTTAATTCTGAGGGAACCAAAGTTCCAGCGCTAAAGTTCTACGGTAAAAAGACGATTGGCGAACTGCTAAACCCCAAGCGACGCGGTGGTGCAGCAGTCCCCAAAAGAGAACCTGAGCGACTCACTGCCTCATCAAACGACTTCTTCATCAAATGATCCTAAAAAGGAGGTGGTGGTCAAACGACCAAAGAGAAAGGCTGCCAAGAAAGATGCTAAGCCGTCTAAGCCTGCAAAGAAGCCTACGAAGAAGGAGACCAAGAAGAAATCTCCCTCTCTTCCTCCGAAATTCCCTTTTCCTCTCCCAGCATTTTTGATTGCTCCAGAAATTGAGGAGGAAGAAGAAGAAGAGAAAGTGCCACTCATCTGTAAGCGCACTCATCAGACAACTCCAATGGAATCGACAAGCGCTCCAGTTGAGCAAGAGCCAACGCTAGAAGAACCAACGAGTACTGCTCCTCCTCCTGAATCAATCGCCGAGCCTGAAGCTAATCCTCCTTCAGAGGATATTGATGATAGCGATCAGGGTAAGTACTTGTACAATTGCAAAGTACATTATCCTTTCCTTGTTAGTTATTTTTCTTCGAACGTTAGGATAAAATTCCAGCTCGAAGAGAAGCCAATATCAAATATGTTCTTGATACCTTAGAGGCATTCAATATTCCTATTCGTGCTATTCCTCTAACCACTATCGTCAATCTTGACGATGAGGTTTCTTTGGAGCTTGGGGCACAAGTACTATCTGTTCCTGACGCTCAAGCGACTGAGGTCCATGAAAGTCCTCAGGGTAAGCGTTTCTTTTTTATCTCTTAAATTTCTACTTAGTAGAAATCTTTGTTTTGTCTCAAACGCTTGCTTGTTTTAGCTCCAATTGTGGCAGAATCTAAAGTTCCAGCTGTCGCTGAGGTAACCCCTCCTGAGGTAGAGATGGAGTTAGATGTCAACATGACATCGATCGTGGATATCGCTAAAGAAGTTGCACTAGACATTCCTGGAGCTGAAACCTCTATAGCCAGCGACACGTCTGTGAATGCTGAGTGGTCGATAGAAGTGGCCCTAGTTATCCAAAGACCAACTCCTCCTCCTCCCCGAGTGATTAATTTCTTTCTCAGAGCCTATGATGCGAAGTTAAATCCTACTATGCCTGGAGAGAAAATAACACTTCTCAGATGGTTGACATGGAGAAGACCTTTCAAGAGACTCTCCACAACCCTCTTCTTTCAGACGCCAAGAAGTTTGATGTGTTTGAGAAGCTGACTAATCTTGGTCTTCACACAAGAAGTGTCTGAAATCACGATTGGGTTATATTCGACGTCCAGTGGTCAATTTATCTGATTTTGACACTGAGCGTTTCTACCGTTTTGGCCGTTCCGCAAAAGCATTTTATACTCCGTACTAGAACAAGATGGTAATTAAGAATCCCAATATCGCTGGTTGGCTAAGAGACCCCGATGAAGAAATGTTAAACAAAATTGGGTACTCGATGAAGCCTAAGGTCGTTCGTATTAGGAATCCATCGGAGTAAAAATTCAGCGAAATAAAATTTTTTGGATTCCTAAAGGTGGATCACTTTAACGGGATGGATTTAATGATTTTAGTAGTTTTCCAAAAACTAAATGAAATTGATTTACCATATTGATTTCGTAATTAACCTTAGCATAACAACAACTCCTTGAGCTCCTGTCTCTAAAGATGCACATGAAATGAACCTTCAAAAGATCCCCAAAAGTTCCCCCTTCAATGGTGGTGGACAGCTATGGCGAATTTTTGGGGTAGGATTCTTCTCTTTCTTTTTGTGTGTTATGCAACTAGGGTTACTTGTGATTTGTAAGTGTTGGAGTTATCTTATAACTCTATGACTTAACAAACAAGTCGGAGTCCCTTAGGACTCCTAAGGTGGCCGCCCCCTAGGGCTCCACATGGACATGGGTGGGCTTTATGTTGGCCCATTCAACTTAACCCACCTTCTAACATGTATTTAATTTCAATCCTATTTAAATCCAATACATATTAAATAATTAATTAATTCCATTTAATTAATTCTCTAATTAAATAATTTAATTTAATCTAATTAAATTCAATATTTAATTCATTGATTTAACCAATAAATCAATGCGTCCATTTAATTATATCTTGCTAAAAGATTAACACAAAAAGTCATCCTGTTCGTTTCTTATAGCGCGACTCTTTAGGTTCGTCTTAATTGGCAATGGGATGAATTACCAAAGGATGTAAGTGTTACCTAACCAGTCCCGTGGACTCACATCGTAACCCAATTGAGTATGAAATGAACGAATCATTTATGAACCTCTAGACCATAAATATTATATGAGTATAAGCCCTTCACTGACGTATCCCGATCAAGTGAGAGTGATGGTTTATGTCAAACTCACTAAACTTGATATTGTGCATGTAATCATATTATGATGAAATTACCAAACTACCCTCCATGTCCCACATAAGTTAGTTTCATTGCTTTGGCCAAAGACTTATAATTTCATATGCACATGATTGCACAGGATACTTTCTTGTTTACTATCAGAACATTGAATCCCATCTTGGCGATCACTGAACAACTGCTACTTGACTTATTAAGATCGCACTTCAAGGTTAGCCCCACCAAAAGGTGAGTTGGGCCTAACTACTCTAGTAACAGATTCAATAGCACAAACACATTAATCATTAACCCTCAGGTCTAAGGCTCAAGCATACTATTATGGTCAGCAATCCAATCATTGACAGTCACCGAGTAAATACCCATGTGATCGGATTACTGCGAGCCGTGTTTGAATATATCAATTCTATTGATATATCTATGACATGTGTTCTCACTATCCCATAGTGTTCGATTGACACTCTTTGTCTGAGCATGTGTCACACAAGTCGAATCTTAATGCCCAATTAAGATATCTTGACTTGTGAACCCTTTTGAGTGATCAGGAATAAGACTCTCTTCGTGTCACTTCTTTATTCCATAAAGGGCGAAGAGTCAATCTTGATTCACAAGGACTGTTTGTTCAATACTTATCGATGCCATAAGTTTTACATGAAATAATAATTGCCTTTATTAATTATTAGTCTGTACAACATAATTGAACGCCCTATACAATCTATTTTTCCTCATTGGCATCTAGGGCATATACCCGACAGTTCACTCTACCCAGAATGCTCTATCTTCAAGACCCCACATATTATGGAAAGGAAAGGGACAAGTTGTTGCTGAGCGTCCCAATCTAATCAATTCATAGGTGGAAGATGAAGCATGTGAATATCTCGCTAGATTATAGGCAGATGATTATGAGAGCAACTTAGACCGTTTTGAAAAGTATCTCACTGCCAGAAAAGACAAAGACAAAGCTGAAAAGCTAGGTAAGCGATGGATGATGGATACAAGTTGATGGGCTGAAGAGTTTGTGTTGCACTTTTACTGACTAGAAGAATTGGTCAGATATCCATTTCTATTTAGATTCAGAGTTGAATACAGGCGTCGAGGTTTTGCCGTATTCTTTCTCGAAGAATTAAGTGAAAACTAAATAATGCCATTTATTATATATAATATTTAAGTTCAATATAAGATAGATGCCCTATTCATACCATCCTCTATAGCATCTGAGGGCATAATCGTAACAATTGCTTATAAAGATTTCTTGGGATTTGTCCTTTGCAGCGCAAATCTCTTGTTGGCAATGTTAGCGATTTACCATGCTACAGGCAAGGTGTTTCATTCAAGGTGGACGGTACTATTTCATGAGAACCAAAATTTTGTTTAATGCATATCCCTTGATTTGAATGAGGATGCATCTACATGCAAAAGAGATGCACTCCCGAGGCTAAGTGAAGTGCACATGAGTTTGACTTATGAGCACGAGGAAGATCATCATACAGGTAGAGCCGTCCTAGACAACGTTCAAGCGTTGGATGTCATGTTCAATGACCTTTTGGGTCTAGACGCTTTCAGAGCCTACTCTGTTCTTCCAAGTATTTTCTTCGTGTTGGATATTAACGCTCAAGCGTTGGATATTGACGCTGGTATTTCCTTGGCATTGGCTTAGGATGCACTTTCAGTACTTGACGCTTAGCATTTGATTCACTGGTAGAAGGTTTATCCTTAGCTTTTTGAGCATTTGGATGGACTTTCTTTTGTGAATCATTCACTTTCGTCTCTCCTTTGCCTGAGTTAGTATTGACTTTCTCATTTGGCCTCATAATATTGTCTCTTAGTTTAACAGGTGTTTGACTTTTTGAACCTTTCTCAACAAAGAATACACCATTTCCTTTGTTGTTTGCGTAACATTAGATTTCTTTGGTTGTTTACCGAATTTCTTGCATCCTAAATCGGTCTTTTCACCAAACATTCCTGTTACCTCAGTCACATTGTCTAGCTTTCTTGACGCTTTAGACAATGATGAGATGAGCTGCTCTGATTTAGCAAGTCTAGCAATCAGCTCACCTTCTCTCTTGACTATTATATAAAGATCACTTTTCAAATTAGTTATCTCACTCTCAAGTGATTTGTTCTTCTCAATACATTGTTGCTGAACTTGAAACTCTGCCTTGAGCGTCACATTATCACTCTTGAGTGATGATGATATCGAAGTGATTTTGATATAACTTGGTGGCAACTTGACAATCTTTATAATACTCTTTAACTTTGTCAAGTAATTCTTCATAAGAGAGAGGATAAGTAACTTCAGTGTTTACCTCAGGGGACACTTCATCATCTCTCACCATAAGATAAATAAGCAATGAGTCATCCACTGGCTCATCATCATCACTGCTCTCCTTTGAAGACTCCAAATCTTTAGGTGCGGACGCTTGTTCTGACTCCTCTAGCAAACCTTGTTGGTGAAGGTTGATCCTGAATTGGTTTCTATCCAAGTAATCTTGCTTTGAGGGCTTAGATACGTTTGGATAAGGGAAATTTACCTCTAATTCCCTGGTTTCCTACAATCATAACACATATTAGTTTTCATCTTTTGTTCATTTATCAACCTTGCAGTTTGTGGTTTTGTGACCACTGGTGCTGAGAGATTCTGTTGGGTAGATGCTTGGTACTGAATCAGCGCTGAGGGAGAAGGTGCAGAATAATGAGGCGTTTCATATTGTTGTTGTACTGGAGGAGGCATTTGGAAAGAGTTATGTCCTTGATGTTTAGGATTATTTCCTTTATTTTCATATATTAGGAACTTTCTAAATCTGTTCAGCAGCTCTAGTTTCTCATCCTCACTGATATTTGATACTTTTCCTTTGTTACCCGATTTACCCTTGATTGATGGTATAAGCGCTCCAGATTCTATCACTGGAATGCTGACTACATCACTTGCTGAATTCAACTCGAACTCAAACGCTTTGAGCTCTGAAAAGGCATCTTCTAGAGTTAGAAGATCCAACATATTTGATTCTCTCATTGCTATTGTCTTCATAAAAAATCTACTAGGTAGACTTCTGAAAATCTTAACCACCATTTCTCTGTTTTGTAAATCCATGCCTAAAGATGTTAATTCCGTAACAAGAGCTGTAAATCTTATATCCAATTGCTCTAGTGTCTCATTGAGCAACATCTTAAAACCATTAAATATTTCCTTGGCAATGGAAAGCTTGTTCTCCTTGATTTGTGCCGAACCACCACATATAGTAGCTAACTTATCCCATATATCCTTAGTCGTATTACACAATTTGACGTTGTTGAATAAGTTGTCGTTATCACCAATGGCAGTATTATAGAGCTTTTCTTCCAACATTGTCTAGATTAGCTCTTCGACTCTCATATGTAGACCATTCTTGCTTTGGCTTCTTAACATATCCATCTGGAGTTACTTCTGTGGCTATAGGCGCTCTAGTGATGACCTTGAATATTTGATTAGGTCCATCTGAAATGATATCACACATTTTATCATCGCATGAACACAAATAAGTAAAAGCTTTGATTTTCCAAGAGTCATAATTTGACTCGGTCAATTTACGAACTTTAGCGAATGCCATAATAAATTTTAAAAAGCAACTAGATGTTTAAAATAGGATCTAAACAAGTAGTTATGCTTGGAAATTTTAAAATTTCTACATCAACCGCTCTAATACCACTTGTTAGTTCCAAGTGGCATACGAAAGGGTTTAGAAGGGGGGGTTTGAATAGACCCTGAAGTCTTTTTCGACTTCAAAAAGTTTTGTATTAAAATTGGTTTGGACGCTTGAAAGTGTAGGCGCTTGACTGAGCGTCTACTTGAAGACTGTTTTGTTAAAGTTAATTTAGACTTAAGACTTGAATACTATAACCAAGTAGGATTAAGCGTTCAGCTCTTTAATCAGGGTTAGCACAGCTGAATGATTTTAGGTCTTCCTTTTGAAGGTTTTAGCGTCATGAAGATTTCTTTAGTTGCTTAGCTTTGGATGATTTTGTCAATGTGTTTACTTAACCGATTTATGGAATCATATGACAAGAATGAAATAACGGTAAAGCAAAGAACACAAATTTTGAAAAGTTCATTGGGTGGTGTAATCCCAACTACGTCCTTTTTCTCCTCGAACACTTGGAGGCAATCTACTAAACTGATTCTCGAAGAATCACACAGAAGATTCTACACAAAGGGAGAGATGGATATTGATGACTTGAGCTCCTTGGTCACTCAAATTTCAGCTACAAGACACTTCTATCCCCTTGCTACATTCACCCAGAAATTATGAAAGTATCCAACTTCAACTTCACACAGATCGCGAGGCTACGATGGGGTTTTTCTAACAGGTCGTTTGATTTTGGAAAAGTTGAAACAACTTGGAATATCTCAGTAATAATGAAGAGTTCTTCTTTGAAGGTGTTTGAGACATTTTTGACTGTCTTGGAATGTAAAAGAAAAGCTTTCAGGAATTTTGGCTATGAAAAATATAAGCCTTTCTTTCAAGTAATTTTAGCAAAGTTTTGGCTATATGTGCATGAAGATTGGTATTTAGGGTTTGCTGAGAGGTACTATTTATAGAAATTTCTCTGGAATTGTCCGTTGGACACATGCAGGAGTGTGTCTCTCACGCGGCGCATTAAATAGACCTTGTTCTGACATTCATGAAAATCTGCTGGTTCTGATTGGACAGGAGCAGGTTTTGAACTCTGAATGGTAACAGTCTAGTCAAAAGGTGGCTTGTCCACAAGTCACAATAGCTTATCACATTTAAAGCTCCTATCAAGCATTTAATGCGTTTTGAATTTATTTCCCGTTGGAAATAAATGTCCGTTGACGATAGCATTCAAGTCCTTCATGACTTGAGAATTTATTTCAGGTGAATCCTTCGTTGAACGCTTGAATAGCGTGAGCTCTTGGTTCATAAGTCCTTAAACAGATTTTTAGCACTTGACTGACGCTTGAGAACAAATCTTCATCTTCACTTGATTTCAGACGCTGATCTTCAACTTCATCCTTGATAGACTCATCTAGAATTCTATTATAGACTTGGTATCTAATACTTAGTCTAAAATCTACAAAGATAAAATTTACAAGCCTAAAAAAATTACATCTTTCAGGCGTTTATACAAATCTTTTAATAAAGTATAAACTTACATTTTATTTGGGGTCTTACAAAAATCCCAATTATCATCAAAACATCTAACATGAAATTCCTAACAGAAATGAATCAGGATCTGCAGCGAAGTAGGAAGCTGGAGCATAGGGAGGTGCTGATCAGTGTTGGCAGCAACATCTCACATTGGATCAACTTCTTTGTGTTTATCATCTGGGCATAGTTTAAATTTAGAGGATGTTTTGGTTTTGTCCAAAGGGATTAAAAACATTATTTCCATTTCTCTTTTGGTTAGGAACGACTATATATGTTTTTAAATTCATTGACAGTACTTGCAGCATTTTATTTCATAATAATATTGTTGGCACTACTGTTAGGAATCCTATACATGAAAACAGAGAATTGCAGCGGAAGATTCGAGGATTCCTACCTGCAGATCACAAAAATAGATCTGATGATTTTTCATTGGTTTCGCAAAAAATAGAACGAATAAAAATACCTTTTTGATTCGTTTACTGATTCTGCAGAACAACAATTCTCCAAGGGCTCCTGTCTCTAAAGCTTCACGCGAAAAGAGCCTTCCAAAGATCCCGAGACTCCTCCTACTTTGCAGCAGTGGACAGCTAGAGAGGAGAGAGAGAGGAGAGAGTTCCTTTCTTTTTGTGTTGTGCAAAACGTATTGTTTTTCTTTTTCTCTTGTCTTAGGGTTTGTTCCACTGTAGGAGTTCTTTTAAAATCAACTAGCTTGTTGAACAAGTTTGAGGCTACTCCAACCCTACGTGGCCGCCCCCTTTAGGGATTCCTTGGACCAGGTGGGCTTTTAATTGGCTTGTCTAATTTCTAGCCCATCTGTATATATTTAATTTAAATTTAATTTAAATATAATATATACTATTAATCAATTCCTTTTAATTAATATACTAATTAAGTAATTTAATTTAATCTAATTAAATTAAATATTTAATTAATTGATTTAATCTAATTAAATCAATCAGTCCATTTAATTCTTTCTAAAAGATTTATACAAAAAGATACATCCTGTTCGTTTCTTATAGCGCGACTCTTAAGGTTCGTCTCAATTGGCAAAGGGAGGAATTACCTAAGGATGTGAGTGTCACCTAGCCAGTCCCGTGGACTCACATCGTAACTCAATTGAGTACGAAATGAACGAATCATTTTACGAACGTCTTGATCATAAATGTCGTATGAGTATAAGCCCTTCACTGACGTATCCCGATCAAGTGAGAGTCATGGAAATGTCAAACTCACTAAACTTGATACTGTGCATTAGATTATAGCATAATGAAATTACTAAACTACCCTCAGTGTCTCACTTGAGTTAGTTGTTATGCTTTGGCCAAAGACTTATAATATCACTAGCCTATAATCGCACAGGATACTTACTCGTTTACTATCGAGATAGTGAATCCCATCTTGGCGATCACTGATCAACTGCTACTTGTCTCATTGATATCGCACTTTGAGGTCGACCCCACCGACAGGTGATATGGGCCTAACTACTCTGGTAACAGATCCAATAATACAAGCACATTGATCATGAACCCTTAGGTCTAAGGCTCACGCATACTATTACGATCAGTAATCCAATCATTGACAGTCACTGAGTAAATACCCATGTGATCATATTACTACGAGCCGTGTTCGAATATATCAATTCCATTGACATACCTATGATACTTTCTCCCACTATCCCTATAGTGTTTGACTGGCACTCATCGTCAGAGCATGTGTCATACAAGTCGAATCTTAATGCCCAATTAAGATTCTTTGACTTGCGAACCCTTTTAAGTGATAAGGTGTAAGACTCTTCCCATGCCACGTCTTTATTCCATAAAGGGCAAAGAGTCAAAACTTTATTCACAAGGACTATATGTTCAATACTTATTTAGATGTCATAAAGATTTATATGAACAAAATACAGATGCCTTTATTAGTATCATTTTAATGGTTTGTACAACATAATAAGATACCCTAATCTAACTATTTGTCCTCATTGGCATCTAGGGCATATACCTAACAATCTCCCACTTGCACTTTATGCCAATCGCTTTGGTATCTAATACCCATCTTCTCAAGATGTTGCTCTAGCACCTCCTGCGCCAATGGCTTAGTGAGTGGGTCAGCTATGTTATCCGTTGAGGCTATTTTCTGCACGGCGATGTCGCCTCGTCCAACGATTTCTCGAATTATTTGATATCTCCTCTCTATGTGTTTCGATTTGTTGTGAGACCTTGGTTCCTTTGCTTGCGCGATGGCTCCGTTGTTGTCACACCATAGTGGCAACAGAAGCTCCATACTAGGAACAACTTGAAGTTCAGTAATGAACTTCTTTATCCAAACAGCCTCCTTGTCTGCCTCCGAGGCTGCCACATATTCAGCTTCGGTGGTTAAATCGGCAGTTGTGCTTTGCTCGGAACTTTCCAAGACACTGCTCCACCGTTCAAAGTGACTATGAACCCAGAAGTGGATTTTCGGTCATCGATGTCAGATTGGAAATCTGAATCAGTATAACCATCCACTTTCATTTCTCCATCGCCATATGTGAGGATCATATCTTTAGTTCTTCTCAAGTACTTTAAGATTGATTTCACGGCTATCCAATGTTCTTTACCTGGGTTAGCTTGAAACCTACTTATTACGCTCACAACGTATGCAAGATCTGGTCTCGTGCATAACATAGGGTACATGAGACTTCCCATTGCCGAGGCATAGGGGATGGTACTCATCTCGCTTCGATCTTCCTCACTTTGAGGACTCATCTTTTTGGAGAGATGAATTCCATGTCTCATGAGCAAAAGACCTCTTTTAGAATTTTTCATCCCAAATCGCTTAAGGACTTTTTCTAAGTAGAGGGCTTGGGAGAGACCTATTGTCTTATTCGATCTATCCCTGTAGATTCAAATTCCTAGGACATAGGTGGCTTCTCCTAAGTCTTTCATGGAGAATGTCCTTGAAAGTCATGTCTTAACCGAAGTTAGCAAACCTGCATCATTACCTATAAGTAGAATGTCATCCACGTATAGTACCAGGAATGATATCTTGCTCCCACTAACCTTTTTATAGACACATGGTTCATCCTCGTTTTTGATAAAGCTGTTGTTTCGTACTTCTTCATCAAAACGAATGTTCCAACTGTGAGAGGCCTGCTTCAATCCATAAATGGACCTATTTAACTTGCAGACCTTATGAGAATCGGCATTGGATATGAAACCTTTGGGCTGCTCCATATAGATATCCTCCTCGAGGAATCCATTCAGAAAGGCGGTTTTCACATCCATTTGCCAGATTTCATAATCCAGGTACGCAGCTATTGAAAGCAGAATTCTAATGGATTTGATATCCTTCTCGAGGAATCCATTCAGGAAGGCGGTTTTCACATCCATTTGCCAGATTTCATAATCCAGGTATGCAGCTATTGAAAGTAGAATTCTAATGGATTTGATCATAGCTACTGGTGAAAAGGTTTCCTCATAGTCAATGCCCTCCTTCTGACTATACCCTTTCGCCACTAGCCTGGCCTTATAGGTATCCACCTTGCCATCCGGACCTATCTTTCTCTTATAGATACATTTGCATCCAATAGGTACAATACCTTTGGGAGGATCTACTAGATTCCAGACTTGGTTCGAATACATCGAATCGAATCCATTTCCACTTTCATAGCTTAATGCCATTTTTCAGAATCCATATCCATCATTGTCTGGTCATAACTAGAGGGATCGTCTCCATGGTTTCCTTCTGCTACTGCATGCAAAATATGCTCTCCTTGTAGCAGAGAACCATATCTCACAGGCGGTTGAGATACTCTAGTAGACCTGCGCACTGATGGTTATGTCGTTTCTGGGTCGGGTTGGGTCTCTTGAACAGTCTTCCACAGGGGATTCATTTTGTTTTTGTAGAACAATACTTCTACCAGCTCCTCCTTCTCGAATGAATTCTTCTTCGAGAAAGATTGCCTGTAAGGTAACAATGATTCTCTGATCATCAGGAAGGTAGAAAAGGTATCCCATGGAATCCTCGGGATATCCAACGAATCGCCCTTTCATGGACCTAGCCTCCAATTTCTCTACCTTGGTTTTTTTCACGTAAGCTGGACAACCCCATAATCTTATGTGTTTTAGATTAGGCTTCCTTCTACGGCATATCTGATACGGTGTTTTAGGAATAGATTTGGAGGGACATCTATTCAGAATGTGAGTTGCTATAAGCAGCGCGTGTCCCCAGAGTGAAATAGGCAAATCTGTGTAGCTGAGCATGGATCGAACCATGTCCAACAGTGTTCGATTCCTTCGTTCTGCTACGCCATTTAATTGTGGAGTTGCTGGAGGAGTAAGCTGTAAAAGTATGCCATGTTCCCGAAGGAACTGGTCAAACTCCGCATTCATATATTCGCCACCGCGGTCAGACCGAAGTGTCTTGATATGATGCCCAGTTTGGTTTTCGACTAAAGTCTTAAATTCAATGAATTTCTCAAATGATTCAGACTTGTACTTCATTAAATACATGTAGCCATACCTAGAATGGTCATCGGTAAATGTAATGAAGTACTGAAAGCCACCTCGGGCCATATTTTCAAATGGTCCGCACACATCAGTATGAATTAGACCTAAGACTTCTGTGGCTCTTTCAAAATTCCCTATGAAGGGGGACTTGGTCATTTTGCCTTGGATACAAGACTCACAAGTGGGACAGGGATCTGATCCCAATGAGTCTATGACTCCATCCTTTTCTAACTCGTGTAGTCTTTGGTCCCCGACATGACCTAGTCTCAAGTGTCATAGCTGTCTCAAGTCTGTATCATACATTCTGCGTTTTCTTGTTTCGGTATTGACATTACAATCATTTTGGACATTAATATAATATAAACCATTTATTAAAGACGCATTGCCAACACATTCATTTCTAAAATAATTGTCACAAGAATTGTTCATAAAGGAAAATAAATAACCTTTCCTGACTAAAACAAGAATTGAAACAATATTCTTAAGCCTGTTGGGCAAAACAAGGCAATTGTCTAAATATAATAAATGTCCAGATGATAAGCTAAGGGAAGTGGTACCAATGTGTGAGGCCGCTACACTATGACCGCTGCCAACATTGATCATCACTTCACCATGCTCCAACTTCTTACTTCTTTCCAGCTCCTGGTTCATAACATATATGTGAGCACTGGCCCCAGAGTCTAGAATCCAGGAAGTTGAAAATATGGTAACAGAACAATTTGTTTCTAAAACGTTAAGTTCTATACCTGAAGTAATTTTTGCTTTCAGCTTAGGGTAGTCATTTTTCCTATTGTCCACCTCTTGGCAGTGAACACATGTTGTTGCAATCCTTGGGCGCTTCTTTCCCCTTCTATGGTTATCAGAAGTAATTTTTATGCCGAGCAGTCCATTTAGAGGTAAATCATCCTCCAATTCCCTCCTCATGAGAG